>PTEX01000135.1:62038-399011 GCA_003342815.1 Eudromia elegans
AACAAAATAAATCTGCCATTATTCCAGGCCTACTTATAAGTTTTAATTATTAAAAAAAGACCAAAAAAAGAGAGACAGGAAGATAGGTATTTAATAAAACTCCTTTTTGTGTGGGGGTCACATTCACAGTGTTGCAGCTCTGCACAGCCTCAGTGCAGCTGTGCGCAAACTCTCTGCAGAGCTTCCCCATCGTGTTCCTCTCTTTGACCTGAACATTACAAATTTTGATAGAAAGCAGCAACCAAAAGCCACAACACGTCCTGGTGACTGGTAACTATTTTTTCTCTTGCAGCACTTTTCTGAAATTGTAATAGCTCCAACAGCTTCTCTTTCCAGACACAGTGCCATAAATCTACCACTTTTTTTCCCTTCCCTCCCCACCCACAGCGCTGTGCTGCTAGCTCCCTGCTTCCCTTGCACCACTACTTTTAAGAGCTTTTGTCTGAAAGGATGCCATTTCTTCCCAATTTTGATTCCTGTTCCATAAATGACAGTTCTGTTACAGGCAAATGTTGAATTTGTTTGTAAATTAAAAATATAGTTGAAGTGCTCAATATTATTTTTTGAAGCCGGAGGAAGAAGAGATAGTTAAAGACGTTATAAAATCATAGCAAGTTTATTATTCTTCTTAAGAAATGACTAATATTTAGAAATTATATTTTAAACAGAGCTATGCGCTTAATGAACTTCTCAGCTCTAAACTAGCAATTAGCCTGAATTATCATCTGCCCCTGGAGAACCAGATGCTGCACTGTGCTGAACAGTGCTAGAGGAACTGGGGTGCTCCATGGAGGCTCTTGCTCCAAATTATCTGCTTTAATTTGTAGTGTTATATTTCTATCCCCCATTTCTAAACAAGGCAATTCTTACCCAGCTGCATAGGGAGCCTGAAACAATCATCCTGAGATGCCTCTTCTTTCCCCATCAATCCAAAAGGGGTCACTAATCTTTTGTCTGAATTATTCTGCCTTCCTCATTCATTTGCAACGTTCACCACCGAAAATGTTTTGTATTTTTTTCTTAAGAGATTACATCAAAGGCAATGCTGGTGCTCTGCAAACACTGAGCAACAAAGAAAACAGAGAAGAGGCACCAACATACCGCTTTATAAAGTTGGCGAAGAGTATACGATGTGAATAACCCTGTCTTCGAATTCTTGCTGTCTCCAGAATTCCTGTGTAACGCAGCTGGACCAACACTTTTTCTTTATCAAACTTGTTTGCCTGCCTGTCGTTGTTTGGCTTGATGCATCTGACAAAATGTGGCTGGCCCACGACCATTTTGGATAACAAGTCCATCAGAGAATACTGAAAGAAAGCCAGAAGATATTTGTCACCTGGATATTTATAAAGCATGCATATAAGTTCACATGTATCTGAAATTTTATTTAACATGAGAAGAACCTTGTACCTATTTGCATTTCAGTTAAGGTGGTACTTTAATGGTGAATGAAGTAAACGGCCCAACAGCAATTACAGGTGTGACGTGCTATGCGTGGAGCAGGGTACAGGCTACTTGAGAGAAACACTGACTGTAGATGGATGTGGGTATCAATTCTCACAACCTCTAATAATTTACAAAATATCAGAGTACTAACAATAATTGAACATCAGCTTTGTTTTTGGAAGCAGCAGTATCTTTTTGCACAGTTTTGACAAATGATCTATTTTTTAAAAGTTCTTCGATGATCAGTTGATTTAACATCAGCTGCTGGGTTGGGTCTGCCACATCAGTTCCTATCAAGTAGTACATTTAGCAGCTGGAAACATGGTCCATTCTTAGTTCAAATGCAAGACAACATACTCCTCATTCTCCTGTTGTTGAAAGCACACATGTACATGCATACACATTTTATGCCCAATACTGAAGATTGGTAAGGAATGAGTGTGCATCAGCTCACTCAGCTATGTTAGTAAGAGTGTCACTGTCAAATGCCGTCAGATCTGGTGAAAGGACCGGGTCACCGAAAGCTCTCCACTTCTCCCAGCTCTATCAGCTGGAGTAACAGGAGACAGAAATTCTCCTCACAATTTTTAATTCTCTTTTTTTACTTATGTTGGCACATATTTGCCCCATTCATCAAGAGAGTAAATCATCAATCTAAGGACAGGAACTTGAAGAACAATAAGGCACTAAATATCACTATGCTAGCCTGCAGGAAACTGAAGCCAACTCATAAGAGGATAACCTCACAATTCAAAAGTTGCACTTTTCCTACCTCACCAGGGCATAAGACTGGCATAAGGGATGCAATTTGTAGCTCCCCATACCAACTGAGGTGAATTTGGTTGCAAATAATCTTGATGTGTGTTTTGTAAAACTGCTTTGTAGAAGGATCTCATTAAAATACAAAAGAAGAGACTCATTCCTCAAGATTCAACCTGATTCAACAGAAAGAAGCAGCCAGGAGGTAATGCAGTTCAGCAGTAGGTTAGACCCCTGAAACTAGTGTAGGACGTCAGGAGCCATATGTTTCCTATCAAAATGTGCAATTCCATTACGGACAGACGCTGCACCGTGCAGCAAAGTGCTTAATTAGTTCCTTCACTGCTGTGGCAATGGAACACACGCAGGACAGGATAATGGATCCATTTTTTAACCACCTGGTCTGCAGTAGTAAATGCTTTTCTAAGTCACCCATAGATTTCTGCATATGAGTGAACCAGCGAGGTTGAGGGTGAATCCTTCATTAAGAGTATTAGCTAGCATGATCTGGATGGGACTTTCCATCACATAAAATAATAGTTAAAAAGTACAAATATAATTAAGTCCAGTTGCAGTATCTGGTGATATATTTGTTGGTAATACACTGAAACACAGATGTTGTCTGAACTGGAAGACAGGGGTCAATGAGAGTTAGAAACTCTCATGAGAGTTAATGCAGAACTGATCTGCATTAAGCAACTCTGTGTCTCACTGCAGGGAGAAGAACGTTCTTCACAGCTATTTTCCAAGGGAAGACACAGCCAGTGCTAGGTAAGCAAAGAGGACCACTGAAGAGCCCCAGGTACTGACGCAGAACAGCCTCTAGACTGGGGACCATCTTCCTTCTGGAGCTCCTGCTCTATATATACTTTGATTTCTCGCTTCCAGAACTCTTGGAAGAAATAAATGCCATACCATTAATATCCAACCTCTCTTTATCTCCCTTTGGGAAAAACAGGTACCTAAAAGCAAAGGTTAGTATTGATCAACCTGCACCACCACAAGAGAAATGACGTTGTGTAACAGACTCCAGTGGGCAGAAACAGCTTCCTCTAGATCTTGATATTACATGGACTGCTGTATCGTAAATGCAGTTCACAAACTCTAAATGGATCTCTGTTGACCGTAAGTGCCTGGACAGAAGGATGGGTAGGTTTCAAAAGTGAAGGAATTCATTCTACTCTAGAAGAATAATACAAAAAAATGATAACTCACTCTAAAATAAGAAGCGACTGTCTGTGTTTTCATACTGGTTGTCTCTCTTGGATGATGTCCGGTATCTCCACTTTCATTCTATACAGATCAAGAAAGCAAATGACATCTCTTATTTCTCCTGAGGCTGTAGAGCCCTTTCCAACACCACAAAAAAAATCCCCTTGGAAAACATCATTAATAAAAAAATAGTACTCTAAAATGCAAAAGTCACTGCATGATCACTAGCACAAAATTGTTACACCAGTACATTGCACTGCTTTGCTACACAATATGCAAACACCCACACACAGGACACGATTCGATAACTGAACATCTACATAGCAGCCACAAATAACCCGGCATGGTCCGAGGCAATGTCTGAGGTCCTGACTGTAATTTCAGCACCACTGTTATTTTGGTGGTTCTCTATGGAACACAATTGTACTCCACACCAACATTATAATCTCTCTTTTTGCTACCACAATACCATTAGGATTTTTTTTTCTGATGTTTTTATAGAACTACAGCCAGAAAAAAGGGAAACGTTAGTTTTTTTACCTCACGGAAGGAATATGTATTGCACAACACAAAGATATCCAGCTAAACAGAAAAGAAAATAGGAGAGGGGAAAAAAACCAAGGAAGGGGTTACTTGCTTACTTTTAGTAGCAACAACAGTATTGCCTTTCTAGTATAAATTAGAGTTCAATGCAGAAGCAGGAAATCAATTTTCTTACCTTAGTACGACTGATTGATTTCTGAGGGGTCCACATTTGGTAACTGATAGTAGTTTTGCTTTTAGTGTGTGCCAGGTTACCTGCAAGAAGATGAAAGAAAGCAACCTACCAAAATGCTTAGATCTCAGTTATACTATATAGAAACACATTATTCAAGCCCCCAGTGTAACCGTTTGTCTGTAAAGGTTGCTGCCTTCTCATGAGTGTGTTCTTATTTCCCCTTTCACCCTTGGGATGGAATGAGCTCTGAAGAAGTTGCATGAAGTTGCTCCTTCACCACTTATATCATATCCTAAAGCAAAAAAAGAATAAGTACACTTCTGCAAAAATTAAAAAAGATGTATCTTATAGAATCCATACTCTTTTATTCTAAACAGCATTGTACTATACTAGTTAGAAATTATGGCTTAAAATGAGGACAAATTAAAATTGCTTCCACTTTAAGGCCTTTTTTACCAAATCCATTTGTAAATGGCATAAATTAGTATACATCGTAATCAGTTTCTACAGCTACACACATACTAGCTAATAAAATAAGCTAGCACCCTTCTGCGACCCTGAGGGTAAGCGGCCTAGCATGACTCAAGTCTATACAGCTAAATTCTGTATTTCCCACCTCTTCTAATCTCCCAGTAAATAGGGAGGTCTGGATGGCTTCCACAGAGCTCAATAGAAACCATTCTCTCCTGAACTGTGCCTAGGCACTTCTGGGGGAATCCTAGCTGTTATGGATCAAAACTGCCCAAGGGAGGCATGACAACTATTAACCAGAATGGACAGTCACAGAATTCACAGCCCCTACGTTGTACACTGCGAGACCCTGTTTAGCTATTACTGGGCACTACTTATTTACTGGGGCACTACTTAGCCTGATGGGAGAATTCCAAGAGAGGACACAAATGAAGTTTGCCACCTAAAAAGGCAGGTAGGAAACTGCAAGGAACCTGATTCAACAAAGGTGCAACTTGAGTTAAGAGTAATTTCAGTAGAACCAGTTACTTTCTTTCTCTCCCCTTAAGAATTTCCTGAGGAAGGGAAAAACTTATGTCCTCCATTCCAAACTTGGCTCCAGCTCACTACTAGGATCCCATCAGTTTTCTGCTGTAAAAGACCGTGAGAACAGCAAAACAAAAACCAAAAAAGGGTCCTTGCTCTATGTATTAGATGTCAGGAGCCCCAGCCTTGATTCTCTCCTACTAAAAACTGCACTGAGACAAAACAGGCAACTTGCATAAGTCCCACCCAAAAAGAGTCAGTGACTTACCTGAAGCTTTCCGTTCAGTCCTCAACTCAAGTGATGCATTCCAGTCCCTGTCCCGTTCCCCTAACCTGAAGAGGGGACCCTGAAAGAAGCCTCTACCACTTCCTTTGCACTTGATCAGACCACTCCCTCCCCTGCAGCTCGAGATGGCAGGGGCTCCATTCTGTATAGATTCTAGGGTGGGAAAGTTAAGCCACAAAGTGTATAACATCATCAATAAACAGTCATACGAAACCCAGCAGTGGTCAGCACAAAGGCTAGAGGAGAACAGAAAGATAACTACAAGAGCAATACCTGTTTTTGTAAGAGGATGGGTTACTAACTGTCGTATCAGATTGTTTTCAGACGATCGGAGTAGCAGCACAATATCAGCTGGCAGAGTATCTCTGTTTTTGGCTAGGAATCCACTCGCATTGTATAGAACCTGTTTAAAAAGTGCAATTAGTCATCTTCTGGGCTTCTGAAATTTAAGCACTCTGGCTTTTAATATAGCAAAAGACCAAATGGTTTTTTTCAGCCATGAGGATTACTCTCCCTTGCCATCTTTCTTGTGGCCACTGAAACTTTTAACTTTTTTTTGTATGAAGACCCATTATGATGCAGATCACTAAGAACAAATTTATTACCCCAAAGTAGCTTGAAACATTAGGGAAATCTAGTGCAGATGTGTTAACAATACCTTTAGCTTGGTACATTTATCACAAGGACAAGGGTGCTATAGTACTCCATTACACCAATACATGTGTTGATGCACCATTAACAACGTACTTACTTTTAGCTATATCACACAGGATTACTCATGTGATTGTGCAGTCTTTCTGGCCCATTTGGACTGTGCTGAAACAGGCACAGGACTTACTATGTCTTCCTAGAGATCTCTGTATTAACTGCAGTGGAAGCTTTCGTGTGATACAGAGGTAGATACTAAGCAGGCAGAGCCAGCTGCTTGCTTCCCAGCACTGAGACATGCCACGTTTGTGAAACGTACTCAGCCAGAGATCAGGTTCTGAACAATTACCACTGGTCTTCCACCGTGGACTCTCTTGAGCAGGGGCAGGCCGTCACCCATTACAGACAGGTGGCATCCTGCCCCTTTCTAGACCAGCAGAACTGCATGGGCACAACTTAGCCTCCTGTGTGAAACAGTAATGTCCTCTCCATATTGCTTTAAAAAAATCAGAATATGCTGGGAACTCCTGTTTCTGTAAGTCAGAAACAGGACACAGCTGATCAGCAGTATCTTTCCTTAGTGCAAAAGCAACTTCTATCTCCTCCTGAGGCTGTGAAGGCAAAACAGTCAGTACAGGAGGGCAAGGCTGCTGACTAAAATAGGGAGAAAGCTGGGCAGAGGAGGTAAAAGAGAGGAAGAATGAGTCCTGGTTTGGAGCAGTAGCCACCTGACGCAAGGCTTTGTGGAGCCAGGCGGAAGGGCACAGAGATGCATTATAGAATCATCATTTTTGGTTCTGTAGAAATACAGTCAGTTTATTTATATGGTGACATTTAAAAAAAAGGCATGCTCCATTATTTCTTTTGTGTTAGAGAAAATAACTTTTCGATTTACTTTTGAGGCATGCAGCTTTCTCAGCCTTTTTGTGTCAGGTTTGAATAGACAAACACTGGTAACTGACCCTGCAGTAACTGACTTCTTACATTCCCTTTCAGCCCTATGATTGAACAAACCTCAGCAAATATTATTGGGTCTCTTACCTTTCCTGCATAATGATAAATCCCAAAGGTTAGATCTACTCTTTTGGGTCTCCAAAAATATTTTGACTTCAAATTATCTTCAAACTTTTCTGAAAGGAAAAATATAGTTCATCTTACTGGCATCACTGTACATAATTGTGCTCTGAAGCTAAATCCTTCTAAGAGTATTACCTGGTTTCTCATACAAATGCAGTCGTGTAAAACAGACTCTGATGTTTTTTAAAAGAAAGGTACCATGACAGTCTTGAAATAAAAGGCACAAGATGGGAAATACAGATGCTCTTGAATCAGTCACTATCTTTTTTAAAATTTTTTTTTAATGAGTCATCTTAAAAAATCATTTGCTTCTCTAAACTTTTGGTCTTCACATATAAATCATGGTAGTAATCCTTCCTACCAAACTCGGCAATTGTAAGAAAATATTTAGTTATTAGTTGAGGTGATCAGTTTCAGAGCCTATATAATATGAGGCTCCATAGACAACAAGCTCATATAACTGCTGTTGCATAGACATAAAAAGCTTTGTCACTGGGCATTGTTATTTCCTTTATGACTATATGTTGGTTAAAATCCTCATTTATCACTTTGCACATTCCAAAATAAGTAAAAAAGGATTCTTTTGCAGAGAAATTCTATTAAAATAATTAAATCCACTGTAACTGAGACTACTTTAGCAACAATGAAATATTCAGTATTTAAATTACAATATATTTAGTGTTGTAATTTTAAGTGTAGAAAAGCAGAGAAACATGATTTTCTGAACGCACTGAGTTCAGGTTCATAGTGATTATCTTTACGGAGCTCCCAACGTCTTGCTTAGATGGTCCAACAAAAACAACACAGCTGAACATGATTCAGCTTTGAAAACAATGTTGCTGGCATATGCACCCAGGACCTTAACTCAGTTTGATCCCTGCTTTCCAAGCCCTGCAGCTAAAAATTCCTGAGAGTAAGACAGTTCAAAAGCTGGATCAGCAGCTTAGGTTCATTTGTATTCTTGTATGTGCATGTATCCATACCTCCCCAAAATGTTTTATGAAGCTGCAATATAGGTTCATTGAAATCACAACTAGCATATACCCTTAACTGAACTCATTAAGCCAAAATCCAGGACATTTTGTAGCATTATGAAAGAAATCATACACTTACCCACAAGTGTCTGATCTGTTGCTTGTGGGAAGCGACTTTCCTCATCCAGTAGGGACAATAAACCCATAGGTTTCTGCAGGAACATATCTAAGAGGGGCCTGTTGTCCTCATACTCTATAACTCGGGCATCCACACCTTCATACAGATATTCATTCTGTAAAAAACAAGTTATAAAGGGTACATTTTATCCATGTACACAAAAGCACTTCACAAACTCTCAGTTGTACAAAATTAAAGCAACATTAGAAAAACTATGCCAAGAGGCTAAAAACATCACGGTTTTGAAGGAACAAATGTCAGTTGGAATGTATCACAGTACTGAACCACGCATTTTAATTTGCCTTTGGATATGTAAGTTCTTCTTGTGGTGTATTTGGTAAGGAAGCTTTGAATGAATACACCAGAATTTAGGAAAAAAGCAAAAAAAAAAAAAAAATTTGAAGAGTATGAAAAAGACTTTCTTTAATCCTTCAGCAAGGCAGAGGCAAGCACAGATTTAACAACAGAAGGAAGATATAAGAACTGCTTATTCTCCTTCATTTTTGCCTGGGCTATGTAGGGCAATAGCAGTTACCTACTGCTCCCATATATGCCATTGCCACTTTTAGTCCTCCGCAGGCTACTCCCTTAAATATGAAACATAATATTAAGTCTTTTGATTTAATTTAAAAATCATCCTTCTTCCAAAGGATAAATTATTTTATATTTTTCCCTTCATAAAAGTGTTGTATTAATATATGATGTAACATTGCACTTGTATTGCCCTAAATTCATTGCAAATAGAGTCATAAATATGTTTGATAGTGAATATGAGCGCAAAGACTCCAACTCAGGAAGACTTTTCCATGTGTGTCACTCACTTGAATCTGAAGGAAGGTCATGGGTGAGCGAAAAAAGCAAGAAAGTGTGTGTTTGGGAAAGCACTTAACAGAATACAACAGAAAAGCACATATTCTTAGATTTTAATCTCTAAGTCAGAAAGAAACAATTAAAAAAACTCAATAACATTTTCTTTCCTGGAAAAAGAGGGCAAAATAAGTATATCTGCTGATCCATTTCAAAGAAAATACAAAATATATACATAAACATTTATACTATCTAGACTGACATGATTCCTCAAGTCCCTCTCAACTCTATGGAGAGACTATGACTCAGTCTATGAGCCTATAGAAGGAGTAAGTAGTATGAATTTTTCTTATAATCCCATACAGGCTCCCATCTCAGGCACACAAAATTTCTAGGACAGGCGGAGTTTTGCTTTTAAGTTTAATCAATGACCTGAGTAGCAGGGCAAGACAAGAGAGTAATAAATGCATCACTGGTACATGCAAGAAGCTAATTTTTATCGGTAGGAGCTAGTGGCAGGAAGGGAATGAGTCTGTGTTATCTCCCAAAGATAACACTGGAGGGGCAGCTTTACTGAGGGCTCCAACTCTACTGACACACAGATGTTTCATTCATGAAGCCAGTTGTTACTGCTTAAGATTATCGAGGACACTTAGGAGTAAGAAAACACGTATCAGAAACCAGTGAATGTTTCTGTAACACGCTCAAACAGGCTCTCACAGACAACACATCAGGGGATTCATTTCTTCAAACTTCAAATGCTTGTGAGAAAGGCTGGTTAAGCACGCTGAAAGAAGTCTTCCCTGAGATGGAGAGGAGTGCTCCAGGAGCTCAGAGCCTGCAGCCAGCAGCGTGTGCTCCCCTTCCCTCTGCCGCCAGCGCACACGGCCTCACCTTCCAGCCATGAAGACACGTGAACGCACAGCCTTTTGTGACCAGGATGTGGACACCACTACACGGCATGTAGGTGCTGACAGTCCCTGCAATGCTAACATCTGCCTGCCGGGATAGGGAAGGAGTTCACCCTTCATCACTGGCCATGGGCTCCTGGAGGAGGGCTGAAAACCAAGCCTTCCAGAAATCACAGTGACGGATGACTCAGAAAAGAGAGATACCATATTTCACATTCTTATGCAATGCTAGTCTTCAATCGTCACATTATGACAGGAGAAGCAAGAAGAGAAAGTTTCATGACGCACATCATGAAACCATAACGAAATAGATCTTATTTGAATTAATAAACTGAATCAGCTACAGCATGCTGTAATCCTCAATGATGTTTTAGGACAAGAAACCTCCTCATTGAAATTCTAAACATAATCTACCAGACAGCGTTCCTATAGATGGGATGTCAAAAGGAAAGACTGAGTACTGAGATTTGGGCACCTATCCCAGTATCACACGGTGTCTTTTTGCTTATCAAAACTGGCATGAGCTTGTGCAAACTGGTTTCACTTACCAGCAAAGAATTATTAAATGCATTAGGAAATTTCCTTCACGCTTACTAAAAAAAAGGTGATCGTATTTTGCTGAGAACGTGGTATGATACCTCTCTGCTTTAAATGGAAACTCTGGAGGCTTAGAAGTAACATTTTCCAGCTTTAAGTAGAAGATTAAATTGTCAAGATGAATGTAAAATAAATATTGCAAGTATTTAATCCCCAAAGTAGCATCCTTCTGACACTAACAATTAAAATACCACTTTCCAACATATCTTCCATATTTGATATCACATCTTTCACTTTTAATAGCAGAACTGCAAAAGAGAAATGGGAACGTTGACTATGTGGAGCCTGCTACTTGCGTACCATGGAGTTGGTTAATTTATAGCACTCCTTACCTATAAGCAGAACACTTCATTCAGGGACAGAACTGAAGGCTGCAGAAGTTGTGCTTTACTTTATCTTAACCTAATAAAAGCTTGTCCCAGCATTCACTCCACTTAACTACAGACACAGAAAAGAAGTGATTGACAGCCCATGAAGAGAGAAATGTGTCTACTGGTCTCCACTGGCTATATGGAATCTAAACTTGTTAAGACATTCACTGCTTTAGTCCTTCTGTCTGCTCTAACAGGCACCATGCCACATGTAGACTACGCCAAAGAAGCTCGACTCACTCAACCTCAGTGTATGACAAAGCAGCCTACGAAATTTCCTTTCCTTTGCTGTGCCAGCAAGGTAATGGTTGCAACACTGGGTCAGCCTAAGATTCAAAAGAGTGCTTTAGCTCCAACTTTTGTTTATGAAACTAAAATTAGGAGCCAACCTGGTACCTGGAGCTTGTGTGCTCTGTTAAATTTGGACTCTAAACTTAAAAAATACTAGCTTGAAGGACTGTGCTGCTGAATGAATTGTCCTGCCTTCTCTCGGTCCTTTAAAACCTGCATGGTGTGGGGAAATCCCTTATAAGATTAAAATTTTTTATTTGATTCAGGCAAATTATATGATGTCATTCTCATAAGATTTAGATATAACCCATCTAGATTCAAAATAATTACCATATTTCATTGTAAAAGTGGCCAAATTAAATATCATATCACATTTTAATCTATATAGTCACCCAAAGGATGAATTTAATTCCCAATTCTTATTTCTCATTACAAAACAAGAACAGTCTTTCCATTTGTCACTATAAGATCAGCTCTGTGCAGAGGCCGATCACATGAATACTGTCAGCTGGAATACATCCCCACAGGCATGGCTGAATGCCTAGGGGTAGGTTATCTCCCTAACCTCAACATGTAAAATACTGCATATCTGATGCTATGTATCCTAGATTGACCAGTGCTAAAAAGCAGCCTGCTCAGGAACAAAATCGCACCACAGGCTTAGCTATAGTGAATAGCAACACCATTTACACAAACATTGACTTTTAATATCATTTAGAAGAAAAAAAAGAATGTACTCTGTATTTTCAGAAACAAGAAATTTTGAAGTACAGCCCTGGGTATTCTCTTTAATGGCAAAACACCATCTATCGTCTTGTATTCATTCTGCAAATACAGCTTTGGACCATATATAATTTTTGACTAAAGAAGTATATGCATGAAAGGGAAAGTAATTATACTCCTCATGAAACCTTATTACAACAATCAGAAGGCTCCCTATGCAAACCTTTTTTCTGTCTGTTCTCCACATTTTTGGCACATATTGTATATATCACTAACTTTGAAAAGGCAACTAAAATGCAGAACAACCACATTAAGAGTACAATAGTACAGTGAATGCTATGAATAACATTCATATAAAGGATTCTTGAATAGTGAACAATTCTTGTGAACATCATTCCCTGTAGACCATTTTTAGCACTACTTGGTAGGAAATAAAAGGAGAAATGGAAAGCATTTCTCACTCTGGCTGTCTGATAATCTAAGGCCTATGGCTACCTACAGAAGAAAAACAAACTCTTCCTTAGGGAAACCAGATGCTCTTTTTCTCCATATATTACAGTTGCATTAGTGCAACAAAGACTAATATGCAGATGACAACATGAGCAGCAAGGACACTTTTTCTTAGATCAGTGGATCTAAAAGTACATTAAAAAGTTTGTTCAGAATTAGTATATCCATGTAACAGACCCAGTTGAGAAGCTCAGAGGTAAGACTTGTCCTCAGTTTCTATTCAGCATTTTTGCACATTACCTTGTAAGACACCGCTTTGCATCCAAGACATCAGAACATGCAACATTTTGATTCAAAGAATGCTTATTTATTTATTTAGGAAGCAAAAACACCCATATGTTTGCCTCTTTATCACCCCAAGAGCACAGGAAGTGCATCCAAGGGCTCCAGAGTCTTCTGCATGAGATAACTGTGCTTGTCTGTCTGCACATGGAGACCTGGCAGCACAACTGGTGGCTTGCTCAGAGAGGCAAGAAAAAATGGGCTTTTGTTCCTTTTTGTTTTTAAAAATTCTAAGAAAGTCTGCGAGTGCCACAGATTGATACAGTAGATGCAACAAGGCAGACACCAGGTCCTCCATCACTCCCCTTCCAGCGGGGCTAGACGGTTACATTCGATTTCACTAGTACAAGAGAGGAGAGAGAATCATCTACAGCTGTGCCAGAGTGAAACCAGTGACAGCAACAGCACGTCCAGGCCTGTAGTCTAATGCATGAATTGCTGGCATCAGTTAATGCTTTAGATTGGTACTTTTTATCCTGCCTTGCCTTTGAAAAATACACAAAGAGGACATGGTACCATACACGGCATTTTTGGTGTATCATTTACTGAGACACTTATGTCTATTTACTAAGACACATGACATTCACTGTTAATTCTGTTAAGGCAGCTATGCCCAGGGCGCTCATTCCTGACGGATACTGAGGGAGTGCTCTTTGCAATTTTCCCATTTAAAGAGCAGCTTTAAATGGTAATGTAGTTCTTAAGAGGGGCTGCATAGGGAATTCTCTAAACACCGAAGTCTTGGATCACTGGCTGCCTCCTAATCTATTATCCCCACTGCTTCTGAGGCTGTATTTTTAGCTAGCCACACTCCCCAGGAAAGCAAAGCTGTGAACGGTTTTTGCTTTTTCCTCTGCTCCTATGCTTTCTGACACTGAACTGAGCTGAAAGTGTAACTTCATTGTCCATGGCTCACTTTCTACAGAGAATTAGAAAAACTACAACTGAAAAAGAGTTCCTTACAATAACAGTTATTCCAGTTTGCACATTCTTCCTTCAAAAACTCTGGAAAATGGACAGAGACCCTAAGGATTAAGAAATGGGCTGTCTTCTACTAGCAGGAAATCTACAGGACCTTCTTTTGCCTCACAATATGCTTAAGTGTATATTTTGATGATGAGCTTCAAAATAGCTTGAGATAAGAACTGGGTATTTATATAAAAGGTCTTGGAACAAATCAAAGGAATGAAGACGCTGACATACCCATTACTTGCCAAGCAATGCCACTGGCAAAGACATTGGTAAAAGCGTGAGACAAAACGCTTATAAATTCACTTAACATTTGTCTTCCTGGGTCAAGTTGCCAAAAAAATTATTTGCTTTCCTTTGTTCTATAATTACTACTTATTAGACTGACAACTGACTTTAGCCTTGACTTATAAGTGGTATGTCAACGTTTATCTATATTGATGCAGTATGGCATTGAATTATGGGAAACAGAGCAAGAGGGAATAATGCACGCAGCAGTTTTACTTCTCTTTTGGAAAAGCAAGAAAAAAAAAAAAAATCTCAATCTGAAGAACACTTTGTCCTGAACTTCCTTGGGCAGATCTGCAGGGTGCAATGCAGTGTCATGTTTAACCTTCCTGAGACAGCTCTGAGCAATCAGACATGCCTATGCCACCAGCTGTATGACAGTCAGTTTGGACTAATGAAAAGTTAATTTTCCTGCAAATAGCTGTATTTTATCTGCCTTCAGGGAGGACCTGTATTAATGACTAAAATATGCTTTTAGCGCATATTTTAAAAATCCTTGCAGCGAATACACAAGACACTGATACCATTTCCTTCTTCAAAGATCTGTCTTAGGACTTAAATCTGGAACATAAATGTTCTAGACAAGGGAAAAGTGATGTCCTATAATGACTACGAATCATACCGCAAATCATCCTGTGCCTTTGGGTTGTAATGGAGAATACATTTGCCATTTCCTAGTACTGAAACATTTTAGAACAAGTCTTAGAACAACTCTGAAAATAATGGCCTATGATTTGAATGAAGAACATGGTCAATTAGGGAATGTGTTGTTTTCATGAAGCCCAGAGGGCACATGCCTTTCCTTTTCCCCAATATCCCACCAAGGAAACAGGCTGTAGTCATAAGGATCATATATTCCAGAGAAGGTATAAAAGATAAAGACAAGTAACCTTGTCTGAAGACTACAGAGGCATAAGGAAGGTACTGAATAGTCAAATGCTCTTTTTATGTGAATTTATGTGAATATGTGGAAAAAAAAGACACCTAAGTAATTACAGCAATTGAAGCTAACTTCTCTCTTACTTATGATGGTATTAGGGGAAAGGCAGGATTTGTGACTGAGAAATCCCCCACTTGAATCTGTAAAAATCAACTGCTGGACCTAGGACCGCAAGACAGCACTTCCTGAAACAACTGGGAACAATAACAAATGTTTACCATTTAATAGTACTTTCCATTTCACAACTCCAGATTAACACGTGCATGTATACGCTTACATACAGACTCATTCCAAACTTGTAACTGTTTCATCCTTAAAACAAGTAGTGATTAAAACTGACAAAATACTAATTGTAATATTTAGTAAGAAAATTGTATTTAGGAAGATTTTGGTCTATGATACTTAAAAAATAATTTGAACAAAGCAGAGAAAATTTGAATGTAGATGTCCTAGTTATACAGCATTCTGGAATATTTCTATTTTCAGTAATTTTCTTTTTTATTTGTCTTTCCACAGACGTTATTTTTTCAAGTTACACTATTGGATGATGATTTAAAGATGATTAATGTAATTTTCATGGAATTTTTTACACAGTTTAGATGATGCTTCTTCAAAGTTTTTCATTGTCCTCTTGAATTTCATTAACTTTTATAATTACAGTTGTATTCCTTTTCTATGGTATACATCAGATTATTTCCTGAATAAAATCAAGTAAGATTTCCAGTTTTGAAAGAATATTTTCAGTTTCCATTACGCTTATTAGAAAGCTATTATGAATGCCATATTTCAAAAATTATGTTACCACTCATTTACATTTTTTTAATTGCAGAACCATAGTTATGTCAATTGTTTTTCAGGAAAACAACAGTGCATTTGCATCAGACTGATTACTACTGTATTCTGTTGCCTAGATACTGTAAATTTCAAGTTTAATACATTTTAGCAGGGCCTTTTACATGAAATAGCACAACAGCACTCCAGCAGTACTTCACTTACTATATACTCAGAACTCATTTGTTGTACAATTTACCATTTTTTATGGAGAAAGGACAGTGCAGTTTGAGACAAGGTTTTATGTTCAGCGATACTCCTCTTTATAAACATGTTCAAAACATACCTGTTCCCAAGCAAAGACATGCTGATTGAAGTAGAACTGAATCTGTTCATTGGCAATGTTGATACAGAGTTGTTCAAAAGAATTTTTTTTGAAATTCTCAAAGCCAAAGATATCAAGGATTCCAATGTTCAAACCATCGTCATTCCCACTGCAAAGATTAAATAGACTTTTTACTGTTGAATCTCAACTATTTTACACTGACTAGCTCCATTATTATTTCAATAGAGCAGATAATAGGCCACGTCTATAAAGCAATTAAATAGAATGAATTTTGCTAAACCAGATATCTCTTAAAATGACAATGAATTTTTATTTGAAGTATAGGAACTGTACATAAATTCAAATATGACTGTATTTGCAAACCAGATACACCAAACCATACAAGGACAAAGCTGACTGACAATCATAGAGGATTTGCATTTTTTCTTAAACTAGGATCTTTTAGTCATTAATCTGCTGGAAAAAGCTGACTACCGTTCAGGAACAAAATATAGTTCTTTTTGGTTTTCTTGTAATAAAACAGGTTTTACTCAATTGTACCTTCTATTAGGATTGCTGAGATTAAACATTATTCCGTATTTGCCTGCAACAGTTACTTAAAATTGTTTGTTTGAACATCACATCCTGAGAATGAATGTATAGAACTTTTATGTATCTAAGAAACTACTCTGAGTATTAAATACTGGAGTGTGGTAGGATTTTACAATTCCAAAAAAATTACTACCAGTAAAAAACTAACCTTGAAATTTTAGCTTGAGTAATTTCTGGGAGTTCTGTGATCATTTCTGCAATTTGAAAAAACAACTAATATTTTACTTATTGGCTAAAACAAAAAATAGCACAAAGATACATTTTTCTAACTGAGGTTGGCAAAAAAGCTCTATTAGCAGTCAGACAGGACTTAGACTTACAAGACTTAAAATCCAAACTGCATCAGCTCTTCTTTGATTAATGTGCCCAGTATAGTATATCCTCATTTCTGCCTTTTTTTTTTTTTTTTTTTTTACTTCTGTGTTTAAGGACAGAGTGGGCATTAACCTCAGCAAATATGTTTGGAAGCAACTTTCATATATTTACTTCATAATAACAGCTGCACAAGCAACAACAAAACTGAAATCAAGAGGATAATTCAACATTTACTGTACGCTGAACAGGATAAAAAAATTCTTTTTTTAAATGGTAGTGTAAAAATGAAAAAGTTTCAGAGAAAAAAATAGAACAGAATAGAATGGTATCAGAGAAAATTAGAAGAGTTTAGTTAAATAAAATTAATGCTCTCATGTAAAATATAATTCCCACAGAAAATACCTTTTAATTCTAGAAATGTTTCCTTTTACCTTAAATGTTTGTCAGGCTTCAGTAAAGTATTGATGCGATTGACTATCCAACTAAAGAGACGCCCATACAGAGCCTTGGCCATGGCATCTCGGACATCAGTTGCTTTCTCCACCGTGTTGGGACGAATGATCGTTTCTCCTCGAGTCACTACACAGTGAGAGGTGAGGGCCTCTTGCAGTTCATCCGCTTGAATACACAGCAAGGAAGCACCTACGATGCAAAGTCATAAACCCAGCTCAGAGACAGGTTTTTGAAGGAAAGATATTCGTTGCTTTGGTCAAGGTTGCAAGTACGATGTGTTAGGAATACAGTCAAATCAAAGTCTTCAGCTTTAATGATAGTGTTCACACCAAACAACTGTCAGTAAGTAATAAATAAGAAAGTAATTCAAAGATTAGGTATTCTAGATTGCTTTATTTTATTCCACCAAATTGTCTATGAAGAAATACTAGGGAATCTAGTTGACTAGATCAGGAGTGTGAAAATTGTGAGATATGCATATTTCTCTCAGTTATAATCTGCCAATACAATCCCCTACTATCTTTGTTTCTCCAGAAAAGGGGTGCGTCTTTCCCAGTTGCACAATATTTTAAATTATTGTGCACTATAATTATTGAAAAAGAACAGCAACTTCCTTGAGTATCTGTTCCCTCCCTCCCTCCTTTTATGCCTCCGTGCAGCCTACAACGTAAGGTATCCCTCCCAAAGAATCAGTGAGCTGTATTGCAGTGTGCATAGGCAAGGAGCAAGTAATGAGGCTGTGGAAAAAAAATTCAAAATGTTAATGAAGGTCTTCCAAACATCTTGAGAAAGAGTATCAAAGATTTTCTTTTCAGGCATCTCCAGTATTTGTCATGTTTCCTGAATGCCATTAGCTGGTTAGTAAAATCAGGCACATAATATGGAAAACTGCTTCCTCTTCTGTTTGAATTGATGTGGACTTGTAATTTAATTCAACTTCAGCATTTAATCATTCTTGCAGAATTTTCACGTGAATACAGTTTTCATTGATAACACTCTTGCAGTAAAAGATATTGGTTAATAAAACACTAATGGAATATAAGCTTAAATAAAAAACACTCACAGTTCTCAAGAGCTACTGGGTTGGAAATGTTGCTCTTGTCAATCATATGTTCAGATACCACTGCAGAAAAGTCAATGTTACCCACATTTAAAATGGCAGCCAGAACACTGTACACACTTCCAAGCTCCTGAAAAGTATATTAAAAAGATATAACACTTAATAGTCTGACAGATTTGTCACTTTGGTTTATGTGACCAGCATATTATTCTGCAGAGCGTGTTGTTTCCTATACCCAGAACAATCCCTTTCTCTCACTTGTCTGCTACACACCCACTACTTTTAGAAATACTTTCTTCTGCAATTAATCCCTATTCTGTACTTGGCAAAAGTTTCTTTCAAGTATAAGATCACCCAAAGACTGCAAGACAAACCACAGCCTAATCTCTATTCTATACATGTCTATAGGATAGGATTGACATGGAACAGGGGAAGCACAGAACAGTGGTGAGCATAATCCTCTTACATGAAATGAATTCAGAGGTTATTTATATGTATGCAGGAACAACCTTGACTAAAACTGTAACACCTCGATCAACAAAACTTCAAAAATCTCCATCTAAGCTTTGAGAATTACAGAAACGACGGTGCTCCAAAATGATAGCTCTGCTGCAGCTCCCACCAACATCAATGGACAAAGAGTTTTATTGGAAGAATGAGACTTCACATGGCTCGGATTTGGCAGAGTCATGAACCCTCTAAAATATCAGTAAAGAACCGTGTATGCAGCAAAGCTCTTTGGGATGTATTTTATTTACACATGGTCCTTGGTTCTACAGATTTGAAGTTATTCAGCTAGTTCCAAAAAAGCAGTTTGTCATCAAATAAATCTAATACTAGTCTGAATGGAAAAGTGATATATACAACAAATGATTTTAAGTACTTTATATAGGACAAAATCATACTTGCAATTAATGAGATAATGCTTTTGTTACAGGTTTGATTTAGATTTGAACTGTAAACTTTCAGCTGTGAATTTCATATGAACTCTGAACACCTCTTGCTGTACTTGATGATTTCTAAGTATTTTCTATGGTATTTCTGTAAAGCAGGATAAGTTTTAAGCTAGGAATCTGGGATAGTATATATTCCAAACCAAACAACAACAATGAAATTTATAAGTTCCGTAAGTTTCATAGTAGTTTTATAAGAAGCATTATTTTTTTAAGTTTGACTGATTAAAGTTTTATGAGGATAGACTTTGCATAGCTCTACAGCATTTTATCCCTAATATTTAGTAGTGCGCTGGTGCAGCGTCAGGCATCATTTAGTCAGACAAAATTATCCATTGTTTTAAAAGACCTGATCTTGTTTTCAGCACTTGCAGAAGTAAATCTAGCAGTTAATAAATTAATTATTCCCGTGACAGCAAGACAAACTAAACAAGCTTACTCAAAAAAAATATGCTCTGGATAACTGTCTCACAGTTTGTCTAGGTTTTAAGCAATGATTTTCACTTTAAACTTAGGAACCCAAATGAAATGCAAAAAAATCAATAGCTTGACTTCTTCCATTATGTTGTCCAATATGTATAATTCTTGATATTTTTGTGCCCTTTTCCAGCGTGTGTTAAATCCGAGTTGATCGGTCTCATACAGAATGATTTCTGCTTACCCCAGGCAGTCCTTTGCTATTAATTTTACCATGTGACCTAAAGTAAAACAGTGTGACTTCAAGACAGAAAGTACTAGCAGTAAAGTTACCATTAAAACTTGTCAGTAAGTTTAAAATAAATTGAAAACAAGAAAAAAAAAAGTCATCGAGGACTGAAATTTAATTGAAGTCAAGAAGGTTTTCTAGCCAAGTTTTTCTGCTGATAAAAACCATGCATATATAGAATCTTTTGTGTAAACTGGATGAATGTCAAAGCATAACATAAAGTATGACTCCTAATACAGTTGCTTTTGCTGTATCAGAACCTCAATGGGGGAGAAGACTTTTCTGCTCCTTCACTCTTGCAATCAATCACTTAGCCTCAGACAGGTTAATTAACCTGTGGAGAATTTGATACCTTCAGAAATCCAACATTTCAATAATTAATTAAAAACTAAATGCAGTAAAATAATAGTAAACTGAGTATACAATATCTTCAAACTTAAACATTGCTACAGGAAAAAAATAACAAAGGAGATTATTTGAATATTTATGTATAAATTTGAACTTTTATTCTGAGCAAGGTACCTATTAACATTCAAAAGTAAAAGGGAAAAAAAAAGAAAGAAAAAAGGGAAAAGAAATAGACTTATCAACGCTCACCTCCAGTGTAAAACCAATGACTTTGAAGCATTGTTCAATTAACTCAAACTGAGACTTATAAAAGCTGTTGTTCATAAAATCTTGCACTATTCTGAAATGATCATTTTGCAGATATCTGAAAGAGTTGACAGACACAAAGTTAAAATGTAAATGAGATTGAGAATTCAATAACATTGCAATTCTTAGCCATCAATTTATGTACAAATAAACTGCATTACCTGGGAGGTCTATATTCTGGCAATTTATAATGTGCCAATTTTTTCTTTTCTGCGAGACCAGCATAAATATAATAAAAAATATGGAAATTTTTCTCTCCTCTGAAACAACAGAAACAACAAACTGGGTTAATAATGTAACAATATCACATTTATTGAAGACATAGACGCTATTATTAAATGTTTTTTTAACAGGCAAGCTAACAAAGGGCTCTGTAATCAGCTGTACTTCATAAGTTCATGCGAGCTGAATATCCTTGCTATACTGCAGTGTGGTTGTTTGGAAGCTGCCATTTGTGGCTGCTCTTTGCCACAAGACACAGGCCACTCAGCCTTCCTTGCAATGGGGATGCTGGGTCAGATCTTGTGTGCTTCCTCAGCCACTCTGATTATTTGGGCAGTTTAACCTGCAGATTTTTTTTAGAACCTGCTGCCCACGAGAGAGCTCTGCACTCCTGATTCATTTAGTCCAACACGCTCTCTGAATCCTTTAAGTCATTGTCATTCCTACTATCGAACTGAGCTTAGGCTTAGGAGTAATATTCTCAAACTGGAGTCCTGGTGCAACGCAGAAACCGTATGGACCAGCAACATGGTTAACACAGCAAAGACACTGGGCACTGCAGCACACAAGCAGCCTTCAGGCCCCCTGGGAGTTCATGCTTCAGCCTCCTACAGTGCCCTCATCTCTAACGAGCCTGGTGGCATTTTCCTGTGATTTCAGACTTTTAAACACCCACCTAAACAGCCTTGGAGGCACCTAAATGGCTTGCTGACTTCCTGTCTTAGCATGAGGCTAAATATAAACATTGAGTGACTGCAACAGAACAAACCCATGAAAAGTTAGGGGAAGGTATCTTTTTTTTCTGAAAAAAGTTTCTGTGATTATGTTTAAATGGGAGAAAAACAGCGGTTCACAAAATTGTCTCTAACTTAAAACTGTCTGCTTAAATAATTCTAAATTATATTTAGATGTTTTTATATCACAAAGGTAGAACAGGCAACAAGGCCATGCAGAATTGTAAGAAGAGTAAAAATGAGCACAAGATCAGCAAGAGGTAAAATTTAAAGCAGTGAAAATGTCCATATCCTAAACTCTATTTTTTCCACCAAATTTTCTACTCTATTTTTTCCTACTATGACTGAAATAGAATTGCTAAAATACGTCTATCTGAATATGCTAGATATTAGGACAGCAAATACATTTCAAGAATTCAAATTAATCAGAAATGCAGTTTCCATCCATAATGCCACCTATCATTTTGCATTATAATACATAAAAATATGTGGGAAGATATATGCATGTTCATAATACTTTTAAAAATATATTTTATTAGATGGCCAAAAACTAAAAATGAGCACTTTACAAACAAAAGCTATAACACTAGAGGAAACATACAGGAATTTAATCCAAAATATATATTAGTATCTTGGTTCAAACGTTGACAAAAGAATTTTATAATTAAACTTTGAATAAGTTTTAAACTCTTTACTCATTCTGGTATCCTCTTTTTATATCACACAGATATTTTTGGAGGATATGTTTAAGTAACAAAATAAGCAATATGAAAATATGGAAGTATTTTTCAGTTATCTTACAGATTTATAAGCTATTCACATGTTATTAGTTAGAAAAAAAAAAGTACTTATTCCTCCTTCTGTTTTGTCCCAAGATAATTCCCTGCATTGCAGACCTACTCTGTAAACTCCAAACTAGGTAAGTATCATTTTCATACTTACACTGCCTGGTGGACAACTCTGGATTTTTCAAGGAGATACTCTGAAATCTGAGCTCCTACGACAGTGCCACCACAAGTGAATTTCATTTCCAAATATTTTCCAAATCTGCTGGAATTATCATTGATGATAGTGCCTGCATTTCCAAATGCTTCTACCAGGTTATTCACTTGGAGGATCTTCTCCTGTAGAGTTCTGTTATTGGCCTAGTTGTGAAAAAGACTTTGCTGAAAATTATCAGTAATGATCACAGCATGTCCATTCTTAAATGTTTCTTTCCACTCATAGTCAGTACCCTGAAGTGTGACTTTTACTACTAAGTAAAAAAAAGTGTGACTTTTACAACTTTTAATACTAAGAATGCATCAAAACACAATGCAATCAGTTGTTAGAAGTCTTCTAACACTGAATGTGCCACTGAACATGCCTCTGTTAATATACACCTACCATTTGATACACCAGACTTTCACAAGCCGACTCAGATGTGGATATCTACTATACTTGTCAATAAAAAGGCACATCATCAACCCAGTCATTCTAGCATGAACAGTATGGAAAGAAAGGCATGGATATACCATGTAACCTGTCACAATACAGTAATCCGCAGAATTAATGGTTGGTTGAAAGCATTAACACAGAGTAATATGTGAGCACAATGGTAATAACAAAGCTAATCATTTCATAGTCTTCATCATCCTGAGATGGGCAGTCTGCTTTTAGGGTCCATGTTAGCATCTGCTTATTACTGCACTGTACCATATGTAACATTGACCAAGAAAAACGGATTATCTTGCTTGCAGTTGACTTAGGAAATGTAAAAATGGCATTTGATTCAGTCAATAAAGTTGGTCACTTCCCCACATAACCATATCCCACTCACAGCAATTTAGTTATGAACAGAGGTCAAAAGTTAAAAGAAAATTTTATTTAGTTAGGGCGACTTGCCGACAATCAGAGGATGAAGTAGCCACAGGCCTCACTACAATGAGTACTTCCTCACAGAAATACTTCCAAGTGATCCTAGTTTAGGAGGGAAGAAGTGGTAAGTGGATCATAATCGTGTTCCAGTCTGTAGTTAGAAAAGTCTTTCAAAAATATATTATAGTCTAGGCCAGTGGCCAGTCTCTACAATCAGTCAGTTAGGCCTCAGATATCAAAGCTGCAGAGGCACATCTCCTTTGAAACATACCTTGCCCAGGACAGTGAGCTGCTGAACCAGAAGATGGGCGCTCTGTGTCTTACCAGCTCCACTTTCTCCAGAAATAACGATACACTGTAGAGGACAAGAGCATGAGTTTGAGCTCCCTGCATATATCTCAGCCTGCAAAAGGTATAAATATGGTACTTGATCTTTACCTGATCGGAGTTGTAGGTCACCATGGACTGATATCCTATATCAGCAACAGCAAAAATATGAGGAGGGTTGGCAGTCCGTTTGGCTCCAATATAGAGTTTGGAATGCTAGAGTGTAAGAAAAATAAAAACATTACCTCTGTCCCCTTGACATCTCCTTTTGCACAACTTCACTGGATTTTGTTCTATTTACCAATTAGCGGACAGCCTGTCGAGCTTCTTGGCAGTCATGCTTCCCACTTGAGTGCCCTACCACTTAACTAACTATGCCATGAATCTGTATGTATTTAGTGCTAGAAGAACTACTAAACCAGAGCAAACAATTTGGTATCATGTCAATCCTACCTATGCTATGAAACCTGAAGAGCAAAAATTAGTTCTCATCTGGTAAAGTTCTGCATGGAAAGACGACAAGGAGAAACGTTCCCTTTCTCCCCTGAAACCCACCATGTAGAGCCATGTTACGGAGGGTGCACAAGAATGGTCTCTGTGGCCTGGCATTTTCCTATTATGGAGGCAAGGAAGGACATACTATTTTATCCAGCGTGATCACCTCCCAGCTACACAAAGTTTGGAAAGAAATTCTTCAGAGAATGCCTCTTTGTCATGCACAAAAGTTACACTAACCTCTCTATTTTGAGTGAAAAATGGCATCTTTTTTGCTATTTTTAGACTCTCTCCAACTATAAGACAGGATAACCTGCACAAGTCTCTTCTATCTCAAAAAAACACACCACAGAGGACAAAATAAAAACTCTGCTTCCTTAAAGGCACATTACATTGGAGTTACTTTTTTTGTTGTTGTTGTTATCAACAGTGTTAAAAACAGCTGTTGTTACATGTAACAACATGTAAAACAGTGACATCTCAATTTTGGTCACTTGCAAAACAAAGGTAAACAAGGTAATCAAGTCCTCTTTCAGATATGCAGTATGTTAGCACGTAACTCTTTAGTAAACGATGTGACCAAAATTTTGGGGAGTTCATAATGGACTTCATTGTTCTTTTTGTGTAAGTAGGAGTATTTTGGTGGACATGTAAATTTGAGTGAATATACAACTCTTCATATATATGTTTATGTGAGTGGGTAAGATCTACTTATATAAATATATAGATATGTACACGTGCTACTTCCTAGTTGCCCTTGGCTTCCTTTAAATGTAGTGAGGTTCTAGCCAAAATAGCTCATCCTAAAATCAAAGACAAAGTTGGAAGAACAATGATCTCAATTTCTATTAATTATAATGGGTGACTGGTTCATACGTAGTTATCTAAACCTTAAACATGTAGAACATCACATTCTACACTGCAAACACAAAGGTACCTGAGATTTACCTTTTCCAAGGGTGGCTCATTTCTAGGCTGAAATTCAGCACATAAGGATGTGTGCCAGAATGTTACAAGACAGGGCATTTGTATCTGTAATTCTGTTATTCACAGTAAACGCAAATAAATCATCAAGAACAGTATTAATTCATATTTAACATGAACATTCATATTTTCACATCAGCTGTCACACCAGCACGTGTGGAAGAAAAAAAACCCAAACCTAGACTTTCATACCTGTGAAGAATAGATATCTATGTTCCGAAATGGATTGACAGCAATGAGGATGTCCCCTACATATGTGTAGATCTGATCCTTGGCATAACCCTTCTGCAACTGCTCCGTCACTGTATTCTGATGGAGAAAGAATTGAATTACTGTTTCTTAGGAGAAAAGAACATTAGGAAAAAAAATGTATAAAACAGTAGTGAGGATGAAAGAAAGGGAAAGAAAGGGAAGATACTAATGACCAAGAATATATATCATCACATATCATCTAGATCACAAGTGACTGCTATTTTCAGGCTGGCATTCATAATTTCTCATGTCCAAACTGAATTTGAACAATATATATGTACAGATCTCCAACCGCCTACAGAAATATTAACTAGTAGGTAGTGTTTAATTCAACTAATCAAATGCTCATATGTGATAGCCCTGTGAAAAATCCTGACTCTACAACTTCATGTAACTAATAAAGTAAGAGCTATACGCTTTAATTCCTATCTGTCACTGCAACATGTCTTGGATTACTCTCACTTATTTTAAGTCAGATCTTCAATTGTTTAGATCCTATCAGTGTACGCAGATAAATATGTTCCTATATTAACAATACTAGCAAGCAGTCTCTCTTGTGACTGTTTTTTTGATACTTCAAAACACGTGCTCCCGAAATCAAGGCGGGACTCATGAGAGGAATAATCAACTTCTTGATGTAGCTTTCCTCAGTCTCCTCTATATATAGAGCTGGAATGATATTGCCTGCTGAGCTTTCCAATCTAAACAGGCAATAGCTCTGGGTCAAGAAATTTGGAGAAGCCCTTAGACTATGCTGAGTTACATATGAAAATGCTAAGGCCTTATTTCCATTGGAGCAGAACCACAAGCAGCAGAGGAATACAAAAAGCAATGCTTTCCCTCCACTGCCATCTGTTCACAGGGACATGCACTGTGTTTTGCTTAATGCAATGCAGCTGGAAAAGTTAACACTACCTCCATAGGAAAACATCAGAATGAAACCCTAGTTCCATAGGAAAACATCAGAATGAAACCCTAGTTTTAGGCTTTCTGCTGACTTGATAAAATCTTCCCTTCCTGGGTTCACATCAACTCTTTTTTTTTTTTTTTTTTTTTTTTTTTTTAGGGGAGATGTAAAGTAATATCTTGCACTTATAGTCAAAATCTTAAAACATCTCCTGCTTTGCTCATCTGGTGAGCAAGAGGGGAGAAATGGGAATAAAGTTTTGACTAAGTGAGCTGCTTCTGAGAAGTTGCCACTTGTATGTTAACAGAACTATTAATTGTATTGCATTTACAAAGTAGAGCCAAATGATGCCCTGTGGAGGCAGGCTTCTCAAGAAATTTCCTGAGAAAGCTCCACTTGGAGCAGACGTGCTATTCTTCAGGCTTGTCCTGTTTTCTGGTTTCTCTTTAGCTTAGCTACAGATATAAGCCAGCATTGCTAGCAAGTGGCTAGCAAAAGCACAAAAGTGAACCTTGTGTGGTAGTTGAAAATTTTGGATTCATGCAGCTACTATTAATGAAATACTGAGCTGCTATTAACAAGCTCTTGGAAGATGCAACATGCTCTGAGAGCCGTTATTTTGCTGTTTATCGGGGTCACTACCACGTCTGATAAA
This sequence comes from Eudromia elegans, assembly GCA_003342815.1. Lineage (NCBI taxonomy): Eukaryota > Metazoa > Chordata > Aves > Tinamiformes > Tinamidae > Eudromia > Eudromia elegans. Next base: position 89,304 of record PTEX01000135.1, read on the forward strand.
GACACAATATATCAGAAAAGTTTTACAGAGAGAATATGAATTATAGCCCATATCAACACACAGATAGCTCAGTAGAGGAAGGATGATAGATACTTGCAACCACTGATGGTCTCTAAGACCTGCAAATAAAATGCAGGGGCCTGGGTCTTCTTTCTGCTTTTGAAGGATAGAGCTATAACCACAGTAGACTTCCCTCCTCCTTGTATGCATGCTGCCCTGCTCACCATAGGCTTCAGTTTTAGACAAACCAGTGATATTTGAATCAAAATTTTTGTGATAATAGAAGGCATTTCTAGAGCCAAAGCCTCAGATGAAATAAATGGATCTCAATAGATTTCTACATTGAAATCAGAAAGAGTTCAACTTATAAATTATGGGAAACTACTCTGGGAGAACCCTAGATGTCTACGTAACAAGTGAGAAGGTGTTTGTCATTGAAGATGGACAAATTTCAAGTTAACAGATCACTGAAAAATAGATAACTAGCTGGAATAAAATGTAGTGGTATAGGTCCAGTTAACCAAATGGTGCCATAATACTGCATAGTCCAAAGCTTTCCTTAACAGCAGACGATCTTTCAGCACTGATTTAAAACCCCTCCAGCAAATATCATTATATCAGTGACACTTCTACTGTAGAAGAGTTTCAACAGCGCTAGTGAACTTGAAAAATCAATACCTCACCAGTGTATTTTAAACCCGCCTGGTCCCTGCATTCTTCAGGAAAATTTGAAAAAGTGCAAGTGTCTTACCTCATCCAGTACTTCCAAGGTTGCTAAATCATCTACCTCTTCCTGGTTTGAAACTAGTGACTTACTGTAGTTCCCTTTCTTTGTATGAATACGCTCAAATCTAGAAAAGAAAGATATACAACTTCTTAAAGCAAGAAAACAGAGTAGGTCCTATATCTTTAATTACTTTGAAAAGAATTCAGTCAAAACTTTGCAACTTTCCATTCTTCTGAATTCAAACATATGAATATGATAAAATAATAACATAACATAATAACAAGACAATATGAAATAATGTGGTACATCTGGATTTGACCATTGAAAATTGAGACTTATCCCCCAACTGACATTATGAAGAACGTTTTATTGCACATTCACAGACTCCTGCGTGATCACATCCCTGCATCAGCTGCAGAACAGAAGATAGGCAATAAGGGTGGGGGTGAAAACACACACAGTTATAAAGCATATAACAGGTAAACACTAAAACTTCTCTGGAGAAAAAAAGAAAAATGACTTGAATCAACATTCTGGATAGGACAAAACTAGGAGTGTACAAAGATGAAGCATTTAGGAAATATTTCTAGGTCAGTAAGGACAGTGCTTTAAATCCCATCTGAGATGGTCACACTGCAGGTAACTGCTACAGAATCACTACAACACATGAAATACATACTGACTGAAAAGAATTTTCTTGGATTCTACAAGAAAATAGACGTACCAAACAAGGAAACATTTCAAAATTTCAAAAACTTTGAATTTAGAATTTAAATTAACTTTTCAGGCTTGTGTTGTCTGCTACTTCTTGATTTGCATTTACCAGCTAAAGAGTGTATAATTACATGCAAATCAGAGTTGCAGACAACCCTAAACCCTCAACAGAAATCTTGCCCTTTTATACCCCTTATTTCTATTTATACCTCAATCCTTTCTTAACAGGTTCAGTTCAAGTTTTAGATTTGGACATTTAAAGTAATTTCTTTTATGTTTTTGCACAAAGGTCATTTTGTGTCAGAGGATGCATCTAATATAAGTTTGACTTTGAGAAGGACTTATTGACACGCACAGAAGGGAAAGAAGAGGGAACTGCAGTATTGGCTTAAGTTTTGCTTTTCTATTTTTCCCTTTGCCCAAGGAAGACCCAAAACAAGACATCTGTCAAAAATCAAGATATTTGTCAAATTATATTTTCAATTTCTAGTGGGATTGTCACGCATCAATTTTTTTTTTTTAATCTTCCTGCATCAGTGAGAGGGTGGTATTTCCCAAATTTGTTTCAGCTTTGCAGGAAGGGAGGAGAAAACTCCTGTCATGAAGACTTTCTTTTTGAACATTTTCTTCTTTTTTTTTTTTTTTTTTTTTTTACTCCCTTGAAGAAAATGATCTCTATTTATGCCAGAGAAGTTTAATTACATAAAATTGATTCTCATGTAAGCCTGTTCAGCTGACATTATGAGAACACTAGTGCTTGTTAAACCAGATTATATTCTCTGTTTTCAGAGAACAGCAGAGGCAGATTTGCAGAGCATACAATATTTTTCTGCTTTGTTATCAAAGGGCACAGACCCCTCAAGGGCAGTTATACTGCTTCACTTGTGAAAACTCCAACCACTAAAAAAAACCCCAAATACATCAGTGCTGTTGACATCAATGCTGAAATTTCATTATCATCATGCACATGGACACTGTGAACCGAAATAACTATGCTCCTCTGTTTTGTACAGAAATTATTTGTTAGTGGCATTAAATCCTACAGCCATGTTCAACAAGCAAATCAAGCAGCTAAAGACCAGATATATCAACCCAGCACGGACTGTAAATATGAGCCAAGGTAGCATTGTTTCTTTGCATCCCCCTGCACATCCTTCCCCTTCATCCTTATCTTTCAAGATTCAATTAAATCAAAATGAGGCAACTGCAGTCTTTTCTTCTTCAAATTGTCAGAGTGTATTTAAAAGATTTCTGATAGTTCTAAAAATACCATGAAAAAAGGAAGCATGAGTCATGATGCCCTGTTGAACTCTCTGCCAAAATTGGTTCAAGAATCATCTACAAACTACGAAGTGACAAGAAAAGGGCTAGCCTTAGTCTGGCAGTAAAGCCAACATTAAAAAATAATCAAGGTTTGTGTTTTTTTTTTTTTTTTTTGTAACATGAAGTTGGAACAGCTGTACCCTTTCCAACAGTAACAAATATAATTGTAAGTGAAGAATAGAAAAGAAGCTGTACAGAAGCTGTCCTCATCTATACAGGATTGGTCATTGCTGGTCTATTGAAGTCAATTGAAATATATTTAAATAAAACTCTAGTCTTGTAATATATCTATGTATATCTATGTACTGAGCTTGGTGAAATTTACTGACAGACTCCAGTCTGCAAAATGTTTTGCTCACTCAGTATTTAAGAGATCTCATAGCATGAGCTGCACTATGATGGAGCTGTGCTCAGGCTTGATATAAGCAATCTTGTTGAGAGCAGAGTGCTGTCAAACAGAATCACAGAGCTTTGGGTTCAGGCACGGCCCCTGACTGGCCAGCAGGGTCATGTGCTGCTCAGCACAGTCTGTTTGCCAAAGTCTGTGCTGGCATACCACGCTCTGCAAAAATGCAGACCACCAGTCCTTCATAATAGGCTCAAAAACCAGCCTGACAAAATCAAGGGGAAAAAAAAAATGTGTTTTTAACTGAGCAAAGAGGATATTTGTAAAAGGACTCTTTGGGCTTGTTTGCTTATTGCCCTCATGACTCAGGACCATACTCTAAGGATCAGAAGCATTTAAGAAGTATCTGTGTATCAGAAGAGTCTGCGGAAGCTCCTGAAATGAGCAATGCCCTGAGGCATCCTACCTGCAGGCCAGATCACTTTCTCAGCAAGTTGACTGAACTACTGTGAAATAGCAGCTGCAGAGAATTCCTCCCAGAAGGTCCTGGAAACAAATTGGAACCACATCCTACCCTGCTAAAGCGATGTGTATATGCAAGAGGCATGTGAGACTGGAGATCTACCTACTCTGTAGGCCCACAGTGGGAGGTCTGTGCTACCAGGTTACTCTGAATTGCTTCTGAAATCCAAGATCCATTTGCAGCACAGCCACTTTACAAGGAGTGTCATCAGACTTCCCTGTGTTCGTATAACAAAGCTCATACTGAGTTACAGAGTAGAGGAAGAAGCGACTTGAAGTGTTCAAGGATTAGTCTGAAACTCCAACATCTCTCATTTAATTCCTCGCTTTGTTACAGACTTCATATGATGACCCTGAACAAATCAGCACTGACTGTGAGCTAATTTACTCTGCTCCTCTTACCCCTTGTCAAGCTTGTGTGGTGATCTCTCCACATTACAGCCACAGGCTACATTACTAGCAGTAAGCCGTCTACTACTCACGGCAGGACTTAGCTGGAGGGATTGCTATCAGCTGATTTCAACTGACAGGATGAGTCAGAGAGAATACCCAGAAAATAAGCTGCACAAGTTTGGGCTGTAAATCAAGAAAAGCCATGGGATGCAACTATAAATTTCTCCTTGCTTTTAATATTGGTGAATAAACTGACAACCACCCTTAAGCATGTTGTACACAAATTGCTATGAACTTACCTCCCTGATGTTTGTAAATAGTTAAACTGAGCAGCTGTTTACCGCCTTGTCACTAGATTTCAGTGCTATCCCTGCATGGTCAACGCAGGACAAACTCTTAGCGGGGTAATTCAGCTCACCCCAAAGTCTTTGCTCAGAATAACTCTGAAGGAGAATGAGGTTCTTTCCTATACTTTCTTACAGGGTTTATAAAGATCAGCCTCTTAAATTGGGGACCAGAGTCACTTGCTGAAATCTAGGTGCAGTAAATACCCTTCACGTATGCAGCTCATCCAGCAATGAGTCATAATTCCCAGGAAATACAAGCTGTACTAATCATTGTGTATTTCTGCAGATAATATTGTAAAAGCAGTTAAGATTAGGACAGCCAAACAACTCAAGATAGAAGTATTACAAGCCTGACTGTCAGGTGTAAATGCGACAGTTCTGAAGGCCATTTCAAAGACAGCTATTTCGGTTGGAAAATAGAACTCTTAACAATGCATTTTTTTTCCTCACTTGGAAGTGTACTTTTAGAATAGTTTTGAGTATATGCCACATCACTCACATGGCTATGATATGGCTAAAAAATATTTTGATCAGCAATTGTAAATTTTAATATCTACAATGGAATTTTTTGTAAGAGTCATATTATTAGTATGTGATGTGCTAAAAAGGAGAAAATCAAGCAGTGCCAAAAGGTGAACTATCAGGCCTATGTAAGGCTATTGCTTCTTCATAGTAGATTTTTCTTAATTTTTTTTAAATCCTGATATAAGTGCTATCATCATGCTTTTTCTGTTATCAATACAGAAAGGAATTGGAATACTTGAGTTAGGTGGTCCTGAGGATTGGAGTAACACATATGGGATGGGATGAAATTTATTTGTACAAAATCTCCAGATCATCCTACCAGGATGTAATGGAAATTACTTTTTTCAAACAGTTAGTAGCCTGAAAAGACCGAAGAAAGGAAGTATCTAGATGATAATGAGTCATGATCCACTTTGAAGAGAAGCAAACACCATTTTGTGATATTAAACATTAAAATAGATTTTTCTTGCCATCTCCATGATAAGGTAATTTTTTACTGAAGTCCAGGGCCCTACTGATGAAAACAAATCCACTCACAATAAATTTAAGAAGCCAAATGTTGTGTCCATCCTGCATTGTGGAGCCCAGAACTGGAGACAGCACTCCTGATGGTCTCACCAGTATCCAGAAGGGCAAGGATCACCTCCCACCACCTGCTGGCAAAACTCTCATCAGTTGTTGGCTTTCTTTACTAGAAGGGCCCATTTCTGGCTCATTCAATTTGTTCTCCACCAGAATCCTCAAGGCCTTTTCTACAAAGTTGCTTTCCAGCCAATCGCCCTCCAGCCAGCACTTGAGCATGGGGTTATTCCTCACCCTGTGCAGAACTTGGCACTTCTCTTTGCTGAACTTCATGAGATTCTTCTCGGCCCTGTTCTCCAGTCTGAGAGGTCCCTCTGAATGGCAGCATGACCAGCTGGTGTATTCAGCACTTTTCACATTTTTTGCATTATCTGCCAACTTGCCGAAGGTGTGTTTGGTCTCACTGAATTAATGACGATGCTGGCAATACTGGCCAGTACCTACATGTGGGCTATACCTGTAGGGACTAGTCTCCAGGCATGATCACAACCCTCCCATCTCAGCAGTTTAGCCAGTTTTCAGTCCATCTCACTGACAACTTTTGTACTGCACATTTTATCAGCTCATCTATGAGGATGTTATGGGAGACTGTCACACTAAAGTTAAAGCGAACAACACTCTCTGCTCTCCATCTACCAACTCAGTTATTCCATCACAGGAGGCTCTCAGGTCAGTTAAGCAGCACTTCCCCTTCAAAAAGCAATGCAATGACTCCCAAACATCTTCCTGCCCCTCATGTTTCTGGAAATAATATCCAGGATTAGTTGCTCCATCACCTTCCCAGGTACCAAGGTGAGACTGACTGGCCTGTTGTTTCTCGGATTTGCCTTCTTGACAGAATGATGATGACAGTAGGAGTGACATTATCTCTCTTTCAGACCTCAGGAACCTCATCTTCATTAAGGGTGGAGCAGGTTTATAGCACTGACAGTTTAAAAGAGCTGAGGTCTGCCTAGCTCAACACCCTGGGAGCTCTGCTTCTCCTTCTAGGTGTTTAGAAAGGATGAACAGTGATCTAAAGTTAGGTTCATCTTTGCTAGGTAACAACAGTAACTAGGATCTTTGGAGGGCCCAGTGCAGTGGCCTAATGGCTCAATGCCTCATTTGTAGCCACAGGAACAATGGTGCTAATGGAAGTGATTCCAGGGTGGCTCCACACTACAGTTAGGCATTACCGCACCCTTCCTAAACACACACAGGTATGCAAAGACTGCAGCTGAGGATACGTTTAGCAAGCAAAACCATAAGATCATAAACCTAACAACAGAATTCTACTGTAGAACATACCCAGAGCCAAGATATACCCCCAAAATCAGGTGAAGATGGTGAAATGGGGACACAGCAACAGTTCACCTAAGAAGGCTGAGTGAGTGGACCTCAGTTTTTAACTTTCAGACATTCTACTCTTTTCTTTCAAAATACTCTTTTTCTTTTTTTTTTAAGATGGTAAAAATTTGAGGAGGAAGAGAAATGGATTAATGAGAAACTAACTGGATTTCTCTGGAACTTTCAACTCTTAAGTTCACATCACAAATTCCCTTGAGTTTATAGGCTATGTCTGCTGATAGAACACTGCACAAATGACACCTTAGAAGTCCTAAGTGAATTTTTTTCATCCCTTAAAACACCTACCTCTCCAGTGACAGTAAATAGCACAGCTACATCCAGACTGAAGGAGAGCAAGAGCTGGAGAATAGGAGGCTGATTTATAAGGACAGCTACCAGCAACTGATAAAAGTTCATGAATTCCATGATAGGACCTCAACAAAACAGCGCAAATGTGGTCCCAGAACAGGATAATCAAGAAAAGGAAGCCAGGAGATTTTAAGATCAGACTCAGGTGACCAACCACTACACAGCCTATGTCTTGACCTTGAATGAGTTTTTCACGGTACTTCTATGCAGACTCACACTGGCATAATTTGCTCTGTGCAGATTCAGTCTCAGGGCTGAGCTTAGGCCTTTTGCAGATTAAGCAGATGGCAGTCCTGTGCCATGTAGAACATACAAATCCAGCCTGACACTCAAATTTAAACCAAGTGAATAGGTTTTTATTGAAATGCCAGGCAAGAAAACTACTACTCATTCCACATACACTTCTACCAAATCACACAAAAGTTTAAATCATTACTTCTTAATACATTATTATTATTATCCTCAAATGATAGAGAGCAAACCAGAGATTTCTCCAAGATCAGAATTAAAGCCTTCTGTATTTACTGGTACCATATAAGAAATAGGGCAGATTTTAATATTTTTTTCCCTTCTTCTCATAGAACTGATAAAATTTAAAAGACCATTTTGATATTATGTTCCATTAAAAAAAAAAAAAACCACAAACTTTCATCCTTGCAGCATGAAAGAAAACATGCTGATAATACATCAATGCTAATCTTCTACTACCTTTCACATCTGACGCATTACTTAGATGCAGTGGATTTTTCCTTAAATTGCAATATTGAGTCAAGCCATTTTCAGTTATTTTAAATAAAAGGCATCAGTCTAAGTCATTTATGTTACTAAGTCATTGATGTTACTAAATGCTAGTTGAAGAAAGTAACTAATCCATAAGACATGAGAGTTTTAGAAAGTATTTTTAAATTTGCAAAACAACATCTGGTATCGCTACTTTCAGTTAGTAGCATACAACTCTTGCAGGAATCTGTGAGCTTTTTGTGGTTTCTGTTCGGGTTTTTTTTTGGTTTTTTTGGTTGGTTTAAGTACAGTTGCTTAAACTAAAAATTAACTGACTGTGCAAATGTAACGGAACACTCAGGTCATTCATTTCACCTAATCTTAGCTTTCTGAAAGCTAGCATCCTAATCTGTGTTTAGGCACAGGAGAAACAAGAGGCACTTCTAAAGACTCAACTCATGTGTGAATCATGGTGCCTCTTTACATTGCTTCTGTAGGGAGCCCCCAGGGGTAAGCTCACTATTTCCTAGTCAGCTGAAGTTATGGGAGATGATTTTTTCCCTCTAGTAGTAGCCATTCTGAAACCATGAAGATATCAAAACTCTTTCAAGTGGCATAGTTTTAGCTGATAGGAAAATAATCCAGGTACCTTGCCTTTTCAGTGACTCCCATTTGCTGATGAACATCAATAAATTCCATGAGTTGCCTTTGTAACATGTTTTCCTTTCCTTCAATTTGTTTAATAAAATCATGCTGCAAAAGACTGGATACTGTTGGGCGCTTCTCATAATCTTTAGTCAAGCACCTGTACTGGCAGAAAAAGGGCATGATCATTCAGGGTTCACTGTTAGGTTTCAAAACACTTGTCTACAGGTTATTTGCCCTGTTTTTTTAGTATTATTTTTAATATGATATTTAACTTAATCGCCACAGCTCTAAAATGCAATCTGAAAGGTTTCACAAAGGCCAAGAAGTTAAATTATTGCATTTTAAATCTAAACATTCTCTAAAGTAGTATTAGCAAGAATATCAGAAACATTCAATATGTTAAAAAAATGGAGTTTTGAATTGAGAGCATATACTGATTCCTCCTCAATTAAAACATTCATGTTCATATATTAGACCAATGTGAGAACATTTCACCTGAAGCCCATGAGTTTGTCAAAAGCTTAATATAAAAACATATTTATTATGTATCCACAAATGAAAGGAGAAAAATAATACAGATAAAACATTTATATCTCTTTTTATTTTCCTCAACTTAAGGTAATGAAGAAAGTAATTATTGGTAGTAACTGATTTTCACAGACAATACAAAGATATTTTATAGTTGACGTTTACACATGTTCCATAGTTAGTCACAGTGGTCTCAGTTGTTACTCACTTATTAATGAAGTCATTGAATTCAGATGACCACAGTTCAGGCTGCTGTAAAGTTGGAGGAGGATTCCTGCAAAGGTCATAATGATGGTGAGTTAGTAAGTTACTCACTTGACAAAAATAATGTGAGAATGAAAACTGAGTAATGAATTTTAGAATGAATTTAGAAGGGTCCTTGAAAAAAAATACTGATTTCCACAGGGAAAAAGATGCATGATAATGACTGATGATACAATACGTCATTGATTCTCCTGCATTACATAACTAAGAAGGAAAAACCACACCAAGATGATCTCCTAAACAGAGCTAAGAATTACTGTAATGTTTTAATCAAATACAGGAAATGAAACTAACAAGAACTTTCTCTTTTGAAACCTGAAATCATATACCTTTTAAATAGAATTTCCTTAAGAACTTGTCTTTCAAATTTTCTTACAAATTACTGCATTAATGAGCCTGCTGAACAAAGAATCAAATTGAACAAGTTTTTTATTATTTCATCAGAAGGTAATTAGAAGTCAAATGAAAAACTAAATACATATCAATACCTATCTACTGTAAAATAAATACTACTTCCTTCTTCTCATTTATTAGTTATTTCAGGCACTAGTGCCCAAAATAAAGGTGCTATTTCCACTGAGTGTAGGCATAAGAAAAAAAGAAAAAAAAGACCGAGAGACCTACAGATGTTGCAACTCTTTCTCTGTGTATTCTTTATAGCTGCTTTTCTTTAAGTGCAGCATGCACTCTAGAACTTCTATGTTTTACTTACTGAAATGAGAAGATACTGATCTTTTATTTGCTCTAAGGCAGAAAGGGCAGATGCCAAATATTTTTAAGGGCAGAAACCAGATGTCTTCTTGAAGGCCTATCTGAAATTACTGACCATGGCAGTTTGTTTGCTCCTTCTCTATCAGGGGAAGGTGAGAAGAGCATTCCTGCTCTGCTTCAGTGCCAATTGAGCCAAGTCTTAACACACAACTGATGGTAATTTAAGCTAATTTGGGTAACTATCCTGAAAAACACATGAAGCACTCATCTGCTACATGGTGTTAATGACTGTGGTACTAACTACTTCAACAGTTGGAGTGAAATCCACAAACTGCTGTATGGTCATACCTGCTGTCTTTGAGACTGAGCTCCCTGTAAAAGCTGTAAGTGGCACTTTGGCTTCCCCTACCTCCATTTTCAAAGAAAGCACCAAAGAAGTAGCTAGATACACTGCAAGAGGACAGTAACATTGGAAGAATCAGAAGCAGCGTAAGTTGATGGGTTGGGAGTGAGGAAACAACACTCTACTTCAAGGGATAGAACATAAATTTTGGAAACAGTTGTGATGTCTCCTTGGCACACTGGCAGACTGTGAGCTCCTTTCATAATACATTCTAACAGAGTATATGGAACTCAACAGATTCTTGTGCTCATGTATCCTGGCAGCAGTCCATCTAGGGGAAGGCTTTTCTCAAATGTAGCCTCAATCAGCTCTGAACTTCTGTATGTTTCTCTGCTAGAAACAGAGCCCATAGGAAACATATCTAGACAAAGTATTTCTAACCTTCTCCTAACTCACAACAATATGAAGAAACTGTACACATTTACATAGTCTAAGTGTGAACAACATAACTGTTAAATGAAAAAATTCAGACTAACTGGGCAAAAAATAATCGTAGCAGGATATTACCTTGGTATTTTGAAGAGTGCCCTCATAGGGTGCAAATCAGCAAGGGGTGGATCTCCATCTCCCAACTCTATTGCAGTAATACCCAGTGACCACGCATCACATCTGGCATCATAGGAGCTATCTAGCTGCTGCTCACAGGCAATCACCTGTTAGAGTAGAAGATTAGAATGGTCACTGGATCATCAAATTTCTAAACCTAAGAGCACAACACTGCGCAACCACAATTAGAGGACTCTTTCATTGAATAGAGACACAAATTAACAGAACTAAACACATTTAGCAAGTCAAAGCATTCTGTTTCTGAAAAAGGAATGCTTAAATCGGGGAACTAAGATGGCTCTTGTGAACAGCAGACTGCTGTCTGACCAGGTGTTACCTAACCTGACAAAAGGGAGGATATCTTCGATACTTTCAATGAAGATGATAAACGGCATCATATGGTTCAGGAAGAGGAAGAAAAAGCAACTCAGCCTGCTCTATGGATTATTCTCGCAAAAAGTAGCAATGCAGCCATACAGCTCTATATCAAATGAAACAAGCAGGAAAGCAGAAGTTGAATTTCCTGTATCATATTGTGTCCTTACATTGACAGTTTCAAAATTAAGCCAAATTTTCAAAAACATGCTTGCCATTGGATTACAGGAAAATTTCAGCTCTTCCGTATTTCCAGATGAACCCAGAATTTTTCACCCAGTTAGTTCCAATGTGTTTTTCCTATAAACAGTGTAATTTCACATGCTATAGCCTTATGTAAACTTTCTGCTTCAGTTTAAAACATCTGTTTCACAGCACATGACATTTCAGATGACAATAAGCTCCAAAGATGCATAATATGTTTTATTTATTCTTTCGGTCTTTTGCTATTAGCTTTGTTAGAAATTTTCCAGGTGGACAAACTCAAAAATCAAAGCTAATGTATCACAGGGCTTTTGCCACTCATGGGGAGATGTGAAGCCTAGACATAGTTTCAGAGCATGCAAGGTTGGAAAAAATCAGAAGCTGTATCCTTCCTTCTTAAACCTTTCAACAAGTGATATCATTTCCTGCTCTTAGACTCTAGCTTTGTAAGTTCAGAAATAAACTCCCTTTTAATTTAATCCTTGCCAATATGTAACAAAATGAGTTTAAAGTATTTTTAAAGGACATTGCTATCCCATTTGGTGAAAGTTGTAGGGATCAAAAAGAAAGACAAAGAAAGAGCAGAAATGCAGAACGCAGCAGTTCGAATGCCACTCACAAAATATTAAGAAACACAAATCTAACCTCTGGAGCCATCCAGAAAGGGGTGCCCACGGACGTGTTCCGACGGAGACGAGTGCTGGTCAGCTGTGCAGACACACCTAGGAGAACGAAGGGAAGCTAAATCACAGCGACTGCTATTACCATTGGAGGAAGTCCCTCGGAATGGTGCCATCCTTGTCTTTTCTTATCATGCTACAACTTCCTTTGCTGGCAAATCTCAGTTGGATCTTTCCAGTTCTCTGCTGAAGGTCAAATACTCTAAGGTATTCAGCACTTCAGGGTCTGCACATCTTTGTTTCCAGTGATTTCAGAGGTACCAAAACTGGGCCTCAAGTAAGCGTTTCAATAGTAATCTGATTATATTCTGACTGATTAATTACAGTTTTTCCATATTCTGTTTTAGGAGCATAAAAACACAATTAATAATCATAGCACTAAAGTAACTAAGGAAAAAAAGTACTGTATCATTTATTTTATTTTCTTTAAAGCTTAGTACTGAAATTAGATCTCTGTTTCATTATTTATATATTTTGGATTATACATTATAAAAGATACTTATCTTCATCTCCTCTGCCATAACAAAGAAACAATAAACCATCAAAACCTGTTGCAAGAAAAGAGGTCTGCCCATTCACAAAACAACACCAAATGCCTGCAAAATCAGCTTTGTAACATGAGCTGTACTGTTTAACGAATTAACTGTTTCAGGACTAGAGTTGGAAAGTAAATTCTGATGCTTTTGGATTTAGACTAAAAGTCATCAAAATATTAGGAATTCTAATGGACCGTCATAACCTTCTGATCGTGGCAATAAAGAACTGCCCACCATCAATTCGTTCTCTTGAAAAGTAAGGGAGCGTTGATTGGAAATACCTCTGGCATTTGCAAAGTCAAGAACATAACACAGAGAAAAACTGCATCTCAGCCAAGCAATTCTTAAAAGATAATAGATTTACAAGTCATTAATTAATTAATCATTAAGTTTTAGATCCACCAGAGGATATTCTGAAATGCTGATACCATAGATGGTAAGAAAGTTGCTGTGTTCTACTCTACTTTCAAGCTTGTTTTTACTGACACTAAAGATCAGCTATTTTGCCTTCATTTGTACTGTATACTCTCCCAATGTCATTTGATTATCATGAAACTCCCATAGGCACCATTGGGCAGTTGCAACTGCTGTCGTATTAACTGGCTTGAATTGCTTGGCCTTATTTTCCAGAAAATCCTACAGAAAAACACATGTAATAGAAATAATTCACATTAACTGCTAAGGGGAAAAACACTACTAAATCTGTGTCTAGATAGAATTTGATGTTTTGATTTTATTTCAATGGAGAGAAATAAACCACAGACAATTTCATCTGTTTCTTTATTCTAAAGTTGTTCACAGATCATCTGTATTTGTCCATCACAGGGAAGTATATAACAGCTGAAGATAGGCAGTGAGAAGGGTTCTGAGTAGTAAATGAGCCTCTTTGTGACAAGCACACAGCAAGTTATTGCCTTTTTGGCTGGCTCCCTCCAGAACCACGACAGGCTTGAGAAAGTGTCTCACCCTCTCCTCCTGGCTGCAGCAGGTCCAGCACCCAGCGCGATGTTTGCTCGCGTCATGGAAAGCAGGACCACATGCGTCTTAGCACAAAGCCCATCAGCCGTGAATCAGCCCAGCTAAAAAGGGATTGCTATATCAAGGAGTTCTCCGAGGAGCAGCGTCTGGCTCACAGAGCCTCTGGTTTTACCAAACCCTCGACAAAACATGTCAGAAAAGCAGAATAACACCTCATCACAGCTCTGTCACTGCAGTAAAGATGCAATGTGACATTGCTGCATGATCCTTGGTTTTGAAACGAGAGGAGGCATCTCCCTCCTCTGCCCTTGTGCGTGCCGTGGAATTCCCCTCTGCCAAAGTCTTTCTTGAAGGCTTGGAGCAGGAATCAGGATTTGTATCTGTCAATCTAACTAAATTTTTATTATTCCAATGTGATTTTATAAATAATCATAGCTTTATGTGGACATAAGAGGCAAAATATAAAAGGAACATTAATGTGCACTGTCTTCTCTGTCTATGTACTGTTAGGGCTTTTTCTCTTTGAAATGTAATTAAACAAACTGAAGGATTCCCTCCATCTCGCCCTCTTCTTTATGTCAATAAAAATGTTGATTTAATTTGAACAGTTCATCTCTACTTTCTTTAGGCCCTTGTGTTTATTTTTTTATCCTTTTACTTCTAGCAGTAAAGTGGCATTTCAATTTATGGAATATACATCTTATGACAAATGATATTTCCTTGGGCTTTTTTTCTGCATATATGGGAAAGATGATGTAATTCCACACTTAGTAACATTTCTTCCAGCATTTCAGTAACCAGCCAAGCATACAGCTGGCCAGCTTTTTTTAACTTGCATGTTTTCTAATAATAACACCAAGTTCCTCCCCCATTCCTTTTACTACCGCTTTGTTGCAGAACTAATCAAATATTCTCCTAAGAAATGAGCAGCTTAATAACTAAGTGAATTAGTAGTTCCAATGCACATCATGCTGGCTTTTATACACACAAATGCTGAAAAGAAAACAAAGTCAGTTGATTTCTTCTGATAAATTCAGACCTTGTACTATGAGTACCACACAAGCTTTTCAATTCAAAAATTGGCATATTGGGAAAAAAAAAAGAAAAAAGAAAAGAAAAAGAAAGCGACCTATTTATGACCTTAGCATTCCAATAAGAATAAAAAATGGGCAGAAATGAGCTCTCTGTTATTAGGAAAGATTTGCCTCATAATAGCACCTGATCTGAGCAGACACTGTTCTGGTCTAATTTGGGAATTGTGCAAAATGATTTTATGATTATGTGCTGTGACAAAGGTATGCGACCACACTGGTCCATGCCAGTGGGAGAGCAGCACGGGAGAGGGACAGGCTTTAAGCTCTAGTGAATTCCACTAAGCTCACGTTTGCCACATAGCGTAGAGACTTGTCTGCCCACTTATCCTATCTGCTATATTCATGCATGAAAACACAGACCCCCACCCCCAAAAAGCTTAAACTCTAAAGATCTCACTGCCTTTGGCCACATTCTTTTGCAGTTGTGCCTCCAGTGTCCATTCCTCTGTAACTCTTTTACAACCTTTGAAGTATGAACCTACAATTCAACCATTCCTTAGGCTGGTCTTCGGATGAAACACTACTCATACTGTTAACCTGGCTGCCCTAAACAGGTACAGCACTGCAACACTTTGATTTACTTGCCAACATTTTTTCTACATCTCTGAGAGCCTGCAGCAAACAGAGCAAAACAAACACCAGAAACAGAACCAAAACCTAAGTGTTTCTCTTAGCTAGGAACGAGGAGGCAGGGAAGGCAGGAAGAATTCTACTCATCTGTGCCAGAGATCATTCTTTAAGAATTTTCTAAGAACTCTGAAAGCACATTTTTCTGCAAAGCTGCTTTCCCATCAAACAGTCTCCAGACTGTACAGGAGTTACTCCTTACCATACTCAGAACTTGACGTTTCCCTTTATTGAGCTTCATGAGACTCTTCTCAGTCCATTTCTCCAGTCTGTTAAAATCCCCCTAAATGACAACCAGCTGGTGTATCGAGCACTCCTCCCAGTTTGTATCATGTGAAAACTGGCAGAATTGCATCCTGTCTCACCATCCAGGTCATTAATGAGGATATTAAGTAGCACTGACCTCTGGGAAGGCTGTGTTTGTTGTAGGGCATCAGCTATGAAGGCCTGGCCTCTAGCTGGTCTTTGGGGCATCATCACAACTCTTCAAGCCTGGAAGTTCAGTCAGCTTTCAGCTCATCCCACATACTACTTCAGTTTGTCTAAAAGGATATTATGGTGGACAGCACAACAACCTCCACTGTTCTATCCTTATCCACCAAGGCTGTCTGTGGCAGAAGGTCTGCAGGTAGGTCAAGCATGATTTTGTTTTCATAAATGCGTGCTTACTGCTCCTCAACACCTTCTTCTACTTAATCTGTTTGTAAAGGGTTTCAGGATTATTTGTTCCATGATCTTTGCAGCAGTCAAGGGGAGGCTGACCTGCTGGCAGTTCCCTGGATTTTCCTTCTCGAAGTCTGGATTGACATTTTCTTTCTTCTATTCCTCATAAACCTCCCTCTAATTGCCACAACCTTCCAAAGACTAATAAGAGTCATACTACCATGAGACTGTCCAACTCCCTCCCTTACTACTTATCTGTGTATCCCATCAGGTCCCAGGTACATGTGTCTATCCAACGTGTTTATACATTCCCTAACATGATCCTCTTCTAGAGGGTAAATATGCTTTGTGTAGCCCTTCCCATGTTTCCATTCTTTAATAAGTATTATCTTATTACCTAAAATGTTTCAATAAATAAAACAGACTCCCAAGACCACGGCCACTGGCAAGCCAGAGTTCCCCAGACATTTAGGAAAACACATCTTCCAAAATGTAAATCTCAAACTGAAACAGGTCATATCCAAAAGCTGGTCAACCCGTCCTTTCACAACTTCAGAAAACGCAAAATCATAGTATTCAAGACATAGTAGCTGTCTGGGATATGAAAAATCCTGTTTATATAAAAATAAGAGGTGTGGAGGAAAAGGACAGTAAAAAGTAGTGAATCTAAACCAGAAGATAAAAATATCATCGATATATAAGACGAGGTAGCTCCCTCAGCCTCTGACTCTGTTCGCATCCTTTCTCTGCGGAGCCCAGCAGGATGGGATACCATGGGCTGCCCTCCACATGCTCCTAGCAGATCAATTTGGCACAAGCCCGATGAGTCTAATGAAATCTCATGCTTCAGGGCTTCAGCTGGTCTCCTGAAGGGAGGGCAAGGAACATTTGTTTGCCTGATGCACAATTGGCCACATGTATTCAGAAGGGAGAACCAGTCTTCTCTGAAGCCTTAGGGATTTGTGAAGCTACACACAATCTGGTGCAATATGCTGGTGAGGAAAGTCTGCCTTTTCAGATGGTGCATTCCTTACATGCTTGGACTCTAATTGACTGCCACTTTTTAAGCCCAAACCCAGAATTTACCCCTGCATGACTGGAAGAAACATAGGGGATTTTCTCCTTGTTACATGGCACCTTTGCTTGCTAGGATTACCTGCATACTGACAACAGCTGTGCTGATGGGACAGAACACTTAAGACAAAATAAGGACTGAAACACTTCAGTGCAAATTGATTCACTGGGTTCAAATGATAGGTAAAAATGAACAGGTGCTACTGCACAGCAGGTGAGACTACAGGTTTTCTAATAACCCACTCCCAAAATTTAAGTAAAATGCTATAAAGCAGTATGTGGACAAGTGAATATAATATAAAATATATAGGCCATAAGAATTTAAGAATGTTTATTTAAAAAGACCTACAGATCTTTCTACCAAACTGGTTCTTGAATTACACCAAGGACAAGTAGTTATGGGGATGTTTTAGACAATTCTTGGCATTTCAGTATCACTGCATTTTATTTCTGCACACATGAACTGAACAACAGAAGATGTTCAAAGTTCAGATTAAAAATCCCTAGGGTAAAAGTCAGAGGTGAATCTATGAGTTCTGAGGCCATCTTACCTACGAGGATTGCCTGCCTTGTGCCAGCTGCTCACAGTCCCTGTAGGATCACATGCCAGTGACCCTGTGAATATTGTAGCCAGGCCCTTGTGTCAGCATTACAGGCAAAACAGTCTGGGCTGATTTGCTAAAGAGCAGAAGTGACAATTGTTTGATCCTTAGAAGAACCACGAGGGAATCTTTTATGGACCAAGAGTGCTATTTTCTAGATTCATGTGGCTCTGGCACAGGACATCAGCTTTCTGTATCAGACTTCTTTAATGTTTAAGCTATCAGCAACATCTTTACATGAATTAGTAGAAAGAATTGTTAAAAACAAAACAAAAAAACACCCACAATTGAACAGCTTATCCTAGATACAGCCTTTGGTCACATGCTTTCTTCTTGCTGTTACTGGACAACACAAAGGCTTTCATTCACACATGGCCCATAAAATAAGTTTTTAAGGATTAAACCTTCAACAAAGAACTAAACATCCAACAAAGAAAACGTTCCACAGCTCAGGTCAATACAATCCATCTTATCCGTGCTAGCCCTGGTTTGAGAAATTTGGCATTAAGTTGATGAGGTTCAAAGCAGTTTGACAAGCTGCTCATGAAGGAAGTTTTTTATTGAAGTTTTTACTTTTATCGGCTCCTGTCACAGCCCCAGCAAACGTGGTGTAAAGGGAACATGTGAATGTCATGCTATGTGGTATGCAGAAATGACAACACAATGAGCGCCTGCTCTTGACCTGAATCATCGAAGCAGACAGCTTTATTATGGCTGCATGCTAGAATGACTAAGGCAAATATAAGCCTTGCTGTGACTCATTGCTTAAAGTAAGATATGGGCATAAAGAAAATTATATTATTTTTGAATACTTTCAAATGAAATGTTTTTAAGTAATTGTTTCATTTTAGTGGAATGATTCATGATGCAGGATGCATTATAGCCATTGCAGGAGACAAGGAGACACAATAGGATATTCTGACTACTCCCAAATGAGTAATCTACAGCAGTTTGGAAAATTATCCAAGGTCACCTTGAGCTCCTCTGCAATGTCACCAGGACATCCAAGGCTGCAAATGGTGACATACGTTAACAAGGGAAGGGACCAAGCCACCCTTTCTCAAAAGGTCTCAAACCCAATCCCTTACTTCTCAAGCTATTCGCTGAGCACCAGGTGGCTCTAGATGCACAGTGGGCTGCAGCCAGCCCAGGGCTGCCCGCAGCACCATCACCGTGAGGCACCTCTCCTCTGCAACCTGCCTGCGCTGGTCAGGCTCACATGTCACCAGTCGGCCCATGGCATCTCTAAAATGTGGCCATGGAGGGCAGAAGCCACAAGAGCAGGTCACAGCGGTGGAACGCAACAGCCAGAGTCCCTCCCTCACCCCTGAGCCTCGATTTCAGATGGACTCACGCATTCATAGAATCATAGAATACTTAAGGTTGGAAGGGACCTCCAGAGGTCATCTAGTCCAACCCCCCTGCACACGCAGGGCCTCCATGGGCACATGGCACAGCATTATTTTGAGATTGGACCTATTAATTTGACCATGCTGCATAGTGTAACTAATTTCACCATTCTTAATATATCATGATGGTAGCTGCCAACTTATCAACGCTTCAAAAATTCAGCCTTTTGAATTTAGTTGCCAAATTTTAAATAGTTTTCCCAATATTTCTGTACAGATAGGCAGGAGTACGACATAACAAAACATAACGACACGCATGCAGTCTTTTTGCCTATGTTCATATATGGACCAGTTCTTACTGATGGCAAATGAAGTTGAAGCATTATTAATATTTTATAATTGGTAAGAAAGTAATCCTTAGTTCTTTCTGTAAGAAAAGTGATATAGAGAATGTTGCTACAATTAACACCCTTCCTGAGAAAAATCAAGAAGTTAAATTCATGAACTGAACTTAATTATATAAGGAACTTGTTAACTTCATTTAGCATTATCTAGATGAAATTGTAAAGAAATTTTAAAGAGCAGATTCAATATAGAAACGTACTACCAAAAAGAAATATTCTCACATTTGGCATGTTTTACTAATAAGTACAATTTTGTATAACAAGAGAGGAGTTTGGAGATGTCAATGTTAAGGTTTCCTTGTCTTTTAACATTAAGGGATTTCAACTAGCTTTAACAGAAGCATCACCATTCTTTCTGTAGCAAAATAATCACCTTATTACATTCCAAACACAAAAGTGGGCCTCTATTTGCAGATTCCAAACTACATCAAAGTAGTTCACGTATTAATCAAAGAGCGTCAGTTTTAAGTACGTCTAAATAAAGTAACACTGTACTCCTTCCCCCAGTCTACTTTTCCTCATGTGAGTCATACTCAGGTTAATCTCCAGTTGAGTAAGGGTAGCAAACCTGACTTTTATCCACAATAAAACTGTATGAGCTTTAAGCCCGGCATGATATCTGATGTCGCAAAGCCAATGAAACTGGAACACAATATTCACATGCAACTTGCAAATGCAACACTTCTAACATTTGAAATCGCTTGCACAAAGGTAAACTAAACATATCTGAAACATAAAAAGCATCCTACCCTCACTACAGACATGTTCCACTACTGTTGCAATATATGTTTCAGATAATTATGCATATTGAAATCTCATTAACTACAGTCCTAAGGGAACTCTTGAAGTGAGTATTTCATTAACTGCCTTCAGACCAGTGTTGGTAATCCCCCATCCCTCTGCTGGCAGCAGTGAGATTGCATTCCCTCTTTTCCAGGTCCTTCCCTGCAATCTGGTTTACCAACACTAAAAAGCTCTAGAACTTTGTACAGTTTGGCTAATCTAGAGAGTTTTACATACTGAAATGAGACACAGCGAAATGTCTAAGAAGGAATGGAAAACGGAGTTGGAGAATCCTTTTGGATGTTCTCTTTCTCACAGTGCCAGCATTAGTTGGCTTGGGGGAATCATGAGATCTCCTTTAGTTAGAAATAGGTTTATATTACAAAGCAAAAGATTTGATGAGTTCTCCAACATTTTATTTTTATTTTGGGAACTTAGATAATCCTAAAATCCACATAAACATTAACTCTTTTTTCCCTTCCTCCAACTCTTTTCTTCAAGAACATTTCTTGAGCACAGTAAGTCCAAGAGCCCAAGTGCACGTGGTATGGAAGCATGATTTCACTGCAGAAAGCAAGGTACAGAACTGCTGAAAAACAATGCATTTGCTTAACTGTGTAGTTTACACTCACATTTTTTGGGCCATCTTCCAGGCTGCTCGTTCTATGATATACAGGTTTCAGCAGTCCCAGAGAAGCATAAGCTACCCATGCTCTTGTTCAGCACTAACAGCCTACAAGGCCAAGCCTCAAAAACACAGCTGAAATGGAATTTTCCATCAAGCATTACATGCTTTTTTTTTTTTTTAGCCAAAAAGATCACTTGCCATCCTCTTCTTTCAACAATATATAAGCATGAAGAGCTCCGGCTTCCAAGCTCCCAAGCTCGCTTGGAGGGGATTTCAGAAACATGTCAAAATTTTCAAAATGAAATGTCACTTAGGCTTTTTCAGCAGAGAGTTAAAACAGTAACAACAATAATACTACACTAAATTTATTTTATCCCATTGTCAAACAGCCCTTTGACACTTTAGAATTTTCAGAGGAAAGGGAATTCTGTCTCAGACTATATTTGATACACGAATAGCCCCATCTCCGGTTTCAAGAAAATAAATTAAATCTGACTACTCAAGTAAACAAGTATTTTTCAGCCTAAGAAGACAGTATGCACCAAGGTTTCTATGAAATTCGTTGCCCCCTGTAAGATGTAGATGATTATTAATTTTATGACAGAGGAGGAGAGGTCTGCGTGCAAGGAAAGTCAGGACACCACTGGCCTGACAATACCAGGTCAGACACTGAAAGATATTTTGATAGTAAAAACTGCCAATAGCTTTTCATGAGATTTTCAAAAGACATCCAACATCTAATTCATGTAATTTATGTAATCTGGATTTACATGCTAGGAGTTTTGAAAATCTTACTAGACTTAGTGGCAAAAATACCCTTTGAAATCTCACTCTAACATTAGAATCCTCCTGAAAAATTCCAAAATTTGAGGAAACTATATAAAAGAAGTCTCCAGGAGGCTAGAGAACAGCTGTGAATCTAATTAAAAACATTTATAAAGAAAATTTTGTTCATACTCTGCTTGCCTCCAGCTCTTTCTGTAGAGTATGCTACTTAGCTTTACAACTTTGAATTGCTGTAGGACATTTATTTTAATATAAACATACTTTTTTTTACGAGGCCCCTATCCTACAGTGCAACATATCAATTGCACTTGAAAACAATACAATTATTTATTATTTCTATTGCTGCAGCAAAGGGAAACTCAGAGCATAATTGTCACAATTCTCAGATGTACGTCTTCCTCAAAGATTTTCTACCAGAACAGCTAAACAATTAATTCTCGCCTATGTTCCGGGGAGTTAAACTGTCTTTAGTCGCCCTTTCCTAACACAGGAAAGGATGGACTTTGCAGATATATTAATCTTCTATGTATAGAAGGCTAATGAATTCAGGTACTGAAGAAGGGATCATGGGATCTGCTTAGAGAGATTCTGTCCATGACTTCTCTTTGGTAGTCAAAAAGAATGATTTTGTTTACCCCTGCAGATCTAACCTATCATACTGGATGGACATAAAGGGAGAGAAAGCTTCTTTAGGAACTGTATTCCACAGTTCTTGTGGTATGGACAGTTTAAAATAACTCTAATCCACAGCTCTTCAGTAAGCCATTTAGTTTCAGAAACATTGGTGCTGAAGAGACTATAAATTCATTTATCTGACTCAATCAGTATTAAGGAAGTATACAAATATTACTGGTATAAATTCTATACAGATTAAATACAATTGTAGCAGAACTTTAAGAAAGAGCAAGAATTTCACTCTTTAAAGGAACCTGAGACACTATTGTGGTACTCTTGGAAAGACTTTCTCATCTCATTAACCTTCCATACCCATATGGAAGGCAAACAAACAGTTAAGACTGTTAGTCCTGGATTTTAGGAGAGTTTTTCCACAGGCTCTCCTTATTACCTCAAGCAATTCAATTTTTCAAAAGGTCCAGATCTCTAACTATTAATGAGGAATTACAGTAATTTCCTTCTTTATAACAGTGTTGTGAAGGTCATCCACTACAGTCTGTACAGTGTTCAGGTACCACGGTCACAGAATACATATGAATGCTTATAATGCAACAACCACAGACAATCTGTATAAATTGTGTCATGAAATGCAGGTTCAGGAAAGCCAGTACTGCTGCGTGAGAAAGGATGCTGAATGGTGAGGCACTATTATACAGGCCAGGTTCAAAGAGTACAAAAGGAAAGTGAATATTCTCAAAAAATATTGAACTCACTCTAGAGGTTTTTAATTTGCAATTCCTAGAAATAAGTGCTCCTAATAGCACTTTAAAAAAAAAAAGTAACACACATGCAAGTTATATAACCACACCACACATACAGGCTGTCCTTTTCCAGTGTTGTACTCCAGAAAGTATTGCACAGGTGCATCTCAAACGCATATTTTATATACTCACTTAAATGAAACCCAGTACACAATATTGGAGGAAAAGAGCAAAAGTTTCTTTGGAACATAACCATCATAAACCAGCTTGGAAGAGGATAGCTCAGCCGATATCATCTTCAGAAAGGGCTCGTGTTCTCTGTCTGGTTAATGCTAGAGGATCAGGAGTCCTTGATCTCCTGTTTCTGCTCCCCTCTACACTGCCATGGAAATGCTGCGGGCATGCTGAGCAGAGCTGTATAAGTTCCTCAGATTCTTGTTTAATTTGTTCAATCCAAAACAAAAAATTTATTTCCACTAATTATTTATCAAGAAAGAGATAGTGAGTGTGTCTGTCTCCTTCTGTAGGTCCTAAGTAAAAGCCTGGGTATGGGTTTCCATCCCTGATCCAACATATGTTTTTGCACAGCTGTCTGTAGCCGCATGAACTTGAATGATTTTGATCCACTTGCCTTGCTGGCTTAAGTACACTCTTGGAATCTAATTAGGTGGGTTCAAATCCTCTTAAGTAGAAGGCAGAAATCTCACAGCTCCTGGCTGAATACCTTAAACATCAGCCTGAAAGATGAATGACACATCCTCCATGTTGGCTTTATGAAAACTCTATGATCTGTATTTATCTAAAACTAACCATTTTTGCTTTCAAATTGGTATCGAAAAATAAGGGAGAGATTTTTTAAGAGGAGTGCACTTCCTGCATTCTTTAGAGAGGAAGGACTGTTGATGTTACAGCTCGTTTTTCAGCCCATAAAAATGTGTATGCAGGCTTGTTTCTTGCGTATGCTGTATGCTTTGATACCACAATTTTGCTCTCAAGATTCGAAGATTATTTTTCAATTATAGCCTTCGCATCAGATTGCAGTAACTGAGGAATAAAGAATTAAGGTCCTCATCCCTACAACTAGTATGTTTTGACATCTGCATAAGTGAATTAATTTTCAGAAGCGTTGATCCTCTACAGTTCTAATTGCCTTCAGCACCTTAAAAAATTAGTTTCTGTAACACATGAAAAACTTGTGGGCAAAAATATTGATTTTGCCTCATACTAAACTTCCAGACTAACAGAAATTACTAGCAAGCATACGGCAAATAATTTAGGAAGTGTGATGGCTTTGCAACTGGAGATTTTATCTAAGGATAAAAAATGAAAATAAATACATAAATCTTCAGCAGGATTAGTAAATCTAACAGCTGTGTTTTTTGTTTGTGTTTTAATTGTGTAACAAGATTGACATAGAAGACATTGTATAGATTGACAAGAAGACACTATACCCATATGAGTTAATCCCATGATAGTTTAAATAATTGTTATGTATCAAGTGAATAAATTACTGCAAAACAGGAGGATTAAAAAAATGAAGCTTGTCCTTATGTTGAATGTAATTATCATATTTACCAATGGTTGCCATTCCATAAAGTAATCAGCTATAAATTGTACCTAAACCCCAATATTTGAAAATTGGGGATTCCCTACACAATAGCTCCCCCTTTGCAGCTTTCAGGTAGCATTTCCAATGAGTTGTCCACAACCAAGACAGAGCTCTCCCCTTCTTCACAATATCTACAAAGTTCTGTTTGCTCTAACATACCACACATGGAGCCATTGCTTAGCAGATCCCAATTTCACTGGAAAAGCACGTGGTCCTGGAGGGTCTTAACATCAACCTTATTCTGACACATATTACCACATTTTGCCACTCAGTGCATCTTAAAGCATTTGCAGTTATTAGACCTTCTACTCTCTACATACATTATCTAAACACAATTAGTAAAATGGTTGGAAATAACAAAGTTGTAAAAACTCTGAGCCTGTAAATGATTATGTCTATTAAATTAAAAAATATCTTCTGTTATCCAAGTTATTTTTAATTAAGTATTCAAAATTTAATAAAAAAAAAATAGCTCCTCTTTTCTAATTTCTTTCTTCATTTCATTTTCCATGCCACAGAGACCCAACACTAGTTGAAAAAACAAACAAAAAACGCCATAACATACCAAAATCCACAAGCTTGACTCCTCCTTCAGTGGTCAAGAGGATATTATTTCCCTTAATATCACGGTGGATAGTTTTGTTTTCATGCAAATGTTGAAGGCCCTGAAAAGTAAGATATAGCCATTGATTTATCAGTAACAGCTCTGTTCTTCATATTGCCTTTGCAGAAAAAGAAAGGTAGCACAAAAATATCAGAAATGTTAAAACAGACTTTTTTTTAATCCAAAATTGCAGAGGTTTTACTCTTATTAGAAAAACACCCGGTCCACTATGTGAAATAGCTATTTTTTAATTATGCAACGTCTGCTATATATAATACATTTAGAGTACAGTCAAGGAAAAGTACTAAAGTCATATCAATAATACCATTATAGAAAGTTAAATCCCAATTAAAAGACGACAAAAAAAAAAAAAACAAAACAAAAAAAAAAACCCCAAAACTTGATCAGCTAAGAAAACTTTTCTTACGATATTTTGAATTCACTAGATCAGATTATAATTTTGTTACAGAGATATCTTGGATTCTCACATAAAAAATAGAATAGTATTTTTAATGTATTTGTGATATGGCTCAAAATGAAAACCTGTTCTGACATGGAACAGCATTTACTGAGGAAATAAATCAATGGCAGAAATCAATTTTCATTATCTTAATAACAAAACAATGGGATGAACTGTTCTTTACCTTGCTCATTCAAAACGAATTGTATGAGTTGTACATTATGTTGCTTTCATTGAATGCTACTACGATATAAAACACTTTTTTATAGTGCAACTGATCTTCGCTCATTGAAAGAAAAAAATGTTATCTGAATGCTGGCTGCCCTCTGAAAATTTATCTTACCATCAGAGCTTCATGTAAAATGTAAGCAATTATAAGTTCATTCATCCTTTCACCTCTCTTCAAAAATCCTTTCACAAGATCAGTCACAGATCCGCCATTGCACAGCTGCAAAATCATTGGGAAAAAAAAAAAAAAAAAAAAAAAAAAAAAAAAAAAAAAAAAAAGAGAAAAAAAAAAAAAAAAAAAAAAAAACAGATTAAGAAATGACTGAATTTTAGTTTTCAGGAGTTTTTATTTTATACAAATAAAATTCTATTAATTTGGCAAACCACCATTTACAACACAACATATACAGCAACTTATACCAGATGTTTCTTCCTTTCTCCATTTAATTCTTCTCGACCAAATACAAGCAAAGCAGCCTATATCTTCTCTCATATACATGGCTAGCTTTCACTGAAACTAAGTAGCTCGTAGTGTAATAAATTTCTTGTGAAAGCTTGTTTCTTGGGGGCACACTAATTGCTCGTATTCATCATGTGTGACTTACCAGCAATACAGATGATGACAGCATCAATTCTTAGGTATAAAAACAACATACAATGGAAAACAGATTTAAGGCTTTGGAAGACAAGAAAAAGAGAATTCCACCAACGAGGACATTTTCCAAGCAAGATGCTGCCTTTTTTTTTTTTTTTTTTTTTTTTACTATGTTCCACTTAATTACTACTTTAAAAGGTATATAAAAGAGAGATGGGCATCATAGAAGATGATTAAAGCATTGAGATGCAGGAGAAGAAGTGTCTTCTTCCACTAACATAAGGTTGCCCAGGAACACACCATAAATTATAGTCAAGGGACCTAACAAATGTCACCATTGTAGCATCAACCCTGCAAACTCCTTCTTCTGGATTCAGAAGCCCACAACTTATCCTTGACTCCTTCCCTTTTTCTCCTGCCTAAATTGCAGTGAGAGTCCAGCAAAAAGTTGTTCTCTGCCTCCTGTACACCCAGGAAGCAGAGGTTTGATCCTGTGTTCCAGAGAAGTTAATAAGTACGCATCACCAGCAGATTAGCTTAGAGCTGCAAGACTTCTTATGTTCATTTTAACCACTCAAAATTCTTCAGCAGAATGAAGCAGCAACTTACCATTTCTTAAGCCTGTAGCAGTTACCTACCTGCAAAGATGAAATCAGTACTTAAGCCTTAAACTGTTTATAATACCTCACTTGCACTAAACAAACTGAAGAGGTATTTAAAGAGTTGATGCTTCTAATAGAAGCGAAACAAATTTCAAGTTTCATATACATCCACACAAAATAGTAATTCCTTTTCACGAGAAATTTTGGAGTCTACTAAATTGAAGGGAACAGTTTATCAATAAAACCTTTCAGCTGCAGAACTCCTGACATCTGACATTATTATTTTTTTTTAAACTCTCTTCTTCTAAGCCACTTTTTCTGTACAGTATTTTAAAAAATACTTTCACCTTACAGGAGAAAGCATTTGATAGACCTTTGTATCTATACATGATGATAATTTTGTGTCTAGCCTCGGAAGCCCTAGGTTGCATTGAACTTACACGACATGAACATCTACACCAATACCATTCTATACTGTCCTTGGTCCAAGATGTTTCCCTCATCAGGTCAGCGAAGACTCTGTTCAGACAGATGCCCTATGGCAGGAATTTTGGAAAACACTTAACCTCACCCTTAATTTTGGTCCGATCACATACACACTTACAGAAGGGAAAAAGTGATGCTCTTATGCTTAAAAGATGAGATTAAGCACTTTGCTGGGCAAGGATCAAACAAATGCCCAAGCAGGAATGAGTTCCCTAGCCATCAGCCATCCTGCTGTTTTCTCCAGTGACTTATCTTTTTCCTTTTCTTTTTTCTTTTAATGCCATTATCCTTCTAGCCTCTCTGTTATTTTAACTTTGTCACACCACTGACAATATTTAATCAAATCTAACAGATGATAGCAATTTCAGTCAATTTAAGGCACTTACAATTCAGGACACTGAGTCTGGCTGGTGAGCAATGAGTGACAAAACAGTTGTGCAATAAATTGCATAAATATGATATTGCTTTTCAAACTATTTTTCTTCATCATCTAGTATTAAAATTCTGCTTCTTATTGATAGAGTTACTGCTTTTGTAGCAAACTTGGGCATCTGCTAGTCTTTCTGTCTAAATTAAACTAATCAGGTAAGGAATATATTCTTTCTGCAGGTGGCAGACAAAAGAACAAACACCTCAGAAACTGCTCTGTTCAGTATTTAGGCAGCAAATTATTAGCCCAATTGCCCAGGACAGCATTTTTTTTTTCCTTCTTTTTCAAATTTGTTGCTTTTAACTATTTTTTCTACTCTTCTAATAAGATATATAACTCTGTTACAAGAAAAATACTTGCATTGTAAGATAAAAATGCTATAAAACATCAGCTTAAGCAAGAGAGTAAAACTGTGGTGACTTTAGATCAAGACAAAACTGAACCTGGACACATAAAAGGTCAACTGAGCAAGTCGAGGATTCTAATGTCAGCCCCATCACAAGAGAAATCCTCTACTGAGCCCCAGAGCAGGACAGCTCCTGTTAGAGAGGGTTCATTTAAAAATGTTGCAGCCGCAGGTTCTTTCATGCACAGGCTAAAGTTTTGGGGTTTTTTAAACTTTCAAGGGAGCTGTACTTTTACTTACATCAGATAACTTGGAATTTTGTGACTACTCATATAGCAGGAAGAAAAAAAATATGGCTGGGTATTAAGAGTGCAAGCAACTAAAAAAAGGAAAAGGGATTATTGGAATACAAAGTACAATTAGAAAAGGAGATTATGGGAGACACTGTATCCTGGGTCTCAGCTGCATGGGCTGAGGGGGAGGAGATCTCAATGGTGACGATACTGGTTGGTATTAACCTCATTCTACTTTTCTACAGGCCGAAGAACGTCTCCTGCGTAAAATGCTGCCTTCTGCTCTCATTTCCCATTCCTACTGCCTGCTTTTACAGGGGATGCTGTCACGTCTCTATAACCACACAGGCAGAAAACGTCCCAGTTCAAATGCTGGTCATCTTCCTGATTGATGCTAACAAGTCACGTTTGTTCAAGGCAAGTTCATCGTAGGTGTAGCAAAAGACTTTTCTCTTCCCTCTCAAAAGAAGCAGAGGAAAACCACAGGACTCCTGCCTGAGGTAGTTCTGGACAACAGTTGCAGGAGTTTCTTTTTACAAAATCTGGCAGCAGCAAGTGGGAATCTGAACAGGAAGGGAGAAAAATCATCCTTAGGATGTTGATCAAAATCTGCAACTTGGCATGAAATCTTAAAAAAGTGTCCTTCAAATTTGCAGAAGTGAAATCTCAGTTCTTTAACAAGAGATTATAGGATAAACATTATTTAGCAGTATGGCCAGACTGGAAATTTCCTAGTGTGTTGTTAAATACTGCAGTTTATAATTATGATCTCTGCTGTTTCTGATTAGCATGCTGTCCCCAGCAAAAGCTGTGTATCTTCTTACCAAAATTACTGGGTTCGAGTTGTAATTGTAACACTTGCATGACAAGAAATCATGAAGGCAGCACAGCTAACCTTTGCAAAAGCTTTTTTTTTTTTTTTCTCCAGAGGTTGTAAAATATCTTCAGAATACTTGATGAAGTAGAAAACAAGAAATGCACAGAGAAATCAAAAAGCATGCAGCAAAGCCACCTGTTTAACCTGCCCCATGCTATAGGCCTGCTTCCTACCCTAGGAACTGATCAAATTTCCTTCCACAGGACATGAGACAGTCTCTTCTCCAAAGAAAGGATGACATTTCTCTCTTTCATACCCATGCAAACAGATATACACCCTCATTCTTTCATGCACACATTTCTGGAGGATTGTGGTGATTTTATAATATTTCTTTTAAGGAACTAGTAATCGCTGCGGTGGTGGTAGGGAAACAGTATGGGGGAGAAGTGATGGGATTTGTTTGCTCAACTACTAGAGTAGATGAGAACTAAGAAAAATCAATCCCATTTAGTCCTTGGAGCGTGTGAAATGCGCACAAGAACAAAGTCAAGCAGGTCCTTGCTCCTGTAACCTTTTCCAGTCACTGTATTTTCCAAATTTAGACTCTATAATTTGTCACTAATATTTCTGAAACATTTTTCCCAAAATGCATACATACACTATTCCTTTGGATGTCTTTTCCTGCAGCTCTCTTGTTTAGCCAGGTATGTTCATTTATATACAGCAGTGCTCTGCATATTCGCACCAAATTTTATCTTATGATTCCAAAAAACCTCTCGAGTATGTCGCGACTGTGACTCTGCTGCTATTCTCCAAAGTGCCTGTAATTCAAGTAAGTTTCCACCACAAGTCTGTGACCTTAAGTAGAAATCATCCAAAAGCAGATTCCCGCTTAATGTTCTCCAAGCCCAAAGGTAGGCCCTGTTCGAGTTCTTGAGTTTCCTGGTGTGTGTTTAGCAGAGTCTCTTTGATAGCTATCCTGCTTTCTTTACCCTCCCAAGCATGGCCACCTGCCAGTTGCCCTGGTTGGGTGAAGTCCACTAACCTTATAGCAGTGCTTTTACACTCTTCCTTTCCTCAGAAAAGTGAGGACCATTATTTTCCTCTTTTCAAATTACTCTCCTTTTTCACTCAAATTTCTTTCCATTTTCATCTTTTCAAAACAGATGATTAGAACAGAATCAACTCGATAGAGCTATTTCCACAGTTACTTTATTCGCATTCTCTCTCCAAGAACTGGAAGGACTCTATGTCCCACAATGTCACCTGTGACTGTCAATTGCGAGCAGATGAATTCCTGTTTTCTATCTACAGTATAACATCTTTCTATAGCTATCAACAGCTAAAGGTCATACTCCACTGGCAGGAGCTAATGTAACCACAAATATGTTAAAGTATAATATTTTGTAAGGACATAAAAAGAATTTAATCAGTTTCTTCAATGGTCCAAATAGTTCAATAGCTCCTGCCTTGATAGCCTACCTTTAAGTTTACCTCAGATGGAAGAAAGATGTGCATAGCAGCTCCCATTCTTATCAAGAAATGCACAGGATAATCCATAGCCAGAAGAAAGCATAGCAAAACTCTACACTTTCAGGTAAAGTTGACTGTTTTCAATTTAGTGTGAATTAAATAGATCACTGAAATAGTTATCTTTCTTTTGTTCTGATTTAGCTTCAGTGACTAAAGACTATTTTGTATTTATAATTTTACTTTAACATGGAGCACCTTCAGGGCTCTATTAGTCACAGCCTCAGAAGCATCTGTTACTTCTGATTTCTTCATACTGAGTTGCTTTTAACTTATTTTCTTTGTTAAGCTCATGCACTGACAAGACATCCTGCCAGAGGAAAAGTTCTCCTATTCCATCTAATGCAATGATGGCCTTTTCTCTTTTCTTCCTCAGTCACAACGTAGTTCCCTGTACCTTGCAAAACTACATGGTCTAAGTGGGAAAGACCACGTCTGCATCAAGATTGTGTCCTCTTATACATTAAAGCTTGTCGCATTAAAATGAGAGAATCTAAAACATTTTGAAGATTGTTTTGTCAATAACATACTAAGCCAAAGCAAGTAAGAGCTGTACAAAAGGTTTACTGGAATTCAGTTTGGCTGTGCCCACTGAAATCTAATACAAGTTTCATATCGTATCATGACAGAGTTTACATTCTTTACACTGTTGATAAATACATTTACTTCCTTATGATGCTGATAACAAAGAAATGAATCTATCCCACCCCTTCTGCCTACATCTCCTCCCTCACAAAAATATGCAACTGAAATATCGCATTATGATTTGGAATAGTGCAATGGAAAGCAAATCAGAATCTAAATAATATGAAATAGATTTATAAGAATTACAGAAGGAGCATAGCAACAACGTAACAAAGCTTTACTTTTTCTTAATCAAGCAAAATGGAAGTGTTAGTTTGCAAAATTGAAACTAATCTAACTACAAAACTGAAAACTAGTGGTTAATAGACAGTCCGGGACTTTTTGAACAAATATAAAAAGCAGTTTGCCATGAAAGAACATTATAATACAGAAAACTTAGTGCAATTCATTATTTTATTATGTTCAAGGAACAGTAGGAAAAAGAACAGAGTGCAGTTTCACTCTCCTTCGCTTAAGGCCTGACACAAAGGTCAAAAACGTCACCAGAAATATTTGTAATGATTGCGGCAAACGTAGTTGAGGCTCTAAAAGACAAAATGCAGTAAGCAAACAGGGCAGCCTGGCTTTTATTGGTTGCTCAGAATCCTATAGCTTTTGTTCAGTGTTTACCAACTCAGAAGCATTTCAAAGCATCTTCCCCTTTTGCAGTGTCACTCCTGTATGGAATGGGGATTCACACAGTAGTTCTAAGTACTATCACATTCACCCTACTCATAATTCATTTTATGTCTGTGTTCCTAGATGAAGACAATAATTTAGTATAATTCACTGTCTTCCCTGTCGGGTTTGAAAGCACTGCTGGGGAAGCACAGATTAAAACAACAGGGCTCTACTAAAGTCTCTTTCTCAGAGAAGCAGGAAGCAGAAACGGATACAACCAGGAGCTCCTCGCTACAACGCTCCTTCCTCAAGCCCTGCAGCCCCCAGGCCTCTCTGCCCCAGCCACACAAGTCTACTTGCTTCAGTCACTGACCTTTATAAACGCACCCAACATACAAACCAAGAGCAAACACAGCAAAGCAACACTGCCCATCACGCGTGTAAGTAAGGTTTTAACTCTCAGCTGCCTGAAGCTAAACGGGACGAGTCTAACCCAAACATTCTTATTATCTTTGATGCTATCTCCCAGAAAAGCTAAGGCAAGCTTGGTAACTCAGGTTCTATGAACGGCTATACTAATATACTATGGTTTTTTTGTTTGTTTTAGCCTCACATCTTTAACAAAGATGTGATGAAAAATAAAATTCAAGGAAATAAGGTGATATTAACTATTAGAATTTGGGGATTATGTTAGTAACAGGCTACTAAATTACATGTTAGAATGAAAACAAGCAAACAAACAAAACGCCCTTTTTTTCCCCCTGAGATTTTGCTTTACTTGGCAAAAACTGTTAGAGGTTTATCAGAACTAGACAAGTTTTCTGAATATGCAATAAATACCACAGTAAGGTGGGCAATAGTATATGCTCAAAAGATGCCTAAAAGGATTTGGGTTGTGCAAACAATGAAATATCAATTACTAATTTGGCAAAAAGATTACAAGTATTTACTAAAACTTTGAAGTGTCAAATGATAGTTGTAGGCACAAATCTTTGATCTTCAGAAAATAGGATAATACAAGAATGAAAAATTGCTATAATTGGCAAGCAAATAGGTGCACATTAGAAATGAAGAAATCAAGGCTGTTTTAGACACGTAATGGATCAAAGTATTGCATAGTGGCCTGAATGCAGCAATTATAACCAAAGATATCACTGAAAAATGATCCACATTAAACAAAATAAGAAAAAGTCCATTTTCAAATGCTCAGTTTTTCTTCTCTATATGTCTATTGGAAATATCTGATAATATTTTGACAAATCACACTACCCTACCCAAAACAAAAAGGACTATTTGTTTTCCACTATGCTGATATCCTAAAAGATAGTTTTTAACAGTAAATCTCAATCTAAAAAAATTCAATATCTGCTCTCTTATTACAATGCTTTATTATACTATAATGAACAGCTTCACTCTGAAGCTTTCTAAAACTGCAAAGATTTGCCTTTATTTCCACACAGATGGAAATATGTCTGTGTAACTGTTATATCTAACGAAGACATACTGTAATCACTCAAAAGAGAAAACCCATACAAAAAAAACCTCACCCATACAACAAGAAGGCACTCTAGATAGATTTCAATGTCTTCAGTTTATCTCAGATAGACCATCTCTGCTCAGTCCATGAAAACACTTAAAGCAGGACCTGATGGTCCTGTTTAATTGCAGTCTAAAGTTTAGATCCACTAGTCTGAAATCACAAATAGAGCAACATCCCAAAAGGGAATCACATTGTCAGCTCTTCTCTTGCCTCTGGCCTTTCCTGCAGTGGGAGCATCTGGGGCAAGGATGGCATGGAGACTGCAAATTTTTTCAGCCAAATTTGCTAGATCATGAACAATCCAAAGCTGCTTTTCAAGAACACCTCTCTTCCACATACTGAGAGGTGCCAGGAAGAGTGATAATGCCATTAGCTGAGAAAGGACAGAGATAAGCTAATGGAGAGAAAAATGCCTCGCTAACAGACATCGGGATTCTTAGGACACTGAAAAGCAGAGTAAGAAAAGACAGAACTGCCTGCCTTGCTTTGAGCCATTTGTTTCTTCCCCCAATCTCCTTTAGCACGATCTCCACTGTCAAGCAATAGTCTACCCTGCTTGCAGAAGAGAAGCAACATGCTGCAAAGCGTTTGTGCGAGTCAGCTAGGTTCACGCGCTTGCACATGGTCATTACACAAATACCTCTTTTAAAAACAAGGAGCTATTTACATAGTGCACAGAAATTATTAGTCTCACTTTAGAGCTCATAAAATCAAAATTAAAGCATCAGAAGCAAGCACACCATGGCTTACTTACAAATTGGAGGTTAGTGTTAAGTTTGAAGAGTGTTGTTTTTTTTTTTAAACAATTTTTTTCCTCTTACCTCATTCAAATCCTCCATCTCTCAAGGAGCGAAAGCCTCATCCTCGTTACATCAAACATTAACAGCAATACATGGATGGTATGTCTCTACCTTCCTTTATGTATGTGAGGTAGAAAGGGGTCTGAATTTAATTACACATTACTACAGCTGTCTTGATCCTAAAAGTTCCTCTCATACTTTTGGCTATCTCAGCCTCAATTAAAAAAAAAAAAATACTGAGAGTTACATTTTCCATTTATCTGTTCTGTAGTAGCACACTGCATTGCAACTTAAAATAGTACTGTTAGCACCTCAATCCTCTAACTGAAAAAAACAAAAAAAAAAACCCCAAAAAACAAACAAACAACAACAACAAAAAAAAACCCCAAAACACATTTCCCCAACACAATCTGAGAATTGGGCCTGCTGCTTTCACTCAGCTACTTTCTCTAGAGGCTGATGTCTCTTTAGATGCATAATTATATTTCACAAATGAGGCATTATAAAATACAGCAGAGTTGTTTTTGGCTTTTAGGTGAATTCCACCAAATATTAGAATTGCATGTGATGTCTAAAAGGCAACATGAGAAATTCTTCCATGTAAATTAGGTCAGGAAGGATCCAAAAACATTACTAACATAAGAACTGGGCATTCATTATACATATTTTTCTTTATCTGACATGTATGTAAATCACACTGTCACCATTCATTTATGAAGCTGTGAAGAAAATGTATACATATTTCATGAATTCTAGGGTTCTTCTTGTGACCACAGTCAGGATTTGCAGACATTTGTCCTATTTCTTTAATTTTCCTCTCCACATCCCAGTTATGTATATTCTGTGTAAAAGCACAGAAGATTCATACAAGGCCAGCACTACAGTGCTGATGTACATTTGAACTTTCTTTACTGCAGCACCTTTTCTCAGCCTTAGTAAGGTTTCTTCCCTAACTAACCACTTCCAGCCACGCTGTTCCTCCTTCGAAAACTCAGCACTGCCTCTCCCTTCTCAATTGCATCAAGTATGGGCTGCTTGCTGTTACTTTCCAAACCTATAGTAGATGCTCACTCTCCTTTGACAGCAACAGATCTCCTCCCAGTTCTCATTAACTCACAGTGCCAAGTCTCCATTACTTGCTAATTGTAAGCAGGAGTGGCCAGAATAGCCAAAAAAACTCCCACTCTGCTATCCTCCTTCAGATCCCTTCTTAATAAAAAGTCTCCTCTGCTGCAAGGCTAACAAATTCTTATGGCTGTTTGAGACTACAACTGACTCTTGTTATCCCCTTGGTTCTCTACTTCCAAATCCATTTGTTTGCACAGGCTTTGCCTGTTGATGTGAGCTCTCTGCAATGAAGTACCTTTAGTAGTGGGGCAGAGAGTATAACTGTCTTCAACTGACACAAGCAGCAGACTGCTGTTCCAGGTTCACTCAAGGCAGGAGTTCAGCAGTGGTTCTTCTTATAAAAAAAGCAACGATTATTCTTATAAAAACAAATACATAATAGATTTGCATCTGGATTTGCATCTTAGCCTGTTATGTACTCAGACATTTGCAACTGTCGTCATAAGTTGTAATTAAGTAAGAACTAAATGACCACTTTCTCCCTAGGCTTACTACATGTTTAGTACTCAGTAACAGTCTGTTAGGCAGGTTTGCCCATTGTTCTTAAAAACAGTTAAAAGTACTTTGATCAGATGTCTGAGCTCCCCCAAGCCAAGCAAGGTAGTAGGCGCAATCTGGTAGTTCTGCTCCTCTGTTACCCCAGCATAGCAGGTTGGCAGTTGGGTAGCTTGGCATATTGTCAGTCTATTCTCTTCATATGTGAATCAGCTATAAAGCTGTTATAAAGCATCCCCATATGGATCAAATCCTGTCCCCATAAGGGGTTGGCACTATACTTGCAAAGTGTCCTAGGCTTGCTGAAGCACTAAATTTGTTCTCTGTAAAGTGTAGTTTACATCTCCTAAGAGCTTCTAGTGACGGGATTTATTGGTTTTTCTCTTTTAGGGAAAAAAAAAAAAAAAAAGAAAAAAAGCATTACGTAGAAATGTCTCAATTATGTAAAGAGAGAATATGAGCATTTGAACATTTTATTTTTTTCCCCCCTTAATGTTAACTTTTAAGGACCAAAAGTAAATAATGATTCTGAATCACCACAGACGGATTTTAAATTAGCAATCATATCTGCCAACTGGATCATAATAATCCTTCATGATAATCTTTCTATATTTGAGTTATCAGTGTTTGAAAAGTAGGTTTAATTAACATAAAGAAACATCCAGAAGACCAAACTCAAAGTATACCACCAACCTGCCTGAAATGACGTAGTACTAGATAAATTTCAGATCTCCTTGATGTATTTCCTGATGTGAAGAAGTATAAAAATCTAGCACGCTGCTTCTTTGGAGAAGCATGTTCCAAACACAACTTATCCTACACTTCTACATGATTCTTCTGACAAAGAAGACACTTTGGAAGAAAAGTTTTTCATTAAAACAGAGATGAATTAGGCTGACTTTAATCCAGAATATGCCTAAATAGCACAGATAATCTTACCTACTCAGCACTGTTTGTGAAAGTATTTTAATATTAAAAAAGGTTAGAAAGCAAAAGCTTTTAGTCCACTGGAAACTGCAACATACTCCTTTCTCAAATAAGCAGGGTTCTAAATTAACACATTCTTTTTTTTTTTTTTTTTTTGCTACATATTCAAAAATATTATGCTACAGGAATTTTTTCACAATATCAAAAACATTATATTCTACTATGTGGAATTCCATATAGTAACAAGTAAATAATTTTCCCCACATATTTCAAAACTGTGTACTCCAAGAGGAGACTGGGGATGGTATCCTCAGGTTTACTATCTACTTGTGCACCCAGTAAACACAATAGTCAGGGACGTTCATAAAATATTAGTTATGGGTGCTGCAGAGAGTGAGGGAAATGGACTGTACAAAATGGACAGATTCTTCTTCAATAGCATCTTCTATGGCCACCATAGCAGATAGTGCTGGGCTACCTGGACCATTGATCTGACTCAGTAGGATATCCAAAATCACAGAATGGTTGAGGTTGGAAGGGACCTCAAGAGATCATCTAGTCCAACCATCCCACTCAAGTGGGGACACCTAGAGCACATGATACAGGGTGGCATCCAGGCGGGTTTGGAAGATCTCCATATAAAGTTCTCTGGATTGTCAGCCACTATATCCAGTTTTATATCATCAAATTCTTAACATGTTCATGTATGAAGTAGAGAAAATAAAACACCTAAACAGAGTGTTCTCTCAGACTTCCAATGGTGCAACAGAGCCAAAGAGATTTATTTCTGTATCTTTTTGACAATTCTCTACATCCCTCCATAAAGGGAAAAGTCTCTACAAAATGTTTCAATGTTGCAAAATTCTACTTTTGGGTCAGAAGCTGTTCCACCCAGTCTTTTCTCCCTGCCCTGTAGTGAACTATGAAAACATATTCCCTTTCAACTCTTGGCTTTTGACTCACAGTACCAAGTAAAACTTGTGTAATACCCTGCTATAGTAGTAGTATTTCAATCCTTCATTCATTTCTTTTCACCCCTTCAGTATATTGCAGGCAAGTGCTGCTCCGTGCCCTTGACCTGCCTGCTCCTCTGCAGCACCCGGTATGACTTGCCTCTCAGCTCCACCTCCCATCAGCTGATTTCCAGTTATGTCAGATTCTTTCCCTTCTCCACATCCAGGGCAGGCAAACAGGCTACAGCACACACTGCCTTAGCGCTGTCATCACACTGATGTCTGCTGACACGAAACCATTCGGCTGATTCAGCCCAAATATAATACTCAAGTGGTTTCTTTTCATCACAGACTGAATAGCTAATTTCTTCTGCTTGTGTCTGTGGTCACAGATGACAAAGCTTAATCAGCCTTGCAGGAGTCCTCTCTAGCAATGCTCACTGCTCCAAGTGTGACTGGAAGAGCATCTACTCAGGCACAGGTGTTCAACCTCTCCTAGCTCAGCCTACAGCAAGTAGGGTGTTAATGAGCTGCATACTAAATATTCTTATTCCACTTGTATCCTTTCTTCATATTCATTCCTGTATGCCACTTTTGTATAAAAATGCTGAGTTAAAAGTCAGTTACCTTATCACCAAAAATATGCTAACCACATTAGAAAGTCTTACAGCATTAGTTTTTCTTATTTTCTAGAATTTAATAGATGTGAATGTGTAGAAAATATGTACACACAAATTGAAACCTACTGAATCCACAGTTCGACACGTGCAGTGACAGAAAGCATCCAAGATTCAGCTAGACACCAGGAATGCATACAGCTTTGTGCCCAAGGAGTAAATATAAGCTATATCCGGAGTGTAAGTTTATTTTCCAAATATAAAAAAAAAGCTGTGCCAAAAATAAAGTTAAAATATAAATGCTTGAATTCCTCACACAGTCTGTCCCACCTTGACTCTGGCATCAGCCAGAAGTTTCACAGATGGAGATTCAAGTGCTCAGCTGTCACAATAACAGTTAGATTTTCAAAGACTCTCACTATATGAGGAGCTGACATCTTTTGACTTCAGTCTAACCTAATCATTTATTATGATTTCCATGCAAGAATATCCTTAAAAAATTCTATGAAGTGAGACATCTTTGGAAAAGCTCTTAGACCTCATATTTTTAGAGCTTGATTCCAAGATAGGATCCCATTGCTATTTATTTAGGTAGCAAGTGATAAAATACAACAAATCCTTCAATCTCAACTTTAATAAAGACAGATTTAACATCAGGAAGAGCTGTGACTGTTATGAAAGTTGCACTATTCCTGGCAGAAACATTGTTCATTTGCCTTTGTGTCATCCTGAGGCCATTCCTGAAACAGCAAACTTCGGAGGAGTAAAGGGGAAAGTTTTGCAGAATTTCTCTCAGAAAATGTATGAACATAGCAATGATGAAGCTCTTTGCTCCTAGATTAGTCAAAACTGAAGTCTGAAACAATTTATAGGTTTCCTCTGATTTCATTTGGAGAAATCCTGCTGCTGCCATCACTTGGCAAATGAGTAAGGACAGTAACCTGTTTTTTCTTAGCTTAATTGTCTGTGTATTCTACTTGGGAAAAAAAAAATATCAAAAAATGTTATCATGTCTTTTGGAAAAAAATATACATCATCTTATTGGTTACTTTAACTGTTATACCATAACTCAGGAAGATTCCCATGACAAGCTTTTCATCAAAGATAGATTTTAGGTAGAAAATCCTATCAAGTCTTACTTGATATGTAGCATTTATACTCTAGTTCTGAAGACACAGCATCAATAGCATAAATTTACACATTAGAATGCTGAAACCAAAGCATATTATGAATTAAGAAAGCTAAGATAACTAAACAACATTTACCACTACACATGCAACCATATTAATGAAAAAACACACAGAAAAATTTGCATCTGATTTGTTGATTTTTACTTGCAATAGAAAAGCCAGACACTTTATGGATTCTTTACCTCAAGTACTAGCCAGAGCTGATCTCCATTTTTCACATCTTTCTTGTAGTACATGCCGTAGAACTTGACAACATTGGGATGATCAGAGAGCGCTTGCAGAATGTTATACTCTGCTTCAATTTCTTCATCAATGTCCTAGTGTCACAAATGAGTAACAGCAGTTAGTAAAGCCATGACACACATACACATACCCATCACACAGAGGGCTTTTAGGCCATTACAAAGCTTGGTTCTGTTTACCCTATACAAAACAATTACCTGGTTTTACTGGATCTTTTTACCAATTTTGGCTAAAGCACAAAGGGTGTCAGAGGGGTCCCCAGGAAGCTGGAAAGGTGCATTTCACATCATGGTATGAACAAGAACCTACACAAAGTCACTGCAACCCTCAGGCAGGTTCGAAGGAGCTGGTGAGTTTTGGGTACAGCACACAGGTGCTTTGGGGTATCCAGAAGTCACAAACTACTTCTCTAGCCTCAACAGTGTCTCCAGCTAGAAAGAGTGAAGCTGGAACTAACCCCTTCCCTTCTGTGCACAACCAAACTTCACTGCAGCCTTATTTTATTATTTCTCTTTGGAATCCTCTGGAAACTTTCTAACATGTTCCCTGCTATCAGAGAAGCTAATGAGATCCGTGATCTCCTTGGCTTGTCCCTCTGGGCTACAGGAATAGTGACTTTTTGTCAGTCTTTTGTTATAGACTTCGGATTTCTTACACAGTGAGGGAAGCCCTCTGGGAGGCAAGAGGACAAGGCTTGTCAGCCATGCACCATATCCTGCACAAGCCCTTTCAGACCAAATAGGCACTGGACAACCCAAGTCACCCTCTCCCTCTGGGTCCTGGAGGCGCCCATAGAAAGATCCTAGCAGAGTGTTTCA
Source organism: Eudromia elegans (assembly GCA_003342815.1). Lineage (NCBI taxonomy): Eukaryota > Metazoa > Chordata > Aves > Tinamiformes > Tinamidae > Eudromia > Eudromia elegans. The sequence goes on from PTEX01000135.1 coordinate 130,413, forward strand.
GTCATGCTGAGAAGTACTCGCCTCATCCTGGTCACAGGATGAGGCAGAATATTTACAGCCTTTCCCTCCACTCTTTAGTTCTTGGGGAAAAAAAATGCTATTAAATCAACTGAAAGAAATAATAGGTAAAAAAAAAAATCAATTTTAGAGGCAGGATATGAAAGCAATTAACCACACCTTCATAGAAAGCATTTATTCAGTGCTGAAAACCTGCTGTCTCTCCACTCTCCTGCCACACTACCACTAAATGGAAGTGACTGCTATAGAGATAAAGGTTACTCATTCTGCCAGCAAGAGATATTTCCTCTCAGGACAGTCAGCGCCACAGGTATCTGCCTCTATGTCGAGGACTTCACTTGCTTCCTATACAGATCTCTTCAATACTAAATCAAATTTATCATTTTCTTATTTGGGCTTTTTTTGGCAAGTGTGAAAGAAGTTCCCCATTTTTACTCCCTTCTGCAGTATATTTAGGAATTTGGCTGTTAAATTTTCATACTGAGATTACAACGCTAAGTCCTCTCACAAGGCCAAGCTTTAGAGATCTCTTGCCAGCGCAAGCAAAACAAACAAACCAGTTGATTTTTTTTCCTTTTTTCCAGAGAGAAGGAACCCACTAACTTAATTTCCCATAAGCACAACACAGAATATTGCCAATAAATACAAGAGAAGAAAGGACGAAAGAACCAAGGCATTTAAGAGGGAGAGGGAAGAAAGGATGGAAGATAAGGAGGGGATGAAGGGACCTAATATATCTGGTAAAACAGAAGGAGAAATCATAAGGCAAAACAGCAAAGAAACAAAATTTAAAAACTAGACAGAAGAGATATGGTTGCCTTGGGGAAAGCGGAAAAGAATTAGCTCACAGTCCTACTGTGATTTAGTAGAGGTTTCTTTCTCCTGAGCGATACTCAAATTTTATGAGATTTTTACTATTACGAGGAGAAATGGAAAGAGGGAAAAGAAAATGAATAGAATATTTCTATCCATAACAGAAAGGAAAAAAATATCCGCTGCATTTTATGACAGAAGAAAACTTGGTAGTTTGGTTGAATTTAACATGCATCTACACAGAACATAGCAAAAGAGAGCACCTAATTTAGAAACAGCACAGGAGTATCTTCATGTGATATTAAACACAAGATAATTTGGGCTTGGTGTCCTAACCTACTACAGTATTTCCAAGGAATCCTGAGGACAGGACTAATTACATGCTCAGTCTCATCTTCACCTACTCTCAACATCTTCGTTTCCCCAGTAAGCTTCAAAAATCTGAGCTGATACTCAGAGAACCTGAAAGGTCTAAAAGAATTAAACATGAAATGCTTTCCGCAAATCACATACCATCTACAATAATATAATTTCTTAGTTCAATTCAGTTATAGTTAGTGATTTAAAAAAGCCCTCTCACCACCCTTTCTTAAATTTACTTTAAGTCACATAATCCAGAATCCATTTTCAAAGGAAAAAGAATGCAAAATTTAAAAGAAAATCTCTAAAGCACTTTTTTTCATTGCAATGGCTCCCTCTGCAGCCACCAATAATACTTTCAGTTTCAAAAGAGAGGCAGTCTAGTAAATTCCTTTCACCTGTATCTAACATTCTAATATTCAATAGCTATTTCAAGATATCTCACAAAGAGGAGGGAGGAAAAGGATAGTTTAAAATGAAAGAACGTATATATTTCAGTTAAAAAATAAGGTCTCCAAGCTTAATGTTGATTGCATTACTGACTTTCAACTATATATCAGTATCCTCAGCTCACTTCTGACTACTGAACAACCCATGTTTTATACAGCAGACAAAACTTTTCCACTAGAAGTTTCATTGTGGGGGGGAAAGAAATTTAGTTTTCAAATCAGATGAATTTTTCAATAAATATATGTCTGCCTTCTTTGAAAAAACATCAGGAATATGCTGGAAAAACAATTTTTCAATGGTTTGGTAAAACATTGAAAGTCAGGTAACTGCTAAGGTTTCTGGCACTTGAGACAAAAATAATTTTCAAGTGATCTCAAGACAAAAAAAAAAAAAAAACCCCATATATATAGAATGGTTTTCCAAAGAAACAACAAAGAGATGGCACTCATAATCTAACTTCATTAAAATAAGGAACCTGGTTTTAACGGTTCTAACTTTTTCCTCCTTATTTACCAAAGTTGCATCTTCGTCCAGTGTACCTGTCTCATTTCTTCTGGCTTCTCACAGTCTACTCTATACTTCTCCTCCTAGCAGCATATTTACTTCTTCTTTCCTCTCATCTTCAACCTTTTCCTTTTTATTACAACTTTCAAAGAATATACAACATGGAAAGTTTTCCCAATTCCTTCACTTGCCCCCTCTACAACCAGCTGCTGGTAGAGCATCATTCCTGGATGAGACTGTGGCAGAAGCATTTCCTGCCACACAGGCAGGACGAACACACAGGTGTTTAGATGAACACCAACTGCAAGCCAGTCCTGCTTATTCAAAACAAATAACCTTGTTTACATAAAGCAAAAGAGGTAAAACTGTTCACAGAGCATTTCAATTCACCGAGATCCTTATCACTTGGCTGTGAATCATGTTTGCTTTGGATGAGGTACGTGATGCTGAAGTGAGATGAGCCCTTTTTGTTGCTTTGAAAGCATGCTTAAGGGAACAGCACATCAACAGGGAACATACCGATAATGCAAGAGAGTGAACGCATTTCATGGACTTAACAGCCATGGGACCATAGTTCGTCACGGGCATTGGCATAAGCCTTGTGTGAAGCCGTGCAGCCTCAGAGCACAGGCCATAGCCTTTGCGAGGCAGGTTGTGCCACTCTACCTCCTGAGGCTCTCACCGTGAAAGAACTCGAGACTTGTGACAACAGGAGCTTTTTGACTGGCAAAACAGGAGGGACTTGTCTGCATTTTGTAGGTTACAGTTCTTGAGAAAAATCCCAAGAAATCACATGCAGCACTACTAAAGTCAATGGTGTCTGCCTTTACAAACCAGATTCATGTGACAAATTCTTTATCAACTCCAAACATTAATCTGCCATCCAAGCGCAAGTTACTGGGAACAAAGCATGCTCTACAACATAGTAACTCCAGCTCCTGTTCACCTGGTACTTTTTGTGTAGGAGTCTTTGCCTGTGTATTATCTACTTGAAAAAGATGTAAATTCTGTGATATGTAATGCAGAACCAATAATAACAAGAACAAAGTTCTATTCTGTTCTATTTAAGTGTCACTCGTAACATGTCAATCAGCCGTAAGTATGCACTCAAAACACATGTTTTACATTCTACATAATACCTACTAACCATAGGAAAGTTGGGTATTTTTAAGTGTAAAAAAAGGAAAAAGAGCGACAGCAAAGCTATAAGATACTGGTGCTCGAGGTACTGCCATTGAACATATTCAGCTTTTTCTGAAACTGAAAGATAAATAAGGGAGAGAAAGCTACCAAATTTAGTTCCATTTCTGACTTTTATCACAATGTGGCCACTACCAAAAGCGGTTTTCAGGTACATAATGCTTTGATAGCTAGAAAATATATTTTAGTTAATAGGTTGAAGCAATTTATTTCCCTACCAATTCTAATGTAAACAATATATCAAGCTTAAAGAAAAAAGATTACATAATAAAGTTACAGTTGAACATGAAACAGAAATAAAAGTAATTTAAGTAGCTTACGTGAACTGGATCCAAGATTTTGACTGCTGCTTTGCTGCCATTTTTCTTATTTAATACCTTGAAAACTTTTCCATATGTTCCTTTGCCAATAGTTTCAATTATTTCCCATGTGTCTGACGGGTCAGGAAAGCTATCAAATATTATTGTTTTCCCAGTTAACGGAAGCATCTCAATAATTGGTTCCTAGGAAAAAGTGAGAGTTTCAGTATCCATTGAATAAACGATTAATTAGAAGTGACTTGCCACAAATGTGAAAAGAAATATATATTCCAATCTCAAATGCTAGAAATGTTTTTGCATGTAGGGAACATACTGAAAGCTCGAGGAACAAGAAAGACTGGTATGTACAGTCAGCTCAGTATCAAATGAAGATTCAAATGATCCTCTGAACAAATTTCAGGCCTGAAGGAAGTCAGTGGAAGCTTTCCCATAGACTTCAATAAAGCCAAAGTGTTACTCTTTGCTCACAGATTACTGTTACATAAAATCCAAAAGAATTTGGCTCTAGTACCAAGAATCAGGAAGGGTGAAAAATTCTCTTATGCAGCAGTAATGGGTTCATTCAAACTTTAATAGTAAACAATCAGTATAATCTAACTCTCAATATTTACATTTTTATGTATATTTTATACAGATAAGCCTGAACAGATCTGTTCACAGTACTGCAGTTTTCTAGAGAGAAAGCATTCACAGTCATGGAAAATATGCTTACTGATGTATATTCATTAACACCTATTTTACATACTATAAAAGAAAGATTATACCTTTGCCCTGGTCAATGATAGAAAAACTTTACTAATATTATCATTCACACTGGCATTCACCACTCAGTGTTTAAAAAAAGTAAACAAAAAGCAAAGGACCACCCTCCCCCCCAAGAACGCCCTACCTTTACCACACATTAGAACACTCAATTCCCATTGTACTGAGACAGTGACATAAATTACACTGGGATACTGTGTTGCTTTCTTAATAGCGAGCTCCATGGTTTAGTTTCATCAGTGACTTCCCTCACACTGGCCATACTTTCTTTATTCAGCAGTACATATATCTAGCAAACGTAGCTGAAATGGACAGCTACACAAACATTATCTTTGAATTATCCCTTAAAATTACCAGAACTGCACACTGCCACTTCAGGCACATTCTGGACTAATTTTCCACTGGATGATACAAGCTCTTTGGGGGACTTTAATTTCATGATTATTCCTGCTGTTCTGATCTTGGTTACTTAGCTCACTAATCAGTCAGAAGGTTTTTCTTTCTTTTACAAAAGAAACATGCAACTGTATTATCAATCTCTATATTAGCTCATGCAGTAAAGTGGGGAAATACCCTCCTAATACCAGGGAATCTGCAGTCTGTTGCACCAGAAGTACTGTAGTAGTGGTCAAGCATCTTGATTCCAAGCCGTGGGAATAAAATGACCTAGTTTCACCCAGTACTGTGAAATCTCCCTTAACACAAATCCAGGTTAAGGTCAAAGGAGAGATAAGCTTATTTATATAAGAGATCAAGACTTGGAGACATGAAGCTTTTGTATGCAGATCTCCTAATTTCTATCCAACGTCCAAAATTTTCTCTATCCTTCTGCCTGACCCTCCACCAGGATTCCTACAAACATAACTCAGGTTGCACTCTTTCTGAAGACCTTCCCACCTCATCCATTCCTTAAGAGGCATTACCGTTCCCAGTCAACATCATCTCTTATCCAGAGAACCAACAAAAATAATACTAACACTTCTGATTCATGAAGCTTTTTTTCCCCCCACTATTTACCCATAAAATGGTGCTCAAATATAAGCGTAAACTGTTTTTACACACATACGTGTATAGCTTTTGACTGTCATATTTAGTTCAATAATTCAAGGATACTATTCCACAAAAAAAATATTTAAACTAATCCTTTGTCTTTAGATGTACAGCTTCAAAATAATGACTTGAGCACGTTATATTGAACACTTTATTTCCTCACTTCCACCACGTTTAAGAACAAGCCCTAGCATATAAATTGTTCAGCTTCTACTTCTATTATCAAAAATATTAAACAAAGATTCCAAGTCTTCTGTTCTGAGTGATGAATAATGGTTTATTACATCTTAGTGTAGTTGAGATAGCTGATAATGATTTAATCTCATATTTCAAAAATAAATAGGACTGTCTCTGAAATATGTCTGAGTACCACAATAGCTGGGTAATTTATCATATCCTTCACTATTAAAATTTATTCTAGAAACACAGCTTGATCCAAACTTCTGAGCTATGAATGTACCCTTAAACCTTTATAGAACCCTTCTAAAACACTTCTCAGTATGCTCAGGAAAATAACTAAATTCTTGGTTTGTTTAGAAACAGGCAAACAAAAAGGTAATTTTGTAGTCATTAGAAAAGAAGCCCACTCTGTGTACATGTGCACGTGTGTGAGAGAGGTGTACCTCGTGTCAGTGACTTGGCTACAACACTGAACTGCAAGTTGGGTTTTTTTTCTCCTCTCTTTTCAGATGAGTCAGCCCTAGGTGATTTTTAAGGCATATAGTATACCAGACATATACACTGTGTGCAGCAGAACTCAGCCCACTTAGTAGAGATGCTCAGAGACACCCCAGGCCATATTAAAGAGAGCAAATTACTGTATTCCCCATCAGTTTCAACATCTAGCTTGAATGGAAGGGACAAAGGAAGGGAAGGAAAGGGAAGGGAAGGTCTCATGAAAAATGTTTGTGGGCCATCACCTGGATGCCACAGCAGCTCACTGAAGTGGCTATCACAAAAAGAAACCATAAAAAAAAAACCCTCAGACATCTGCAAAATTGTACTATTGAAGGCATTACAGTCAAGACCACAAAGCATTAACAGGGTTAAGCAGGAATAGTTCCTGTTTCTGCAATCTGGTTTGCAAGCACAATAGACCCTAAATCTCACACAGAACTCTATTTAATTTCAATTTGTAATAGGATGCTGAGGTTTAAAAAAAAAAAAAGTATTAAGTTTGCCACTGTTTCACACTATGAAAGTTTACAACTGCCTTCTACCATCCTCCACCTCATGTATAAGGCACACGAATTTCCTCTGTAAGCAGCCAATAACAAGAGCATTTGCCCATGAGGTTCATCCTGCTCCATATATGGAGCCTAGATGTACGCACTTATTCATATATAACTTAAATATGCAGCCTCATGCAATTCTCAGAAGCATCTTATCTCCTGACCATTAACTTATGTTTACTGAGGAAGCAGACATCAGGAGCAGACAACATTGGCTCGCATTGCCTGTTCAGTCCAATAGCACTGCAGAAGAGACATTGCCACTTCCCACAGCGCTGCTTCCAATTCTAAAATTCAAGTCTCCTGCCTACTGAATGCACTCCCGCGCCCACCCCCTTAAAAAAAAAAAAAAAGGCAAAAAAAAAAGCAGGCACTGCTCGTGCAGAGATTCATGAGGTTTTTTATCTCAAACAAACAAAATCTTTCTACCACACTTCATATTTCCTTCACCTGTTGTCAGTAACGTGTCCTTGTGATCAAGAAGACCAAAGGTATAGTGGGGTGCGTTAGGATAACTGTGGCCAGCAGGTCAAGGGAGGTCATCCTGCCCCTCAGCACTGTGAAGCCACAGCTGCAGTGCTGTGTCCAGTGCTGGGTTCCCCTGTACAAGAGGGACTTGGAGCTAGTGCGGAGAGTCCAGTGCAGAGCTACAAAGACCGTTAGGGGAATTCAGCATCTGCCATATGATGAAAGGTTGAGAGAACTCAGACTCTTCAGCTTGGAGATGAGAAGACTTGGTGGTGGGGAATCTTACCGGTGTTTGAAGGCATCTGAAGGGGGAGTATCAAGAGGACCAGTGGTGTCCACCAACAGGACAAGAGGCAACAGGCACAAACGGAAACACATGAAGTTCCTCCTGAATTTGAGGAAAATTTCTTGACTGTGAGGGTAACAAAGCACTGGTACAGGTGGCTTGGAGAGGCTTTCCTTCTCTGGAGATGTTCAAAATCTGCTTGGATATGATTTTGTGCAACATGCTTAGGTAACCCTGCTTGTGCAAGAGGTTGGACTATATGATCTCCGAAAGTCCCTTCCAACCTCAAACATTCTGTGATTCTGTTTTTATTTATAGGCCCTTTGGTCAGGAACTGAGCACCAACAGGACAATGAAACCCCTAACACCTTATTTCCTCCTACCTCCAAATTTTATGCCTATGCTGAGAAGTATTCTGACAGAATAACAAACAAAGGCCACTACCACCAACAAAAAAAAAGTTATTTATAGACACTGCAGCAGGAACAAGAAAGTTTTGGCTACTACTGTACTTAAATAATAGCCTCATTTGGGGGTTTTGGACAAGTTAAAAGCCCAGTAAATTGTATTTGACCTATAAACATGTGAAAACAAGCCCTAGGCCCTAAATTCATTTCTATGATGAAAATTTAAGACAAACTGCTACCTTGGAATCTGTTTAAGGAATAAGAAATTTGGTTTACTTTTTGAGATATCACTGTTGCTGTCCACAAAATATGGTAGATCGGATGACAGAACTATATCCAGAAATTGACCACACTTTTACTGAACCATTTTCATGTAAATATGTATTATTTTTAGCTAGTGATTATTTGGAAAAATAAGTGTGATGTCACATCTTTGAGAGTCTAAATACGTGATATACTGAAATTTGACAAATATGTGATGGGGGGTTTTAACTCTGTTCTTACAGCTGAGAAAGTTGAATGCTATTGTGTAGGCATTAGCCCCAGCTGTGGTAGATGATGAATACAAATCAACAGCCCTCTAACATTTAGTTCATTTGCTTTCACCGCAGTGTACTAGTGCTTACACAAATAAGAGAATCACAAGCTGTTCACCTAACTAATGCACATTTCTGGCATCTAAGGTAGACAGAAAAAAAAAAAAAAAAGATTGATTTGTCTGACCTGTTTGGTGTCTATCTTAATGTAAGAAGACTCACTCTATTGATTACACTGACTGACCAAGTCTCCTCTGGCTACAGCAGGAACTTAGTTGTCCAGCTTCAGATGTAGACATCTACAGTGTGTTGACATTAGGTGAAATGAATCCTGTTCTGCTTAATTATTGGAAGCAAGGAGCTATCACTTGAAAACTACCAAAAATATCAGCTCCATGCTACAGTCCAGCAAATAATAAATAAAATATATAGGCTTGTGCTTTGCCTGATGACACAGACAAAAGCTATGAACCCTGCAATGACATTGCTAAGCAAACCTTAAATCCCAAAGCTGAACACCAAATTAACAAAACACAGTAAGTGGCTAGTAAAGTAAATGGCTACTTTACAGTACTTGCAGTGAAGTACAACTGATAAATTTAACAACTTCTATCCTCAGTGAAACTCAGGATATCTGTGTTAATCTTAAGGTTACTCTATTTCTGAAGGCAACTTTTAGCATTCATTCTTCAAAGGGCAAAGCAACCATTTCCTCTGTTTCTCAAAACATCCGTCTGGATCATCTCCACTGACTCTTATGCAGCCACAACTTCTCCAACAAAGCAAGACAGCTCCGGGTAACCTGATGCCCCTGGACTCCTTGACCTTTGTCAAACTCCTACTACATGCAACAGAGAAGCAGTGCTGTGCCGTACTGGTACCTGATCTCCTTCTATTGATAAATGCATCTAGGGTGTCCACACTGACATTTCATCTGCTGATTGTTATTCAGTTGATCTTGATATTTTGACTTGTAGCTGAACTGGCCAACAGCACTCACAGCAGGCTCCAGTTCTTTACTCTCCTAAAAGTTCTCGCAGGATGCTGCTGGAAAACATCTCTATGAGTGTTAGTGTCCACTTAGGTTTTCCTCCATTTTTCTCCCCACCAAGAATAATGGTGCTGCTGCACGCTGAAGTTTACAATTCTCATGAAACTATTCAAGGAGCTTTTGAAGCAACAGGCTAGAGAACTGGTGAGAGTTGTAAGCATTGAATTTACTAATTTATCTCATGCGCAGGTGTTGCCCATAGGATGACAACTCTTCAGAGGTCAATAATAACATCAATACAGACAAAGTTTTAAGAGTCAACCTTCTGCTAGAATAAGAGGGTATGAAAATGCTATAGTTAACTCTTGTCATCATTTTTAAAGCCCTTATTTTGAAAATAAATGAAAGCTAAAAACCTTTATGACAACTGTCATCTAACAGAGAATACTCAAGCTGGGGCATTGCAGCCGCAAAAACAGGATTAATAACTCAAGGGGAGATGGTGTCATTATCAAGTCATATTTGTACCTTGTGCCACCAGAAGTCGTGAAGTGACATTAACAATCCACAAACTGAATCATGTCCAACTCATTTGGTGGCTCCCATAAGAGAGGCACTGCAAGTGATGAGAATAATTTTTCAATGACTACACACTAGATCAACATATAAGCAATGAACTTCACTTTCAGAGCTAAAGCATCACTTAATTTTCCCATTTTAACCTAATAAAACTTTACAGGGCCATAAAATCAGCATGGTGTGACCTCACTCCTCACCTTTTTCTCAGAACTTCTAACTGAAGTACTGACCCCAAATTAACTAAACACTCTGTCAACTAACTTGAAATTAAGGCAGTATAGTCACTTGACAGCAAGATAAGGGGGAGGCTACATGTTTACCAGCACACAACACTGGCAGAGTGGACGCATGGGGCTGTGCACGAGGGACACCGCAGACGCATTAGGGTTCACAGGTGACTTGCTGGGCTCCATGGCCCCCTCACTGCCCTCGCTTCGCCCGCCGGCCATGCTGAGGGGCCAGCGCACCCAGCTCCGGACCGGCCGGCCCCGGGCTACCTGATCGTGCCCGGCCGTCCCGACACCGCGGCCCTCGCCGCCCGCCGCGCGCTCGGGCGGATCGCTTACAGGGAACACGAGAGGAGGGAGCGGCGCGGCTCGCGCCATGGCGGCTCCCTCAGGCGGCGGGGCTGCTCGCCGCCCGCCCGCGCCCGCGTTACCCGCACCCGGCGCTCCGGTCCCCCGCAAAGCCAGCCTGCCGCTTCCTCCTGCTCCTCCTCCTCCTGCCGACGGGTGGGTCGAGCGGCTCGCCCTGCTAATCCCCCGCAGGCACCGTGGGGACCGGGCAGCCCCGGGCGGCTCCGAGGCGTCCCGGCCGCTCTGAAGCGGCTCCAAACAAACCCGCTCCCGGCCAGGGCCCGGCCCAGATTAGGGTCAGCGGCTCCCGGCCTGATCCGCCCGGCAGGATTACCCGCACCTGGCGGCACAGTACGGCGGCGGAGCCGCCTCCGACGCACCCTGGCCTGGGCTGTGGCCTCGCTGCCTCCCTGAACCCGCTGCCTGAGGGAGTTGACCTCGGCCATTAGCAGTAATTGTTTTAGGATCTGCGCTCAGCAAGCTTCACGAGCCGCTGCAGAGAAGGGGGTACGTGGTGGCTGCGCACCCCAGACGTGCTCAACGACAGCAGAGCAAGGCAGGGTACTCGGGAGGTGGGAAAGGGGCAACTGTCACCTGCGCAGCTCCTGTGTGACTCATGAAGCAGTCCGTAAACATGTCTGAGGTCTTCAGAGGAGCCCTGCCATGTTCTCTGCACAATCAGAAACCACAGACGGTGCAAGGGACACGTACCCGCTGCTTCCTTGCACCAGCAACCTGCATCTCCATAGCAGACTCCTGCTGTCACAGTGAATGGGCCCCCTTCCATGCTTTGTAATAAAAATCGGTCTCAGGCAAGTCTGATAGAGGGGAGGATTTTTCAGAGCTCTCAGGTTGCTCAGTCTTTTGTGGGAGCGGGGTAACACCACATCGTCAGCGGACTGGACATGCCGTGGGAGCGTAACCGTCGAGGGGAAGGCTGCGCGCCCCAGCCCAGACATCAGAGGAACCACACGGACCAGAAGCCTCCAGCTGCCTTCTCCCACAGGAGAGGCGGCCTACTGTGGGAAAAGCAGCCTTTTCCCACAGCCAGGATCTGTCTTACACCCCAGATTTAAACAGCCTCGGGCCAGATGTCTGAGGAAAAGAGACCTCCTTAATTTCCTACATCAATGCACTCCTTGTTTAATATACTGTAAAAGAACTTAATATTTTTAGTCTGTACTCTTCACTGTACAGATTTATCAGAGGAAGTTTAAGATGCGGCAATTTCTATTAGCACCTTTCACTTTTGCCCATTCCAGAACATTTCCTTTGCCCTGGTTAGTTCTGTATCTGTTGCCAGAAATGATGAAGGCTTGTGAATTTCTGTACAGAAGAACAAAATTAACTTCCTAGCATTATAATCCCACTTATTAGTATTATAATCCTACTTCAGAGATTGGGGCTGGAAGCACTAGCAGGATAAGTCTCCAGTTGTAAAACAAAACAAAATAAAATAAAACAAACAAACAAAATGTATCTTTTAGGCCTGAACTGTTACATGGGCACTTTTATGCAAAGCTTTTGTGTTCAGATGGGAATGTCATTGACTTCCGTAGTAAATCCGAGTGTCCGGTGGCCGTGACCCTTAGGCTGGCAGGCTGGCTCCCTGGCAGGTCGCATGCAGAGGCACAGCAGGCTAAAGTGGTTGTTTAAAAGCTCGACCAGAGTGCACTGCAAAAAACCTAAAACCAAAATGGCCAACTTGCCAAGAAATGGCCTTGCAGTAGGAACACGGTACAGAAGAGGGAATGTGCATGTTCACAGGTCTCCCCCCTAGCAGAAGCCTGGAGTTAGGAGCTCAGGCGAGCTCTCAGAGGCCAAAGAGGGAGAACACCTCAGTGGTCAGTTCACACATCCCCTTCCACTTCTGGCAGTGCTAGCTGAAAACCTGGCTGCCCATGGTGAATTTTGTCTGCTGCCTATTATCCTTGTCCTGATGTTACCATTTTCCTAATCTCCCAAAATTTTAAAGTGCCTACAAGCTCTCTGCTGTAAAAGGGCCTTCAAGAGCAAGAATTGTGTAAACTGTTGCAGCTTACAGAGTCCATTAAGCCTGGAGTAGTTGTGGGTTTCTCAACTGCGCAGGCTTGGGAGGCAAAGGGAGGCTGGGCAGGGAGAGCCCTCCAGCAGCAGCACAGTGTTGAGTAAGCAGGAGAGGCAATTTCCCTGGCAGGAACGACAGGAGATGGAGGAAGTGAATGCCCTATGTGTGAGCAGATGTCTGGGAGAGTTTAGCTGCAAGTGGTTCTCCGTCTTGCTTTGGCTTTTGCCCCTGTCTAGTCCCAAACATTTACGGCCTTGCTTTTCTCTAGGAAGACTTCCCAGGGAAAATCTCAGAGCTCCTGAAAGAATGTATTTGTTTTACTCTTCCCATAATTAAGAATGCATGTTTCCTATTGACACTACCTAGATATGTGTGCTAGGTGGTATATTAGTAGTGACTGTTCTCCAGCTGTGCCCAATGCATACTTAGACTGTGCTTCATGTCAAAAGAAGGCATCTTTTACTCTTTTTAACAGATCATAATAACATAGGTTTTAAATTCACTTTAATCTCTCTCTTTGCCTTTCAGTTTTGAAATTTTTCATTTTTTGGAAGTTTTCATTTTCATTAGAAATATTGTATATATAACTTAAAACTATTTTATAATTATTATTATTTGGATATATGAGAGATTTAGGTATATGAGAGATTTAGGTATATGAGAGATGTGAAAACAACGTGACGGATGTGCTATAAAAGTATGTTCAATTTTAGATCACACAGTGCAGTCATTTTTATTCATTATAATGATGAATAAAACATATTATTCATGATGAAACTTATTCATCATCATAATATAAGGAAGCAAAAGCAAAACATTTTTAAGTTTTTTAACTTAAAAAACATTTTTAAGTTAGAACCAAAAAATTAATACTTTACAGATTCCTGGAAAAATGCTTCGATAATGTGACCCTCATTAGAATGACAAAAAGAAAATATCTGTTCTTGTGATAAAGGCACTGAGTTAAGATTAGAATGTAAAGACTAGTAAAATATATTCTGTATTGAGAAAGCCCCTACTGCATACAGGCAGGGTCAGGATCCTGCTGCGCTCTGCACTGTAGACCCCACACAAAGTGAGGTCCTCCTGTCGCACTTAAGTCTTGGCAGAAGGGCTTGTGTGACCAAAAGCACTCACTCCCTTTCTTCATCTATTTCCTCTTCTTTATAATTGAGCTTTTAATACTATTCTACCTCCAGGGATGTCTTCTGGTAGTTAATTATGTACATATTCAAATAACAAGTGACACAGGAAAAAAAAAAGTAGATATATCAAAAGATAGCTTAGAAAAATAAACAAGCATGTTTATGGAGTATAAGACAGATCGCTATTAAAAGAATTAAAGAATTTACTTACCTCTGCTTTTTGACCTCTCTGGCTGATTAACAGAGCACAGTCTGGAGTAAATATGAGGAACTCCTCCCCTTTTGGTGTTTATTACAGAGAAACAATACTTCCCGTGACACCTGAGCAAATATCCTCTAGGAAAACTACCACACAGTTTGTCCACAGATAGCTTACTGTTCCTTTGATCATAAATACCACCCACCATAATGAATTGCCAAGCATGCCCCAAACCATGAGTTATTTACTGAATGCATAGATTTCTTTGAAGCCTCTCTGGGCTTTGCCAGATATTTTCTTTAGTTGATCAAAAGAGCTCTGTAACCCCTTTTGAAGGTCTTAGATGCGTGATCCTTATAATCACATTTAAGGGACTGGTTAGCTCAGGAGATTGTTAATAGGATACAAAACCTTTCACATCCAACCCAGATCAGTACAGATGAAAAGTTGTGACCATTTAACAGCTCTTAGACATCCTATGAAATAGCCCAGTCCCTACTGCAGAAATGTCTGCATTACTTTTAATAAGCAGAGAGTGATTTTCAGGCTTTTTAAAGTACACATATAACACAGAACATTTGGTGAACAGGAAAATATCTTAAAAAATCAGTGGTAAGTAATGAATCAGAGTGAAATTGTAATCAAAAGAATTTTTTAAATTGCTGCTCCAAAACCATCTCCACAGTCTAGACCAGCACATGAGCACAGATGGGTTTGGTGGTGATCAAAAACCAGACATGACTAGAAAGCATGAGGAATGGATCAGAAAACTGAGTTCCTCACTGAAATTTCCCTATATCATCCCCTCTTACTAGATTCAGGAGCTGCATGTCTGAGTTGTTGAGATTACCTTCCTTTCTAGGTCAAAGTTGGTTTTGAAATCAGCTAGAATTCAAACCGATTAAGGAACTTCCCACATCAAAATCGTCCATGTGCGCTGCTTTGGAAAGTGATCTAGTGACTATGAGCTACAGTTCCTGCATGAAAACTTTCTAATTGGGAATCTGTTTGCTGCACACGAGTATTGCCTGTGAATAGTAATAGCCTAACTCACTGATTCCAGTAAGAAAGAAAAACACAAGCAAACATTTGCAAAGATTTTACTGAGTTTCACAATTATTTCTATTTCACACAGCCTGAGAGAGCAAAGTTTATTTTTTGATCTCCTGAATCCTGACTTTGCATGTCTCAAACTCAATTTCAAAAATTCTTTTAACATTTGATTTTATAAAATAGTTTTGGGAATTTTGAAATATAAAACATTCGATAGTTGTTTTGAAATCACAGGAAGTAAAGTCAAAGACCAACTCATAACAGCACAGAAGATTTATACTACAAGATATCTTCTAGTGTCAGTAATTACTTACTGAGTACACTTATCCCTTCCTTGGAACTCGCTGATCACCAAAATAACCTTAAAGGATTTTGATTACGTGCAGTGATGTGAACTAGTAAGAAGACAGCGAGACATTTGAGGATTGCTGCTCTCTGAACATCTTTGTATAAAGTGAGGTACCAGTCTTGGAAACATGTAGGTGAATATTTGAGGTTGTAGTACTGCCATTACAAAATGTGCAAGCAACTGGTTCCTCTCTTGAAGCTTGAAAATTATGAGGTTTAAAAACTAAACTAAGCAGTAAGCATGAGGGAGTCATGTTGGTAATACAGCAATCCTCACATTAACTTCTTAGAGGTTTGGCATTTCATATGATTTCCAAAATATTTTTGAATGAGATCTACAGAGGATCTTAGTGCTCAAATATCCATAGCTTATAGAAAATATGCTGAAGCACCTGTGTGACACATAACTCAGTCAAACAAAAATTCATAAACGCCCTAAACATTAAGGATGGAAGTCCTCAGGTTACTGTTCTTGGGCAATTTCAAATTGATATCATATAATATGTAGAAAGCTTCCAGGGGACACACAAAATGCCTGAAGCATCCTATGTTCTGACTTTTTATTTTTATTATTTTTATTTTACATGATTTCAGACTTTCAGGAACTTGCTGAAGTGTAGGTCTTTCTCCCCTTGAAGTCAAAGATAGCAAGCACTTTGCCAGACTTCCCACACTTCACAAATCCATCTTCAAAGACCACATTAATCACTAACAATTGCAGAACAAACAAACAAATAAAAACAAAACAAAAACTCAAATTCAAAAAACTAGAAAAATCTGATTGAGGCACAATATAAAAGAGGCAGGTTATTTGTTAGTCCAAATAAAGGGTGGCAAAATACACTGGTAACAACTTCAGAGGCTGATCTTGGAAGCCATTATTCTGCTGGTACTGTTATGAATAGTCTTTATCCTCATCCAGATGCTCTCCACAAATGATTCTTATGAACAGTTTCCTATTCCTGAGTCTGTCATTAATCTCTGGGGATGTTCTAAAGATAGCCCTCTGAGGATTTGGATTTGTCTTCTTTTTCTTTTAAATCCCATTAGGGAGTATAGCAAACAGTGGCACAAACAGGATTACATTTTTAGGGGGCCCACACCTAGTTATGCAAAGGGAACACAAATATTCTCAGTTCCCGTTTCCTGCTTTGCCTTTCGCTTTGTCTCTGCTTTTTCCTACTTCTCCTCTGCAGTTGGTTTTAAACACATTTTAAATAGCTCACTTTTTAAAAATGCATATTTATCAAAGAAAAAAAAAGAAAAGAAAAAGAAAGAAAATATAAATGAAGCTTTGTGCCATGCAGGTTTTTGGTCTTTATCACCTTACTTGTGTCCCAATGCTCTACCAGTAAACTGGATATAGCATTTCCGGTGCTTCCTGTCCCTGAATTTCAGGAAGGCATCGTTGCCTTGGCTGAGGGCAGGAACTGAGGCAATTCTCCTGTTTCCTGCAAGTACTTCCAGGGCTCCTGCAGTGGCAGTTTATTCAGAGACAAGCTTCATTAGGATGTATTTTGGGTAACTGGTTGTTGGATCTTTATCAGCATCCTAAATCCCTATGATTTCATTTGTGATTTTTACATTAGCTTCTGAAGTTGAAAGGGGAACCTGCTTTCTCCAAACTTGTGGAACAATTAGTTGAGAAGACTGCAGATAAGTCATATACAATTAGAAGGAACCGCTGCAAGAATTTAACGTAAACTCTTTTACAGTATTTAAAGATTCCTTTGATTTACTGACATTTGAAATAGAGGATTTCATTAAAGTTCTCCAAATGCAAAAAATGCCAATAATGGATAAGCAACCATAGCCTGTGATAAATTTCCCTAGTAAGGTATACCTTGATAGTTTCCTAGTTTCAAATTGCAACTAAAACTTCCTCATTTTATACCTAACAATTAAATTGAAGAATTGTATATTGTTCAAGTCTTCTTTTTTTCTTTTTTTTCTCGGTGTTGATTGTGTCCCTTAATAGTTTCTCTGTTGATAAACTAATGAAATAGATCTGGAGTCTCATACTCTAAAGTGTATTTTCCATTTTTTCCTATAGCTCATTTATAAATGCTTTCCAGATCGTTCATAACATTCTTAAACTCTGCACATCAGAAGTGGATATAACATTTGAGTATGCATTTGCACTCTGCTGATTATTTTTCATGACCTGAAAATCTTTTTCAGAATGTCTCAATATAAATAATATCACCCAACATATATATGTGCTTGTGTATGTATCCTTATATGGCCTACCTATTTTGTTCTCAGAAGTATTAAGGAATGGGTCATACAGAGAGAAATTTAATTTCAATCCCATTGAAATATCAGTGTAAGTGACATTGCCTGACCTTGGGTTCAGGATTAAGGTACCTATCTACAGTGTCTCTACACAGTGTCACCTACAGTTGCCTTCCAAGTTCTCCTCTAGAGAACATCCTCAGCTCAAATTAAGACTCTCTCTGCTTTTCCCTTGCTAAAACACGCAGACATTACTTTCACATACAGCTGAGGCAGCAGAATAATTTTTGATTAAGTTGCTAAGTCATGAGGTGGTCAGAGCTGCTGTTGTCCCATGTGCGTCATCAATTAACCTTCTCTAGGATAACATAAGTTGTTTTTTTTTTCTTCTGAGACAGTTTTATGCCTTGATGTTCTAGCTTTGATTGTGGCAATTGCCTTACTTAACAGCCACCACAGGACACAGAGACAAAGAGAAATCAGAGCAGCAGGGGGAGGTTAGCACTCACTGCAAACCCACATCAAAGAGCACGGCCACCCGCGTCCTCCTCTGCTTACATCTGACAACTGAGCTTGCATTTCTAGCTCCAGTTCTGCTTGAATCCAAGCAAGGAAGCTGTGTGTAGCAAGCAGCAAATTGCCTACAGATGTTCTGTAATTGGAAAATACAAACGAAATGCTGTTTTTAAAAAGGGGCTGTAGCTGACTTGCTACTGCTTAGGAGAGATTCTGCCTCAAAATCTTATCTCCTGATATCCTCAAAGAGTACAAGTCTACTGACTGTCTGATCCATTTATAAATGCTCAGATAAAGAATAGTGACTCTGATTCTCCACTACTAGCACCTACCTGACTTGAGAAAGAACTTCAAAATTCGTTATGTAAACCCTGCCTTATCTGGCTTAGTTGACAAGTTACATTACTTAATGCAATTCAGTTATTTCACTGTATGCAAGTGATGATGCACCAAACCTATACTTCATATTTTATGGCACTTTTTATTACTACGATTTTATTCCCTGATTTCTGAATGCTCTGCAGTCTATGCACACATAATCAGTCCATCTGCCCAAGATGTTCCAATAGGTAATAGCAGTCTCCATGCTCACACAAAGCAGGCAAGATTTCACATCAGAAATGTGATACAGAAGACCCTCTGCACAGAAGGCAACAGGACAGTTCATGTGCCTCTCTCAGAGGGAGCAAGACGTGGGCTGTGAGGTATTTCGCACCTGTTATGCAACAGAGAACAATCCGCCAATTAATTCAGTTAGTGTTAGAGAGAAGAGATAACATGTCTTGGATTTCCTGCTCTTAATTTATTGAACAAGTAGGCCCGTGGGGCTGTAAAAACTATTCCATCTACATACAGGAGGTCTGCAGTTTCTGATATGATAGATAAATGCCATCTTTCAGAATGGCGAAGTACTACCTAATACAGGCCTTGCATAAGAACATCGATGACTATTCAAGTAAAGCTCTCCCATTAAACTGTACATCTTGATGGTCAAAGTGATAAACAGCAGGGCACATAGGAGTGAGTATTTACTCATTTCTTACTCCACTGCTATTTACAGGGATCAGTCATGAGAAAACAAGATAGGAAATAAGCTTTCAATTGCTTTCTAACTGGCGCTGATGAAGTTTGTCCCATAAGTGACAGGAGACTTTCATATTTCCTAGGCACTTTTATGCCTTGGGTATCTAACAACAGCCTGACCTGACTCAGGCCCTAACCCATTACCAAGGGAATGTAATTACAGAGGACTCCATTATGTTGTGAGTTTACGAGGCAGCTTAGGAAATAACTGAGGAAATAACTTATAAAAGACTAACACAGTCATTACTTTCTTTCCCTTTGCAGCTTCATTAATACAAATTGGAGGAACAGGTAATACAATAGAAAGTCTTTTCGCTTGACAGCAATTCCCAGAATCTTCTCACTTTCAAACTAATAAATAAATCAAATGTTCCGTATTCATGAAGGTGGCAGTACCATCTTACAGTGTTTTCTCTGATGGCAGGTGCAGATTAGCTGAAGCAGAGGTACTTAAATATTTTTCTTAGAGAGAGAGGGCTTCCTCAGTGGAGTACTTGTTGCTTTAAGGGAGTTGGTAACATTTTTATACAGAAGAGGATGCCAGAGTGAAATGATGCTGAGTTAATATTTTTGAATGATCTTTCTTTTGCATGAGTTCTGGTTTATATTGTGCTTATACAATTGGAAAGTCTGTATCTAACCTCAGATGAGTATGCATCTCCCCATCTAAAATCTTCTGGCAGGGAAATGCTAAGATGAGTCTCTGAAGGAGACTAGGGACCTGGAGTCAGAGACAACAATAAACATACCCCACCTGGAAAATATGAGCATCCCTTGCAAGTCACCAGCAGCATCTGCTTTGTAGTAAAGAACAACACTTTTGAAACTACAGTCTATTCACCTGTGATTGCCAGAGTGAAACAATCTCTTTAGCTTTTGAATATAGAGAATACTGGAGAGAGAGTAAACACACAGATGAAATGTCTTCTGCATATGCCTGTTTTTCTCCACAAACTCTAACGGGAGCCAAGATAGCTACTGTAGATCAGAGACATGACATTTAGTTGGACCATGTAAGTGAAGTAAAACTTATGTGAAGTGACAGGGCCTTCAAATGCTCTCAGAAATGGGTGCCTTTTAATCAGACACACCAAACAGTTATTTTGTAATTACATGGACTATACCACCTTGGAAGAAATACTTGCAAATGCAAATCATGACTTGGTCATGCCTTTTTAATTAAGTCAGTTAGAAAATGATGAATAATAGATACCAGCATCCTCCTCCTAGGAGATATATTCTGTCTCTTTTGTTTTCAATATAGGTAGCTGTGTCATGTAAGCTTTGGGGTGCATCCTGGCTCTGTAAAAATGGACACACAAAGTGTTCAAGTTCATTCTCAAGCTCATCAAGAGATTCAGGACTAAAAGTTTCAAAGCAGACTGCAGCCATGCGGGCTGGTTTCAGTGTTGAAGCAGTTCTGCTCTGTTTCACTGACAGAAGCCTGTCTCTCCTCAGGTGAGAGATGTGTAACTCATTCCACAGAAGCCTGAGAACCAACAAAAACACCTTTGCTGGGGAAGTGGAAGATGCTGCAGTCTGTTAAAACCTGCAGTCCTTAAGGCTCCTGGTGGTGAAGCCTCCCAACACAGAGCAAGGAGGCTGTTTATATTCAGAGTCACAGCGACGAATCGGAGTCCTTATCAGTCCTCCAACCTCCAAAAAACATTGATATGAATCAATGTGATTCATATGGCTTCCAGGAAAACCTCATCTGCTGTATATGTCTTCAAATTCAGACGAGAACTGATTAAAAAGTCATTCCAGCTTTTGTCTGTCTGCTCTGAGGCTCCTTCCCATTTGTCTTCCTGGGCCAGAAGCTGAGGTTTGTTGTACCCCGGGCCAGGCTTTGGCTTTGCTCAGCAGCACTTCCCAGACTACTAATAGAACCATGGTCTGAGCTTTTGTGCTCTGGATATCTCAGATATGGATATGCTTTTTCTTCACGTATGTCAAATGTTCTGCAATTTCTAAATCCAGCTAAGCAAATGGGGATAATCAATGACTTCAATTATTACTGAAACATCTAAATTTTCCTCTACAACTTACCTTAGGCAGTTTCCTTTTCAATATCAAGAAAGTTATATCTAATATCTGACAGAAAGCTTTGTCCATTGAAATAACACCGAGAAGATTACTTGGCTTTTTTATGTTCTATAAAATCTCACTTACAGGATAAAACCTCACTAGGTTTTTTGCATATTTTTATGTATTGTTTTATCCATATTTCTCTTTCCTAGTCTGAGAACCAGTAGAACTTAGAAAAAAAGAAATCCTCTGGAGCAGGATCAGGCCTGCAGTGCCTGCATTGCTAGTGAGTGACCTGGCTCATAATCATCAAGAGATCTTTGCTCCTATTCATGTAGCTCTTGTGGCGATGTCCCCTATCAATGTTAACGGGAATGTGACATGTTACTCTCTCAAGTATAGATCTTGTATAAATGAATAATTCTATTCAGCTACCGAACAGGAAAATACTGTCAGTGTTTGAGAAACTCCAGAAACCTGCGTCATTTGATAATAGATGAATAACTGCAATAAACAGCAAAATAATACCTTTATGTGTTGGTATCACGCAGTATATAAGTATAAAAGTAAACGAATTTGTCCCCCCCTGCCCCCACCCCGCATCCTGCTAGCATTTATGCTAAAGTGAGAGATTTATTATACTGGTGAATTGCTTGAGCACAATTCCAGCTTGTGAGAAAACCTGAGAATCATGAGATAAATATTTAGTCTGAAATCCATACTACAAGGATAGGGCTGTAGAGAAGACAATAAAAAAATGAAAATAATGAGAAAGATGTGTTAAATATGTTTGCTCTATTAAAACAAATACATTTTGTAATCATGTTTTTTTGTTTTTATATGAAGTATAAGCAGATATCCCCATTATAACATAAGCATGCTTATTTGTACTACACCATGATTTACTTGGTAGCTATTTTCTCTTTCTATGGTGTGATTTCATAGCTTATTCACAGCAAGTATTCTCTTTTTACCGTTGCACTACCTCAGTTATAATAACGTTAAGGCCCTTGGACAGCCTAGTGAACTCCAGCACCTTTACTGTTAGCTGGAAACCAGTGCTGTCAGTGAGTGTCTGTCATCTCCTGCCCTCCCCTTTAGCTATGTCAGTGCTAAAAGGGTCCCTTGTAGGGACGGTTGTGTGAGGGACCTTCATGGTGCTTGGTGATGCTGCCCGGGGGCAGCAGGAGGATGAGGTGGTGGGACACAGTGTCCAGCCGTTCAGGATGCCCATCCATGTGCCCTGCCAGTGCACAGCCCACGCTGGACTTCCTGGCAGTATTTCTCATTTAAAATGGGGAGTAAAGAGTTAACCAACTCGTCCAAATGTTCTGCATATATTTAAATGTCAAAAACTGCAGGCACAACAGCAGCATTTGCTAAATATATAAATACTGACTCCTGCTTTAGCCTGATTCAAAGCCAATCAAAAAGACACGAGATGAGTGAAGGAGCTTCTGCAGTGCCCTGAAACACAGGTCACCCCTGCAGAAAGGAGCGGGTGCCCCTGTGGTCTCCTTTGATGCTAAGGTGGTGCTGAGTCATGAAATGCAGCTGAATGGTTCTGTCCTGCGCCCTGAGGCAGCGGGGAGGACAGTGGAGGTGAGAGGCTCATAAAGGGCACAAATGCATCCCAAGGACCTCAGGCAGCCTGTCTGTGCCTTGAAGGTCCTTCAAAATGCTGAGGATCCCACACAGGAAAACAGATATTGCTTGATGAGATGAAAGCAGAAACACCACAGAACAGTTGCCCACACCCAAAAAGGACACTTCAGGCATTAGCTAAGCTACCTATCATCCATTTCCTATCAGAACAGTAGCTTGGATTTGTTTGTTTGTTCCCTTCCCTTTTTTTTTAATAAAATCCCCAAAACATCAATTTGGCCCTACTGAAGGAAGTCGAAACATTTGTGAAATCTCTTTCCCTGCAACAGTTTCAAAACGACAGTGCATCTTGTCAAGTTATCTACATTCTGTTCATTCACTATATATAAAATATATTTTTCTTGTGATTCAAACTGAATTTCTTGTTGGATCCTCAGAGGAAACAGATCCTTCTCTGGACTGTGGTTTGCTCAACAGCTCAAGAATTCAAGCAGCATCCATTCACCAGAGCTTTACTCTTCCTCCTTCTGGCAAGGACTCTCAGGACTCGGGATGCTTCCTGTACTGCTGGGACTAATCTGATGTCCCAACCGGTTCTATCACTACAAAAAATATCTGTGGATTCAATACTATGTCTGTGGTTTAACTGCACTGGTCAGAATCAACTAATTCTCCCTTCTAATGGTCCAGGTTCTTTTCATGTGCTTGGAAAATAGAGGCAATTAGCTGCAGGCTGCAGCTAGATGATTCATCTTTCCATCGGGCCTGAAGTTCAGTAACTCATTTTCTTCCTCTTAAATTTATGTCTTGTAAATAATCTAGACTTTAAGGACAACTTTGGTGAGAAACTTCACTCTTTCACTTCTGCCTCAGAGCAGCATTCTTGTCAGTATGAGTTACTAGGATCATTTCGTTCAGTAGTAAGAGGACTTGGTAATCTTCTCAGACAGATCAGTTCTTCCCTGTTAGCCTTGGGCCTAGACTTTTGTGAGAACAGCCTTCTTATCTATCCCACTGCCTGATTTAGCACTCTGGCTTGTCTGAACTGAGCTAGATAAGTCAAGGGACAGTGATGCAGGGAAGGAGGCACTTGACTAAAGGTCAAAACTGGCCATGCCAAGCACCATGGTCACAAGCATCTTTACTGGTCTACAATGGACTAAAGGAAAATAGCAAATTATCCACTTAAGAATACTAAAGGAATGAATGGAAATGGTGATAGACTGGCTGCAGGACCATGTGTCAGCCAGCAGACTGACCAAGGGGGTGAGACAGGAGCATCCATGGCATGTGCATGACCAACTGAGGTATAAGCTACCCAGCTATCTTCAAAGCTGTTGGAGATAAATGAATGAAATCCAGAATAAATACAGAAAACAGCAGGTAAAAGAACTTAGCTTTAAACCTTTCTGTTTAAGTTACCAGAGATTACACCTTAGTAGAGACTAGCTAATGATAAGGACTAGCTAATGAGATAGATTCGTAGTTGGGCAATTGCATGGCACAGACCAGCAGTGCTGCAGTGGAGCTTCAGCAGAGCTTTGCTCACTCAGCATGACATCTCGGATCAATGAACACAACATCAGGGCTGTGACGCCTCATTACAGCAATTTCCTTTGCTACATCAGCTGAAAACATATATCAAAGCCTGCCTGTGTGCAGTCATATATGACTGCAGAAAGTCAAGACTAAAGAGAATTTGCCAGCCAAGGCAGGCCACAGATTTGAAAAATCCATATATTGATCAATAGTAGAAATACATGTTGAATTTTTTAGTTGCTATGTAGGCTATTGGCGTACATATTTATAGGCAAAGAGACAAATTTTCACATTCTTTTTGAGTGGAAGGCAATAAGCCCCAGGGAAGTTAAAAAAAAACAATGATAGGCTAGGAAAGTAAGAGAAGAAGGACTAGTACTACACTGCGTAACAGATATCCCACTGCAAATGAGGAATAGGAGAGCTAGTCCTGTGGCTGCACGGAAGCTCCAAGCAAGGGAGAGAATTGGGTTTACTGGTGAAGCAAAAAACAGCTCTGTATCTGCCTGAACCTATCCAGAACTCTTTCTATACTAATAAAAGTAACGCAGACTAACACAGCCAGCTTATGGCAGTGAAATAGCCACCTGCAGTAAGAGGCTCTGTGTGGCTGATTGAGATCATTTGGTCCCTTGTGAACAAAACCAATCATCTAATCAATTTGGACGTGAGACCCAGTATAATAACTAATAAGCTTGTGTCCTCCAGCTCCCTTCCTCTTTGCTCTGAACTGTTGGATTCTCGGATTCTTGAATAACTATTGCCTATTGAATGCTAATATATGACTATTAAATAGGCTGTCAAGTGCCCAGGCTCCTAACATACATCAGCATAACATGAAATAACAATAAAAACAATAAAGTATAGAACGGCTTCTCGCTTATCAAGAATAAAAGCATCTACCCATGAACTGAATTTCTACAGTTCTTTTGTGTGCTACATCAGCTATTTAGAGCTAGCAAATAAAACTGTGGGTTTTTCTGGCACTTATGTGTCTGTTGTACCTTCTCTATGGGCAGCAATCCAGATACTATTTATTTTAACATCCCAAGCATAACCACACAGTTTATTTCTTAAAAAACAAATGCTGCATTTAAATGCGTGTGTGTGTGTGTGTGTGTGTGTGTGTGTGTGTGTGTGTGTGCAATTAGACCTTCTCCTACACCTCCCAGCAGGGTGGTTTGTAACTGTGAACGACATGAACCAAAACAATGCCTTCTGTTTAGGAAAATTCACACGCAGTGGTAAATGTGAGGAAGGATTCCAGCGAAACACAAAGCACTTGGAACAACCCAAGGCTCCTGATATGCCAGAGAACAGAAAACAGCAGCTATCGAACACAGAATTAAAGTGTTGACAAAGGTCAGACCACTCTTGACAAGTCTTTGCATTCAAGTGGAACCACAACAGCTTTTATCTGACTCATGTCTTATTGAAATGCCTTTTCTGCTTGCAATAAATATCCACTGAACAAATCTAAGCTTTCTGTAAATGTCTGTCTTCCCTGAAATAAAGGATTTTTTAATTATTATTATTAGTTCTGACTACATTTTTATGAGCCAAGATAAATGTGAGTTGTTAACACACTCTTAACACACTTCATTCAGGTTGCTGGCTGTGAAGAATCAAGCTAAGTGTATCAGTGAGAAGTCTGTGTACAGCACACACAGCGTCTGTCTCACCGGATCCTAGTTCCTCCACTCCGGGATTAAATTCTCAATGGACCATGTCCTGCAAACCTTTCAGAAAGCAATTTGCAGAGAGGCTATACAGAAGGTTATCATATAATTTGGCATACAGATGAAAAATCACAGCTAAAACAATAGTCTGTCTCTTGATTCCTGTCCTACTTGGCTTGTGTTACTTGCTGAAGTGCTGGGACACAGATGAAGGATGCTCAGGGGTTCTGCTGGCTCGTCCCTTCCTGCTGTTGCCCAACTGAACTACTGCTTCACTCTGCTGAGGAGTCTCCTAGAGTCAAATTCTGCAGCTTTAAAACAACTTTGTGATCCCATCAAAGCTTCTCTTTAACTGCTGTCTAAATGAAATAATTCTCCTGTAAGAGATCATTTTCTAAATTATTCCTGCATAGGCAAATATAGATGTTTTCTGATTTGCACATCAATTCTCCTTCAAAGTCAGAGCAGTTATTGGGTTGGTTTGGACACTGCTTGTCTACCTGGTTTTGTGATTCATATTTGAGACAAAGTACATGTTTGTTCCATCATTTATTTTACCCTATTAAGACTCAGTTTGAAATTCCAGTCAGTAACAACATAAAACAGAACTGCAAATGCTGTAATCAGCCCTATCAGATTCCCTGCTGCACACACATGTAAGGAGAACACCCTGGATTCTGAGCTGCAAAGCTGCATGCAGGAAACTGCTCCTGTAAAGTACTCTGCTCTGGGGACAGGTTACAGCTGACACGAGGCAAATCATGCAAACCAGACCGGGAAACTGTAAAATCCCATGCTAACATGTCTTGTGTTCCTAGACATTACTTCTAGCCACTGGCAATATCTTTTTAAGTGAACTACTGGATCACCCCATAGTCACAATAGACCTCTGTGAAATAGTTTAACAGTCCAAACGTTTCAGATGAAGCAAGGTTATTAGCAAATTATAACACATATATGCACAAGTAAAGGGAAAGCTTTTTACCCACACTGGTATAGAGTGCCATGGTGTAATTCTTAGCAGCTTATTCCTAATGTATCTCCCATCTAATAACCTACCAACATTACCATGGCCTCCGGAAATTGCAGGGGGCAATTTACTACAATAGAATTATGCAAAGAGGAAATGTTTTGAGAAGAATATAATGATCCTTCTTTTGCCAAATGTATCTGTTGTAGGAAATAGTGACCAGCAAAGCCAGAGTTCTCCTGGGTTTTTTCTTTGTCTCTCCACCTGCAGGGTGATCGCAGTTTTTGTGGTCACCAGGGAATATAATTTCCTCTGTATATTTACCTCTTCCTTCTGTAGCATTATTATTCTTCAGAACTATGAAATATTTAACTGATCCCACAATATTTCTGGCATCGGTTGTAGATGCTCACACCCTATTGCAGGAGCATATTAACACAGGGTAACTGAGGATGCATTTTAAACAGCTGTGCAATTCGATCCACCATGTAGCTGGAATCTCCAGATGTGGAGAATCTCCAGATGTGCCGCCCCCCTGGGCTAGGAT
Organism: Eudromia elegans; assembly: GCA_003342815.1. Taxonomy (NCBI): domain Eukaryota; kingdom Metazoa; phylum Chordata; class Aves; order Tinamiformes; family Tinamidae; genus Eudromia; species Eudromia elegans. The sequence continues at coordinate 157,958 of PTEX01000135.1, forward strand.
GCACAGAAAGTGCCAGAGTGACATTGCGGTCAGCTGAATCAGCAGCACTGCCGATCCCACGAGTCACGGGTGCACGTTTTCCTCTAAATGAAGCCTCTAAATCCAGAAGATAAAACTTGGCAGTGGGCATGGAAGGGCCGCAAAAGCTTCCCCTGGCAAACTCCTCCTCTGCTCTCGCCCAGAGGCTGAGAAGAGGAAGCCTAAGAGCCTCTCCTACAAGCAGGGCAGGCCTGCTTGAGAAATCACTGCTTTTCAGAGAGGGGCTTTGGAGACAGGGGGGACAGGGGAGATAATGGACAGCAGCGGGCAGGTACGGGCAGGTAAGAGGGATTTTCCTCAGCTCTTTTGTGCCTGCCTCGTTGGCAGCCCTGGGACACGAGCCCGGCTGGTCCTGGCCCAGCAGGGGGCAATCCTAGCAAGTTGCTTGGGAAGCAGCTTCCGAGCTGAAGATCAATTCCCCTGGAAAAAGATCATATTTATAAAGCAACAGAGCCTCCTCTGTGCAGCTCCACGCACCGCCTGGGGACCCTTCCCCAGCGCTGCTGATGGGCATGGGACAGGGAACAGGGAACCCAGGGAAACGGCCCTCCCCATGGCTATTTTGGGTCAGCTTGTGACCTCAAGAGCACTGCTCCAGTGCTCTTCGAAAGACCTTTCCTAACCTTGAAAGGTTTGTAGGTGCCAGGGGAGTTGATGGGACCAAACCCTGCTGGAAAGATGCCAGATTCTGCAAACATGGAGATATACAAAGACTCATCCTGGGATGACCGTAAGTTAAATCTCATTGCTAAGTCTTTCTTTTTGACAGCTTCAAATCTGCTCCAGGCCTGTCTGGAGGAATCTAGGTAAATGAAAGATAATCCAACTAGTTTATTAACCTGACAACTGCTGCTCGCTTATTTCTTCCCCTAAAAAACAAACTTCAAAGCTTCCAAGAGCACGCAGTGCACGTTTCCGTACACCCCGCAATCAGCAAATGCTTTTACCATAAAGCATATTAGCAACTCATAAGCTCTTTTTGTCTATAACTCAGTGGAATGTGTGCAAGCTCCTACTCAAAAATATAGATATTGGCTTGTTTATTATTTTAGACAGTTTAGCATTGAAAGGCAGAAACAGCACAGAAATAATGCAATAGCAGATCTCACTATATCATTTTTCTATATAGGAGAGAAATCAGTTGTGCTTAGAAGTATAAATATATATAAAAAATCATTAAAATATATAAAAAAATCATAAAAAAGCACTGTACCTATTTGGGGTAATCTTTCAAGAAGGCAGTTGGTGTTCTCTCCATCAGCAATGCTACTCAGCAAACAGTCCAAAATAGTCGTGTTACAGTGGACAAACGTTGCAGAGACAGAGTCGTGCATGAATGCTGTAAGGGCTGCAGTCGCTTGGCCAGCCCAAGGTGATTAATAGCAATGGACTAGTGTACTGTTCCTTAAAAGCCGTAACAGAAAGGCAGGCTGGCCAAGGCAGAGATGACTCTAGGAAACACCATTAAGCAGAGATCAGTAGTGTTAGGACAAGGTTCTCTTGTCCTAGTGACATCCCTCATACCATGTTAGAAGGAAGCAATTGCCCACCACAATGCTTTAACATTGCTGATTATCCCACAGCACCAACAGGTTCAAGAGGGACTATTTAGTGTTCTTAGAGGTGCGTCCTCTGGTATTTTATATCTGACCTGCAGTGACAAGAAAGGATACACAAGAGCCTTTAAGGAAGAAGTACAACTGCTAAGCTCTCCTCTCTGCCCTTTCTTAGCAGCAACTCAACTAAAATGCAAGTCCTCAAGTAATGATTCATGCAAAATGTATATACATATATAGTTATTTGGTACTGTTGATAGGTGCTATTTAATGTTATTTATAGGTGCACCTACCATTTATAGGTGCTCTATACCACACCTATGTCACCAAAGCACTTAAAACTTCAATGAGATTTAGGAATTGCTTAAAAACGAGTTTGTGATTAAGTACTTTGCTGACTCATTCAGCAACACTCCTTCAGTTTGCAATCAGCCTAAAGTGAGGTAGGAAATCATATCAGATCATCAAGCCCGTCTCACAAACCCTACAAAGAGGGAAATAATCATGAGAAGAGGACATATTTGCTATCAGTTGGCTATTGAATTAATTATTAGACTAAGAAGGAGGAACCTAATTTTCTCTTAGCAGCAAAAGAAATCAGTAATACCACTAATACATTAATCATGTAAAAGAAGCTTTGGCTTAAAAGCCATTGCACTGCAATTTGATTTCCAGCAAGCAAGGCATTCCCATTCAGGCATCCTCTGCGTTACTTCAAACCGTCGAAAGGCGTTTCTGCCTCATGTCACAGTGTGCCTTCACATAGTTTCCTCTTCATTGGAAAAAGAGAACAGCAAAAGTCCAATCTTGTCAATGACATGCCAAAAGGAATGTATAGTTTATAAACGTGCTCTCTAACATGAATATAGTAAAAATATATAATTTGAGGACGTTTGTGTTTTGCACTGTGTGTGCCATATTGTTGTGTACAGTGAGTTTTGCTGAAGACTTTGAACTCTAGCAAGAAAATGATTTGGACACATATATATAGCCATGAAAATACGTACTAATATTCTACTCTTAAATATGCTCTAGTGAAAGATCATAGAATCATAGACTGCTTAAGGTTGGAAGGGACCTCCAGAGGTCATCTAGTCCAACCCCCCTGCACACGCAGGGTCCCCTAGAGCATGTGGCACAGGGTGATGTCCAGGCGGGTTTGGAAGATCTCCAGAGAAGGAGACTCCACCACCTCTCTGGGCAGCCTGTTCCAGGGCTCTGTCACCCTCACCGTTAAGAAATTCTTCCTCAAGTTCCTGTGGAACTTTTGGTGCCTCAGTTTGTGGCTGTTTCCTCTATTCCTATCCTTGGCCACCACCGAAAAGAGGCTGGTGCCATCCTCCTCGCTCCCTCCCTTGAGGTACTTATACACACTGGTCAGGTCCCCTCTCAGCCTTCTCTTCTCCAGGCTGAACAGGCCCAGCTCTCTCAGCCGTTGCTCATAGAATCAGACAGGGACTTTAATGTCATTTTCTCATTGAAGTGAAAGGAATGGAAAAAATAGTTGAGAAGCTGACAAATTATTGGAAATGCCAAGATAAGAGGATTATCTGAGAACAGAGAACTCTGGTAATTTATTGCTACTAAAAAGTTGCAATACAAATAATATATTAAAATTGGATAAATAATAGTGTTTTTGGCGTACCTCATTAAAATTGAAGAACTAAAAAAAAAAAAAATATTGGGGTTAATGTGGAATGGTTTTTGTTTGGTTAGCGTTTTCCAAAAGAATACAACTGTTCTGTGTTGCATCCCGTCATTAAATATTAATAGAATCATTGAAATACTCGGAAAAGTCCCCAAAAAAAATTTAGGCAGAAATTGGAAATTTGGACTAGTCCCATACAGCCAACCACTTAAAGTCAGTTCTAGCAGATAGCTGACTGTTTGTAGGACCTATCCACATGCAGTGAACTGGACTCAGTGTTTTGCAACAGAGTTGTGCGTTTGAACTTGGTTCTTCTCTCGTATCTTAGTTCCCTTTTCTGCAGGATCTGGCAGCTTGCCTGAATTTAAGGATAAGAAACACCAAAGATTCTGCATTTTTCTCTCTCCTTTTTTTTTCCTCTCCACATTTTGTGTTTATAGGGCATTTTACCATGTTGAATTTCAAAGATCTCTGTTGAACCTTCAGCTGCAATGAAAGAAAGAGAATAAAAGTATTCTGCCTGGAAATAAGGCAAGGAGTTATTTCTCAGAGTCCGATGAATTCCCACGATTTTCTTGATTGCATTTGGAAAGAGCAATGGTGATATTTACATTGCACAAAACTTAAATAGAACTCTTGAAAAGAGGTTTTTTTCCAAATTTCCATGCTGTGTAAACTATAAGGAAACACTGGTTCGCATTTAGTTTGTGACACCTCATATATATGTATATATATAAGGAAAAAAGAAAAAGCAAGCAAACAAAAAAGCAAAGCAAGGTGCAAAGGATGTGTTTTAGCTTTTTTTAACTACACACATTACAGCCAATATAAAGCAAGGTATCAGCGAGAAAGACAGCATGAGTACATGGCCCTGAAAGGGCCAAACAGAGAAGCAGCCAGAAAGTGTAATCTTTAGGAAAGAAATAGGTCTAGAATGATGCTGACTTTGATGAGTCTTTATCACAGAAGTCTGCATGCATCATAAAATATGAAGAATGGGAAAATAAATAAGTCAAAGGGAAAAGTCTATGAGAATCATTAATCAATGATAAGGAACAGAAGGCTGTAGCACAAATCAAAGAGCACAGAATGATGGCTTTAGTGCTTTATCACCTAAGAGTGGTATATTATATCATTGAACATAGAAGAAGAAGAAAAAGGAACGAAAACAAGGAAAAGGATTATTATAGCACAGTTGTCTCCCTGTGTCTTTAACTGTGAGGAATGAAAAAAGACTGTTGCTGACAACAGGAAAACAGAGCTCCTACAACTGTCTGAACTTGGGAGGGTGCCGCGTGTGCAACAGCAGAAGGCTCACAGCAAGTGTCGGTTGCATCAGTGGTAAAGAACCCAAAACCAGATTATGATACAGAAATCCATAATAGTAATCACTATTATAGTATTTTCCATAGAATAGCCATTGCCAGACTAGAGATCAAACTGGAATGATACGTGGCTCAGAACATCAGTGTTTCAAGAATTATTAGTCAAGGCTTTGCAAAGCTGTCCAGGGGAATTAAAATGAATGGCAGGGGTATGCCAGATTCCCCTAGACAACTTTTAAGAGTTTGATGTAAATTGGCATATCTGTCTAGATGGTAATTTGCTCTTAAAGCTACATATTTCAAAGTCATTTGGTTATGACTTCCTGTGTAACATAGCTACAAACTTGCATCCAGAGATTCTTTTTTTCAGAAAAACATGCAGTCTTAGTGGAAACTTCTGAATTTCCAGTGAATAAATTTGAATTATTAATATTAAGGATACTTTATCAAGCTGGCAGATCTATCCAGTTAATACTTACAGAATGTGGTCATGTTAAGTTGACTTGACTTGGTCTAGGTCTATAAAAGGTAACAAAAATAATTTCTAATATATTACGATTACAATTGTACTGTTGTATTTGATAACTTAATGTTCAATTCATGGAGGTAAGACTTCTGTCATAAAAGTTCTTTTTTGTCTCTTGTATAAAATTCTCATAGATAAAAAGGTTAGATTATTAATACTTCATATTGAAAACTGGATTTTGTAAAAAAAAAAAAAAAATCCTGGAGGATATTTCTCTCTTCATCTATAATCATGTACTATAGAGGCTAGCAGTGCCTTCCTATACAGAATCTGTGTGGAAAGCACCTGCATTTTACACAGGAAGGGCAAAATGAGTGTCTTTTTTAAGTGAAGAAAAACACTCCAATAGTAAAAAATGGTCTCTCTGCTTTTCCTAGAAAAATTCCCTATTAGTTTCAGCTTATTTCTCTTTGGAAAATAGCTTGAACAATTGGAAAAGCAGAACCACCAGTAGTAAAACTTATCTCGCAGCATCACCAATCTGTGTGGGTAAAAGACAGTTTCAAAGCAGAGGAGATTTCAAACAAATTTTGTTCTTCATATGTGACATACCTCAAAGATTTGAAGGCCAAGCAGCTTTCTTTAAAAAACAATCTCCAATTAAAGTTCAAAATGCCTCAAAAACCCTCAAAAATTGCATGAGAAAAAGAAGTGTCTGTATTTGAAGCTGCTCTTAGGAGCACAATTTTTCCTCCCGAGTAATTAAATTATTTTGTTACTAAAGGAGACCCAGTCACACAAATGCCATAAAGCAACTCTTTCAGAATAAGACAGAGGAAAAATGATCATACAGCAGCTGAAGTTCTCCATATACTGGTAGATATATGGGAACCAGAAAAAACACAACAAAACCCCACCATAAAAACCCTTTTTTGCATTAAAGGGAAGCCTTGTTTATATAAATACCCATTCCTAGCAATTTACAAGCAGCTGCTGACACAAGTGTTTTAATCACTGCTGACCTATTTCAATTGTTAATCTCTGTTTTGTTCCTACCTCTCTAAGGCTGTTCTGTAAATTATTATAATTTGTTTTGATGGACAGCACCAGAATAGCACCTATTAGTGTTTCTATAGTTAACAGACTCTCATAATGTCTATTAGCAACCCTTGCAGGTGATGGTAGTGATGGAGGGAAAGGACATTACCATACATCTACTACCACTAACACTCAAGCAACTGTAATGACTTCAGCCCAACAGAAATATTAGAATATGGAAATAAAACTTTGCTATGCCAAAATGTCTATTTAAACATACATATATATTCTGCAATATTTTACTGCCCTGAAAGCTATTTAAAAAAAAAATCAAGCATTTTACAGTCAATGATTGCTTTATGTGCTTAATGCTGATTTTTAGTACCTTGTTTCAAATGTTGAAAGAGAGTAAGATAGCATTTTAAAAGGTAGCAGGAGGCCCATTATATGGTGGGTGGTGAGAGAGAATGGACTAAGGAGAGACACAGCTTCTCTGTAGCCTTGTTGACCCCTGCAAGCTGTAAAAATCAATAGAAGAATCAAAGCAATTAAGGGATACCACGAAGTTCAGAGAGGCTGAAAATGGAACTATGGGATGCAGCCATTGATTTATTATCATGGAGTGACTCCAAATAATAGATTTATAATTCCCTTTTCTGCTATTGGATGCTTTTCCTTCTTTAAAGCAATTACATCCAAGTCCCTCTTCTGATGCAGGTACATTATAATTATAGTGGTGAAGTGTGCTTTTTGTCCTCTTTGCTGCTTGAAGTGCTTGAAGATTCACTGAGATAAAAAGAATTAAGTAAAAATGATTTGTGGTGCAGTAGTGGAAAGCATCATTCTTGTATTTCTGTGTCGGCAGGAGGAAATGTAAATGTTAATAAATATCTGTAAGAAATGTGCTTTGTGCCATCACTCCTTACCTAGTGATAAATACCGTAGAGGGTGGTCTCCTGGGGCATGTCCTCATCCCGAGTCGCAGAGAGGCCTCTCCGCCTTCTCTTTGGGATCGCCACCTCCTCCAGCTCGTCAGCAACGTTGCCCCTTCACCACTCTTCCTTTTTCCCCACAGAAATGTGGGGTTTTTTTGTTCTCTCTAGTTAAAATAGCACAAGTCTAAATGCTTTCTACGTGGACATTGGTAGAGGGCATTTGATGCATTAGCATTTAGTGTCGTTGCACTGGTATATGCGTTCCCCATCTCAGTGTATTTAAACAGGCTTGCATGCAGCACAGCAATTTAATCACTTGTTAAATGTTGTTAGATAGATACACTCTTGAGCGAAAAGTCTTTACTCTGGTGTCACAGCGAGCTACACAGGTGTAATAGCCACCTGCTGTCATGGTGTCATTCCAAACACTGACATTATGCCTGCATTTGGCCTCTGCCTGCTTTAAAAAGGCTCCAGACTTGTATGGAATTTCCCAGAGTTCTTGCTCCAGCTCTATGCAAATCTTCTCCCCAGGGAGGATCTTCAGGAAATGAATGGCTCCATGCTGTGCAAAAGGCCCTTTCTTCACTACATCATACAAAAAAAAAAAAAAAAAAAAAACCCAAAAAAACCCCCCAAAAAACTCTAAAAAGCAATGCTGCGCCAATGCACAGTCCATATCGCACTGCATTTGGCACTCTGATGTGTGGGCAGGCGACTTTGTTACTGGAGTCCCCCACCAAAATGCAGCTTCTTGTCTGAGCTTCTTCTGTCTTTCAGTCCTCCTCCTGCTCTGCTGGTTTCCTGCTTTTCTGCTGGACATGATCTTTTTGCACCATGCCATCTCTCAGTGTTGCTAACCCAAGAACGGGAGGTATGCAGAAGAAGCTAGAGCACAGCTGGCAAAGCTTTTTCATGCTAAATCTAATTTTTCTCCCTGAGAGAGAGGGTCTCCTGAACGTTTAATAGTAATGCTGAGCTAAGACGGAGGCATGGCTGAGCCATGGGATGAGGAAACCAGAGCGAGACCATCCATGTGTTTGGTTTGATGCTGCAGACAGGCTGGGTTATTTTAAGCGTTTCAGGATGCTGTTGACAGTAGCTGCTGCTTTGCTGTTCAGCCCTTCCTTTCTGTGCAGCAGCACCCGCGGGGCTGGTGACCGTGGGTGCCGGTGCGTGCGGGCTGTATAGGGGCCCTCGGAATCCACGCAGCAGCCCAGACAATCCCGCACTACATCCAGGGAGTCCTGGAGGTTCCTCCTAAGCCCTAATGGACAGGCAGTTCACAAAAGCAACGTGCAGCCCGTGTGTACAGAGACATCTTGCACCTCCACGCGACGCTTTCTCAAAACCCTGCCGTAGAGTTTGCCAAGGCTCTGACACCTTGCCAAGAGACACCGGAATTCTGCCTTGGAGCTCTAGGAAATGTTTAAAAGGACTTCGGCTGTGCATGATGGGAAGCTGTGAATTTTATTAGTTAATCTTTACAAACATTTTAAAAGTAGTAATAATAATAAAAACACCAATTATTGCAACAAGTAGTAGTCGTCGTACTCCTATGTTGTTCTCGTTAGTAGAGAAACAGGTTCTTTCTCTAGGCAGGGTTCAGCTGAGGAACAGAAGGGAGGTAAGCACAGGTATACGGGTTGCTGTTGATCTCAGCTCACCACTTTGCACCACAGATTCCTGTTCTCATCTGTTCAGTGATTTTAACTAAGTGAATCCCTCTATGCCAAAACACCATCAGAATAAAATTCCAGTGCGTTTCTCTGACATACTTTCTTAAAGAACTTCTACAATTTGTGGTAATATACAGCCATTCAAAAAGATGAGTTAATGGGTCCCTGGGAAACTGCACAGCCTCCCGCTTGCTAGCACCTAAGTGGCACTAATCTTTTATTGGATATGTGAAGCAGCTTATCTCCATGCAAGAGCCTTATTACTCAGCTCTATTTTATAGACACTGGCAATCAGGCAGCAGCTAGTGGGCATAAAGGCCTACGAGCTTTGTATGTTCTGAGAATTTTTCACTCCAAATATGCTAGATCAATACAAAAATTAAAAAAGATGCCATATGCTGCATTGTTTCTCAGAAACCTTGCCCAGCAGTCAGAACCATCTTGTTGGTGAATAAAACAAATATGCTTCATCTTTCACTACACAGGAATGAACTAGAAGTAGTAAAATATCCCACGTTCTGCCAAATGCATTGAAAGGATTTAAGTTACCTCTTGAAAATAAATACCTTAAAAAAATAGTCTAATATCTTGTTAAAAACATTCAGTTATGAATATATTCAGCATTATTATACAAAATCAATAGGCAGAGCATCTCTCTGAAGATGAGCTATTTGCAGTTTCCTGCTAGATACTATTAATGGTCCACATTTTCCTCTAATTAAAATGACAATAACTATTACCTTAAAACTGCCTAAACATGACTGATGGAGTTTCATATTGTTTAATAATTTTCCTCCATTTGTTTCTAAGCCATTTATACACTACTGCCTTGTATTAGTGAAGCATAACACTACCAGATGTGCCCGCAGAACTGAAATAAGGGCACACAACGAGTGAAAACCTTGCAAGCCCTTCAGCTAATTGACATTATGTGTCCAGGAGGATGGCGGGGAAACAGCAGAACACGACTTTAATTCTTGACCAGACTTTAATGCAGAACCACAGCTATAACAACCTGCTAATTTGAATGGGCTGTGGCAGGAGAGATTCCCTCTGGTTTCATGTGAACTTTTAAAGATTCAACTTCTTTATTGACAGGAAGATTTTTATCCTTACTGTATTTGCATATTTTATTGGAATTAGTGATTTCTATGAATTAGTAATTGCCCTGTGGAAGATAATTAAATTCCGCTTTAGCTGGATTTGAGTTTTCGAAGACAATAGGTGACATTCCTTTCCCTGGTCCCCCCACCCCATCCTCCAAATGGCAGTCAGATTATGGGCAGAAATGCCAAATAAAACACATTGACATTTTTAAAACCCAGTGTACAACGTGCAGTTAGCTAACCTCTTTTATTTTCTATGTGCCTTTCTGCCTGTCTGTCATCTTAAATATAGCACTGGCATCTGCTTTACATCGGAGATGCGTGTGGACGAAGGTTGTCCCAGAGGCCTGGGATCTTTTCCCGGGAATGAGCAGCCACCAGCTCCATGAACAGGAGGCAGGTCTGCATCTTCTCCGCATCCGAGGCCGAGGAGCAAAGGCGAGCGGCTGACGCTCTGCAAATTCAACAGATTAGAAATATGTCCTCTGTTTTAAACAGGGACAGTAATAAGACACGGGACCAAATCCTTCTAGATGAAATGTCCTCATTGCCTTAGAATGTATCCAAAGCTTGAACTTCTTTCCATTTGCCCTGTCTCCTCCTGCTGCTGGGTATTACAGGCAGTGGTGATGGGGACGGGTCTGGGTCCTTGGCCACAACCACAGTGGCACTGCAGTGAGCACAACAGCCTCCTCCTGCCGTGAGAACACACACAGGTCAGTGGCAGAAAGCCCCTTGGTCACCGGCGGTGTCTCGTACAGAATTGTCGGCTCCTCATTTGAAACCTTTTTTCCTGACGTCCACATAAGTGAATAACAACTGCCCGTGCCGGGGGGCAGGAGACAGCAGAGCTGGTGCACGCACCCAGGGACAAATGCGGGTCTTTGGGGATCTTTAGGCCCTATGGTTTAGGTCATTAGTAGAAATAAAAATGTTTGTATCAGCAAAACTTTAAATGTTGAAGCATATGGAACGTTAGTTCTCACAACCTCAGAGAAAATGTTGTTCAATAGGAGTTGTTATCTTCTCTTTAGGAAGATTAATTTTAGTCTTGATTCATATTCCGAATGACATTATTATTCAAGAGATAGAATATGAGGCCAAGAAACAGAAATTGCTCAGATCCTGGCAAGCTTCTTTCTCATTGTGCTCAATAATCATTATTAGAATGATTTTATTCACAAATCACATTACATTTTTCCCTGTGATTAAAATTAAAGATATCAGGAAGTGAAAGATCAGCTCCCTAAATGCAGAGCTAAGAGCAATACATCTTGCAGTTACATAAAGCAAGCATGCTTATCCTCTAACTTGTCGATGACTGGCTCATAAATGACTCCTCTGATGAACCGTGGCATTCAAATATTCTTTTTTTCCCCTTGTTTAATAGCAAACAAAATGTGAGACTAGCAAATTAAAGCATCAATATCTATCTATAGAGACCCTAAAATGTCAGAAAGATTGATCCTAAATTGCTGGATGCAAAATAATCAATGTCAACTAAAAATCAAAGTGCAAGAATCAAGCGGGATTCTGAACAGATGGATTTGTGCACTGCTTTATTCCCAAGCATATCCCAAGCATATGTGATCCAGTCAGTACACTCCTGCTGAACTGAAAAGAAGATGAGTTTTATGATTGAGGTGATAGTTTGGTAGGAACGCTTTACTAGGGAGCTTGATATAAAGAGGAGGCATAATGTAGTTCATTGAGATTTTGTAGTATTAGAAAATAAGTTCTTTCAATGGGAAGGAATACTTTAAAAAACAAGATCCCCAGAAGGAAGTGCCTGGAATCTGAGGTTATCAAGTAATATGTTAATTTTAAAAAAATGCACCATCAGGTCACTCTTGCCTGGTAGATGTCATGGGCAGCACCAAGATATCTCTTGAGTGATTTGGGACAGCTGTACTAAAGTGAAATCATCTTTACTGTAAAAGTAAATCAGCTGATTTTTCCCAGGAGGAAGGCAAAGAAGAGCAGGCTCGCTCTGGGAGGACACCTCTCCACCTTTCTGATCAGGCGGATCCTGAGCCTGACAAAGGACACACAAAGCAAGAGGATAGGTTGGGAATTCTCATTCAGATTAAAAAATTGCAGCCTTGAGAGGCGACTGACTGCCGCCTTTGTGAAATGCACCGCAACTGCTTGACGTTTGCCTGGCGTTCAGAGGACCTCGGGCTTCTCGGTTTGTACCTGTCAGCAGCAGCCAGGGGATCTCCAAGAGAAGAAAACTTAATAAATCTGCAGGGGCATGTGTGGATGGGAAAAGCGCTGTAATAACAGTGACATTTACCTGAGGTGTCTGCACTCGTGTGGAGAAACGTAGATCACGTAGAATTTATGGTTCTGATGTTGAGCAATTCACCAAACCTAAACCACACCTGATTATGCTGGGATAATATATATAGCCTTAACAAACGATATGCTTTGTCCAAGACATAACTCTTGGAAAAGGAATGTCCACCCCAGCACTTTGGAACACAGTTACTTTAATGCATGGGATGATTATGCATCAGGAGAAAGCACGGTACTACTCTGGTTATCAGAATACAATAAGAATGAACAGAGTCTATACAAGATCAAAGCAGTATAGTCAGGTACTCTGTATTGCAGCTCTCTCAGCAAGCACCTTTTCCATAGTATACTGAATCTTCCCAAAGGTTTTGCCCCTGGGCTAATTCTGAGGATTATCCTTTTTTAGCTTGGGAAAATTGATGGTAATTCCCTGGAGTTGTGTGACCCAGAAAGGGTTAATGAAGACAGTGCTGGACGGTACCACCATGTCACCCACCTTTGTGTTAGTGGATACACTCACGGGCAACAGGAACAGCTGTAAAGAGGTACATGTAGGATGGGCTGATCTGAAGAGTGTGGGGCTGGGGAGCTGAGATTAACTCCAGGGCTGAAATGCATTAATTAGGCTAAAGGAAATTAGAAACTGAAACCTTCAAAAAACCTACCAGGCTGTTACCAGTGCTGCAAGAATTATTGCTTGGCTTGCTCGTGACGCTGCTGCCTGAAAATAAACTGCAGCAAATGGTGATACGACTTTTCCTGTTCATTTCTCTGTCTTGCTTCCATTTGACTAAATTTCAGGAATCCTTGTCTGTCTGGTTTTGAATTTTTGGTACTTGTTGAAGGAAAACGTGATCACTGTTGAAGTCGTATTGCCCAAAATAAGGCGCTTAGTTACCTACCCCAACACAGAGCACTGTAAAAGCAGCACCTCTGAAAAAAATCAAACAGTTCTGCTAACTTTTTTCACACATATGCATGCCTGTTTGTATGGAGAATAAATGAGAAATTATATTTCTTTATACCTGGCATGCCTGTGGAATATCTGATACTTCCTTAAAGGGAAGAAATATTTCCTCTTTGTGCATCATGAACTAGTTCTTGAACTACACGTGGAAGAACATTAAGATTTACAAAGATATTATAACTGACAGATTAAATTTCACGGGGACATGTAGTTTAATTGATAACCATAAAGGCAGTGCAGTAAAGGTTATCTTGTAACTATATTTGGAAATCACTTTCATAGCATCACTTACTTCTCTAGAAGTTATCTTTAATCAAATAAGCTCTTAAGCTTTTTATTGATATTATTAAATGTATTTTATGTGAAAGTGACCCTATTTTATCTTACAGTGACCTTATGTGTGATCTAGCAAGAATGGGAACTCAATTACTTACCACATTTACTTCATATAACTTTGCGTGGATTTTCTGTCCACAAATTGGCTAACCCAAGCATGTAATCAGTTGCTATGATGTACTGAAATCCCTGCTTGAACAAGAGCTGGCACTTAAAGGAGTATTCAAGTGACTGCCTACATGGCATTCAAAACGTCACAGAAAATTGATTTTATTCTCCTGCTTTTGGTAGACTGATTTTTTGCAAGGGTAGGGCATTGACAGAAAAGTTAAATAATATTACACAGTCACTTGTTCAAAATAACATGGAGTTGTTTTCACTGGGAAAATGAACCGTCTGGCCTTTGTCTTGCAAGCCCGGCTCGTAAGTCTCTCCGTAGGCACGGGTGAACGGCCGACGTTCACCGCGCCGTGCTCAGCCACCAGCGGGGCAGGCTGCATGCCCTCCCACTGCTGTGGATCACCAGCCTGGGTGGCGGCAACACAAGAATCAGCAATTTTAAAATCTCACTAGACTTTTATGAGCATCATAATTCCAGGGAAATATAACGTCTTGCAAGGCTATTTGCCGTGTGGGGGGAGCTTCTGGGTTTCCATCTATGTTTTCCCTCCTCGCTATTAAAACACCTCAGCTGTGTGCTACCCAGATGGCTGCAGAGGTGGCTTTGTGAACACGGGAAGAAAGAGGGAGTACGTGTTTTAGCAGACACTGAATGATATTGGACCTCTGCCTTCTCTACACTAAAGAGGACAGGAGGTTTTGTGCTATGTTCCTCTTACATTTTTTTTTCTTTTTCAAATGATAATTACTGTATTCATTAAAAATCCTATCAAGTTTTTAACAAAGAACAATTTTGTGTGCGAGAGGTGTATCAATATTGTGCGTGAATGGACAAGTGTTTGAATTACTTTTAGAGGTGAGAGGATGTGAAAAGACAATGCTAGAAGTACTCAGATTATTTTGCCTCTCATACCCTTTGTACAGCATGTGCCAAGTACAGGCTGTGCCCCAGTTGCTGGCTAGGGACTCACAGACTGCGACAGAAGTATGCGGTAGCAAACACTAGGAAAAGTGGAAGCACCTTGGGAAAAACCATTATGAAGCCCATGAAAAGTCAAAATCCATACATACGATTGCTAGATAATAATATTGAAAGAATAAATGTCACTTCCCTGTTCACTAGAGAGAAATTTGTGTAGGGGGACTTTGAGTAGGGAAATTTCTGCAGGGGGACTCAACAGAGATTCTGTCCAAATTAAGCAGTCCATAGAAAAAGTTATGGAACAAATACAGGCAAACTGGAGTGCAGCAGGTTGACAGGAACAGATGGCATCCACCCGGCCCTCTAGGAGCTCAACAATCGTATGGATGAACTAGCAAGTGGGATGTACAGCTTCTTATTCAAAATCAGGTTAGTACTAGAGAGCTGGAAGACTAATGTGAAGACAACGAGTAAAAATAAAACAGAGAGGCTCAGAGAACCGCTGACCTACTGGTCAGCCTGAAATCTGTAACTTGCAGATGAGTAGACATTAAAGAATAGAATTCCTAAATAAACAAATGAATATGATACTCTAGAGAAATCCCAGCTGTGTTAGGTCAAAACTAACCAAGATGGTGAATGAGTAAGTCATGCCTCACAACCCTACTGCCACTTTCTGAAGGAATCAGCAAACCTGTGTCTGAGAGATCCAGCTGATATGATGTACTTAAGGTTCTAGCAGTTTTTTGATAAGGTCCTTTAACAAGGGTTTTTCAGTTGTAGCTGAACTACTGTTCAGATCTCACGGGAGAAGAGACATCGTCCTTGCCTGTATAAATTATTTGGGTGCAATATATGAAAGAAAGGCAGTGCCTGGTGAGGTGACATGGCCTGCTGGTGACACAAAGCTGTTCAGAATGGAAAAGACAAGGGCTGCTTGTTGAGGACAGCAGAAGACCCTTACAAGAGTAATTGACTGAGCAATGAAGTAGGAAATTAAGTTTGATGTAGGCAAAATGTGGTGAGGCACACAGAGCAATACATCTGTGTTTTTTACTTTGTGAAGAGAAGAATTCTGGACTAACCATTCAGAGAAAGGGAATAAGGATGGTTATTGGTATAGCACACCTTCCATTTGAACACTGATTAGGTATAGTAGGTTCCTTCAGCTCAAAGTAGCAACTGATGAAAAGGGTAGAAACCAAGAGTGACCTGGGGAGTTTGACTCTAGCAGTGAGAAAAGAACTAATAAGCATCAGATTAAACACATCACATGCTTAGAACACAGTTGCTTTCCCCACAGAGTAATGTAAAGCTGTGTAACAACTTACTGCAGAATTGTTGTGGCTTCTGAGTGTTTACATGGGATCGAGCCTATAAAAACATGGAAGAAAAAGCCAGTGACAGATACTAAATACAAAGGCACTACCTAAAGAAGTCCCTGAGGTGCAGATTTTTGGAGCCTGGAACAGTGCTGCAAGCATGTTCCATTACGAGCTTGTCCCATAGGTTTGCTGCTCTTTGGATGTTGGGCACCGCTCAGGGCAGAGCACTGGGATCCTTGTACCTTTGGTCTGGCCAGAACGACCAGTCTTACCGAGAAAAATATTGAATAAATATCTTTTCACTCATTTAAAAATAATGATTTATTTCAATGAAAGTATAAGGAAATAAGTAAAAAAGTGGCAAAAAATTGACAAATGGACAAATCTCTTACAGCGCACTAATAGATCCTGTGTAGTTGCTGTCCTGCTGATATCCATTTAGGCTCTGTTTTTCTATATATGTTGGCCATCTGAGACAGATTTCAATATTTTCATTTATGATCAGACTGAAAAAAAAGGGGGGATTCTGTGAAGTAAACCACTGTTGAACCTGTTAAAGAAGTCAAAATTGAAATTTATAACTAATCTAATTGCATGAATCTGCACTGCCTGTATGGAACTGGTCAGAAGCCAGAGAGCAACTGTGCTCATCCTAATTTATTAGCTAGGATAAATAATAACAAAAAAAGGTTCACGTAAGATCACCAAATTAAATCATTGTTGGCCTTTGTGTTACTGTTTGCAGAAGGTACACTGGGACTTTGTTGTGCTTCTGTTATTTCTTAGGATTGATTCAGATTAATCAGAAAGCTTCTGAAACCTTTACATAGTATTAGAAAGATTATTAGAGTTCATCAGTATCTTTGGTCCAAGTTTTCTCACTGCATAACAAGGATATATAAATTCCCTCCCTTGCCTGGGAACTGTACTTTCTTTGAATTGAGCACACAGAAGTTCAGAAAAGTAGAACTGTATTAGGGGAAAAAAAAGAAAAAAAATGAAAAAATTACAGAATCACAGGATGGTTGAGGTTGGAAGGGACCTCTAGAGATCATCTAGTCCAACCCCCTGCTCCAGCAGGGACACCCAGAGCAGGGGGCACAGGGTGGCATCCAGGTGGGTTTGGGAGATCTCCAGAGCAGGAGACTCCACAGTCTCTCTGGGCAGCCTGTTCCAGGGCTCCGTCACCCTCACAGGGAAGAAGTTCTTCTATCAGGTAAGTGAATTAAATTGAAGACCATAAAACCTTGTTCACTGATTTTGATTTTGATTTTTGATCACCAGTGATTTTGGCGAAATCACATCTGACTTCAGATAGGCACTTGCACCTGAACAAATCTACAGTAACAAAAAAAAGGAGATGTTACAATAAGCTTTTTTGGGGAAAAAGGTGATTTTTATAGAGAAAAAAAAGTTATGTCAGGGTCTGGTATTTTTACTTATTTTGGGGCACTACATACCACCAAATATATGCAGCATATATCTCATAATCGTTGATTGTTCAAAAATCCTGTAGATAATCACCCTAAAGAGCTTTTCCATAAAATAGATGCCCTTCTTTTCCAGTTGTTTTCACTGTGTATGTCTTCCTGTTCTGTAAAGGGCTGGTTTTGGACTCACGCTTTCTCCTTCAAAAGCCAGGCATTGACAAAACAACACTGCCAAGAAATCCTAATCAAGATTTAGAAGAGCCTGTTGCTATGGAAATAACTGGGGTATTATGTGTTCAACAATATGACTTCTGCTGTGCTAAAAATGAGGGTAAATATTGCAGAAAACTCTGAGCTGCCTAAAATAAAACAACAGAGTAAATTAATGGAGTAAAATATATCAAGACCATGTTAATCAGGAAAAAAAACAGAGCTTATTAATAATGCTTCCATTGGCTCCTTTTTGCCTACAAGCAAGGGCAGGGACATGGCAGTGGTAGGGAGAGGAATTACTTGCAGCTGAGAGCCTAAAAGGAGTTCAGACTGCTTTGCTGAGTGTCTATGTAGTTGGGTAGTTGTGTCTGCTCTCACCTAGCAGTGCCAACACAAAAGGCCCCAAAATTATGACTGAACCCTGCAAAATCATGAAGATTTCAGAGCTACAAGGGGAGCCTGGCACTGGCGCTGCTCAGCCCTCACTGGCCCCACAATATCTCACCCACAGCCATCTTCCCACACAATATTCTGTGTGCCACTTAAATCCAGATACACTGCTCAGGTATCATCTCTATTCCGACAAAGTCTAGGACCTGCTCCCACCAGCCTCCCTGTTTAACACATCCCTTTTCCCCTCATTTCCATCCTTTCAGGTCTTCCATATCCCATCCCTGCCCTTCATTTTAGCTACCTAATATATAACTGCAGTGTCACTGAAATCAAGGCAAAGGCAACATGTCGCATTGCAAAAATTGACCCCAAAGTCAGAAATCCCCCTAAGTCCTCCTTAGTCAGAATCTAAATCTCTCACAACCGCAATTCCCAAGATTACAGTAGCCCTCTTTTGGCTCAATTTTTGCTCAATTTGATCTTTATTTAAAATGATTACTGAAACTGAAGATATGAATCACATATGTCTCAAGAGTTAACAGTCTGGGAGGTGAATCAGGGTGCTTTGCCCTCTCTCTCTGTGGTTCAGGATGTTTTCAGTTTCAAGCAGGTCTCACCACCTTGGCAATGTTCAAGAATGCAGAGTCGTTTTAAAAATGAAAGCTTGGGTTTATGGAACAGGAGTTGAATGGCTCCTGTGAAGAAAGAGGGTCTGATGCTCATATGTTTGCAGGTTGCTCACAGATAAATGAAGATTGTGGGGACACTGGTAACCGAGGTCTTTACAGCAGTGACTTCATTGCACTTTGACGCGTGATGCAGGATTGTCCTTTGCTGTGTAGGCCAGTTGCATATGTAACACCCAAAAGATCCCTTTTTAGGCACCCTGCATCTGGACATCTGATTTCACAACTGAACAATCATTTAACTACATTGGTACTTTTATGAAGCTGCGTCCTGTATATTTTTGAAGGAGGACATGGAATTTGAGGTACAACATAAAAAAGCCCATATTTTATAGGACACCTAATTTTAATTTTGGCAGATGGATCTTGAAGGACTTTAGCCTGTGTGCTAGAAACCAATGCCTTAACATGAAGTTGACCCAATGCAACCTTTTGTAAGCCATTTCACCCCTGTGATGACTGCAGTGAAGCTACTTGTAAAATATGGAGCTAAACTGTCTATCTGAAATGAAATTCTGCACCTTTTAATTTAAACTGATACGACTTCCACACCTTCCCCCCCAAAATAAAAGGAAACAGTAAGAGTTAATTCCTTTTTTGGTGGAAGGACATGCTCTAAAAGCCTGATTATCCAGACGGAACAGATAAATCTGTTACTGTTTCTCCAAATATCAACACTGTATAATTAGCAGCTGCTAAAATAATGGCAGCCAATTGAAGAAAAACATGGTATGCTCTACATTCGTTTATTAAATACCTTATGTTTCCAAACAGAGCTTTCCATATTTGCTGGAAAACTGTGTAGCTTCATGCACTACACAGCTGAGCAAAGATGACAGCACTGAAATGAGCTATTGCTATTTCCATCAGGAAGATATGGGAACTAGTGTATGTCTTTGAGACAAAAATATATATTCACCAAATGGAAAGCTTTAAAAAGCAGCACTATCTAAGATATCAGCATCCCGTCTCCCTTGGAGACAGCTAAACCCCACATTTATCTAAATTATCTTGGTAATATGACAGAGTGATTGCTCACTAATGGTCAGTAACAGTTTTCTTTGTCATTTTCCTAGTCATTACCTCCTCAGAATGAACTCCAGAATAAACTGCTGATGCACCGTGACTGGAATATAAAGCACACTGTTACAACAGAGACAATTCCTATTAAACTCACCAACCTGTACTTTGGACTTCTGACATTTTCATTTATGAAAACTAATACCCCTCTATTACAAACCATGATGAGCTTAGAGATATTTTATACTTAAACAGAAACAAAGCAATATTTATTTTGCAGAGGTGTCTTCTATTTTCCTCCTTTTTCCCCCCGCCGACAGCTACTAATACACAGAGGCTGGGCTCTCTGCAAAGAGCATGGTTCAAAGAAAGCTGGTTTTGTACATACTGTATTTCATGGTCCATGCTGCAGCATTTTTTAATTTGGATGTTTAAGTCTATTTGCCCTTTCACAAGAGCTAGAGAGTCACTGCTTACATTGAGCCAGAATCGCATTTCCTCCACTGAGTATGAGCAAAGCCCTCACAGAAGACTCATGCACATGGCAGCTCATTAGGGACTCTCTCATTTCCTCATGAAGTGTGGTAAATGGAGCCCTAAAGATGGAAGAAGCAGGGAAATGCTCTAGACCTTCTACATGGTGTGTTCCGAGCGTCTTGTCTGCTGGAGAGGGCCCTGGCTGCTCGCTACGCAAACGGGCATTGCACAGGGGTAATCTCTGAGTGATGGAGCGTCACATCCTGTGAGCAAGTTCATACCTTGTCAATCTCAAATATTCTTCCAGACTTGCAAAATAGCATACTGATAAATAAACAATAGATAAAGAAAGCTATCAAAAATTTCTTTACCTCTCTGGAGAAGTTGGTTGTGGAGGATAACTGCATGTTCTGAGTCCAAAGAAAGCAGGGCCAAACTGAAAACGCTCCCATTTCCCATTCTAAAACATTAAATTAGTGTATGCATCTAATGATTACCAAAGGTTTGGCTGATGCTAAATAGTGAGTTAGAGCCACATTTTAATCCAGGACACTGCCAATAGCCTTAGGTCATCTCTAGAAATTCTCTGGAGAGAAAGAAATGAGCACTTCAGCTTCAGTCTGCCCCTGTGTTACCAAAAAGGAGTTCCCAACATAAAGCAGAGTGACTTTGATTCCACAAAAAGCACCACATGTCCTTAGTGGATCAGTTTGGCCATGGTGTTTGGGTCAAGACATCTTTGTGCAGGTTAGCTAATTCAGCCAGGTACATCTTACAAACAGAAAACCAGACTTGGGTTACCTGAAGTATCACAGAATTTCCCAAGGTAGCATTTTATAGCTGATCCCCATGATGGGGAACGGTTATCTAAATGGATTCAGGTTCTTCCAGCAGGTGCCAGCTGGCAGTGTCAGGAAAGAGTGTGAAGCAGCGCAGAGCTGGGGAGGAGCAGAGCCCTGAGCAGAAATGAAGTTGTTTACCCTCCCAAAGCACTGACGTGTCATTGCTTGCCATGTCTACCCAAATTCTGTCTTCACAGAATCACAGAATCACAGGACTGTTGAGGTTGGAAGGGACCTCTAGAGGTCCTCTAGTCCAACCCTCCTGCTCTCTACGACCTCTTGAAGATGATGGAGAGCGGCTGAGCAATAAACCCTATCTGTTCCCTCAGCACTCTCGGGTGCATCCCATCCAGACCCATAGATTTGTGGGTGTCCAGTTTGCCTAAATAATCCCTAACCCAATCCTCCTCAAGCAGCAGAAAGTCTTCCTCTCTCACTCAGTCTCATAAGTCTTCTTATTAAAAAACAATGACAACCACAACAAAGCATCTACCATCTGAATGTAGTCAGTCTCCTTGAGGGCTAAGAGAAAAGTAGTGCATCTGTTCCTATGCCAAAGGGTGCATCAGGCTAGGGCTGGCAAGTCATCTTAAACCACATGGCTCCTGCCCTCACAGGGTGAAGAAGTTAAGTGCCCAGTGTATTTGGAATAAATCAGAGTAAGGATTCCCACTACATTTACATTGCAGTATAGCCTTATCTGCTACAGAATATTCTGAGTCTAGATTACTTCCTAAATTTTCCAGATGTGTGGTAATAAACAGCAACCTTCTGATAATGTAAGACCCAGTAGACTAAGTCAGACTGATGCTCAGTAAAGCTCATTATCCTATCTCCAATGCCCAGCATTGCATGGGCAACCATATTTGGCATTCTGTGGCAGGCACAGTTTAATTATGCATTCTGTGTTGAATTGTCTCATTTTTAAACGTGCTGAAAATGCCATTTAATGCTCTTTATTTGCTAGATTGTGAGAAGCAGTCACTATTTTTTCACTTTCTCTGTCCTAATCATGATTTTATATGCCCCTATCTTCTTTCTTCCCACTCACCTTTTACTAAGCTGATTTTATGTGGAATATATTCCTATAGACAAGATTTTAATATTAAATGGATGATTTTTAAGTAAATCAATTTGACAAAATGTTTTGAAATAATGCTAATACACATAAAAAAAGAATAACTATTTAAAGACAGAGATCAGGTAGCACTAGGATGAGTCAGATTATTTTCACCATTTAACCTTTTGCTCTTGAAAGAAATTCAAATACTGAAAATTCAAATACACATGTATATGGTTATAGAGAAGCAGCAACATTATCAGCAGGAACCACCTAAGTATGTGGGTGAGATGAAAGGAAGTGGGATGAAAGGGAGAAGCTGAAGTCAGCATATAAAATTCCCTCAAGAAAATTGTCTGAATGCAATAAGAAATTAATCCTTAGAAATAAATCATTCTATATATTTCTCACAATTATGAGATATTTTTGCCCCAGGACGCCAAAAAATTGTGTGAACAAAACCCTTGAACCTGCAAGTGACCTGCATCACACACTTACAATGAGCTGAAAATCTACGCTTAAATGTAATAAACAGTTAGGAAGAGATATGGCAAAGTTTTGTGAAATGTGTCCAACAGATGACTATTGGAGGAAATTTATAAGAAAATAATCTAATATTCCAGGGTGAATGAGTCTATTTCCCTTTTATCATGGTGTCTGAGACTTCAGCAGGCTGTACAAGTGCAATAATTCTTTTCAAAACACACATCGAGGACTGCAGACAGACGTTTTGACCCTTAAGGAGAGTTTAATCCCCATTTATGCAACCCCGAGTGGCTTGTCAGCAGGAATGGGCCTCGTGTGTCCTGGGAGCTTTGCCTCGGGGAAAAACAAAGTAAAGCAGATAATAATACTCCAAAGAAACAATGCAATAGCAACTTGACAGAAGGAGGAGAAATTCAGTAAGAAGCCAATGCATGAAGTCATGTTCTCTTCTCAGACACAAATAGGAGGCAGAGGAGACTTGGAAACCAAGTTAGGCTACAAAATGAAAGGGCAGAAGCAAGCAGCAGCTTTTGTCCTGCTCAGAAAGCAGTCTGGGGACAAAAATGTAAGTAAGACACAGCATGGAGGGGGCAGGAAGCATGCAGTAAGTGGATTAGCCGCCGGAGGAAGACCATCGACCAGGTCAACCTGCTGTTCGATGGAAAAACCTGGGAAAGACTGCAATATAACAGGATTTTTTGCACCAGGCCTCACTGCGTAAAGAAACCACAATCAAGCTGTTAGTGGAGTTAACAGTAGAGTGACAGAAAGTGAAGGCTCAGCCTGAACTAAAGAACGATTTGGAGAGAATGGAGTTGCAGGGAAGAGCTGAGGGGAGCGAAGGGCTATGGATTCAGTACCGTGTGTGGCACAGAGGGGGCACAGGGCAGGGCAGGGGAGACGCCTCGTGCTGCTGAGCATCTCTGGCCATGCTGCAGCCACGTCCAGCTCGGACATGTCCCTCTGTGTGAGAACAGAGCACCAGAGAGGGTTTTACGCCTTGAGCTGAACTCTGGGTGTACCTCAGGACATCCCCGTGGGGGTTAGAGCACCAAGTAGTCACCCCGGGCACTGGCTGGCACCACATTGTCCTCTGAGGCAGGCAGAAGACATCTTCATTCTTAATGTCACACATATTACTGTATTTACCAAGAAAATAAATATTTTAGGAACATAAATATAGATGTTTTGAAACTGAATGCAAGGCTGCGTTGACCTTAGATGACACGCACAATTCTCTAATCCTCTCAGAAGCAACCTCGTCATGCTGCACTAACGATTCAGAGGAACTCAAGGCGACTCTAAAATCAGGGGGCATATGATTAGCATTAAACCGAAAAGCATTTTAATCCTGCTGCGAGATTAAAAGGGTGCTGAGAAGCAGCGTGGTATCCCTAGGTCTCTTTAAAGAAATATCTTTTTTCCATAAAAACAGGCATAGAATAGAAATACTCGTAAATTGGTCTGGGCAAGAGTGTTATTCAGCTTTTATCCATCCATCCATCCTTCAGCCTCAGGGAGGTTGCTCCAAATCTGCACTAGTGTTGCAGAAAGCAGAATTTGGTCTCCAGCCATCAGATGTTGGCCAGTTCAGGAATGGCTTATCTGTAGCTCCCTAATAGAGAGGCTTACAAATAAGTGGCTCAGCTCCATAAAAGCCACTTTATAAGCCGCCTGCCACAAGACAAAGCTTCCTTCTTTGATTAAAAGGTACTAGATTGTAAGAAGATGGCAATAGTAGGTGTTCCTGTGGCTAATGAGAACACACTGTTTTATTTAGTGCAACAGCAGAGTAGCCAGTAGAAAAAGTGAGCCTAAGGCAAAAGTGCTTGGATACGGCTGACACACATGATTTTAGATAACTTTGGACAGGGAACTACATCCTGAACCCAGGCACACAAAGTGAGCACTTGCAAAAACCCCTTCAAACTTACAAGCTGTGAATGGTGGGCTGGAGTAATCCTGTTTAACCACAACAGCTGAGTTAAGAGAAGACCTTGACTTCGTGTATGAGAAATGGGACGAAACGCAGATGCTCTGTAGATGACTATGTGTTTAAACGGGACTGAGGGATCTTGGAGTCCTGTTATCCAAAAGTGTACATAAAGTTCCTAAACACAGGCCATAAGCAAAACATATGGGGAGGTGTGACTACTAGCCTGCCCTTGCTTCACTACTTTATCTCTTTAATTTGGTTTTGAATCAGCATTGGAAGTAGATTTTCCTTTACTAACTTTGATTTAAGTATCTCCGTTACTCTCTTCAATTTAATAAAAAAATGTTAATCAGTAGTTGGCAGGAAATGTGCTACAAGAGGAGCTCAGCTCCAATGCTACAGCAGCAGGGTTTTGCTGTAGCCCTACGCTCGGGATGCTTTACTTTATTTTTATTTTTTAATCTGTGGTCCAATGAAGTCTGGGAAGCCTGGACTAGAATCTCAGTAAATGAAAGCAGAGGATAAATTACACCTTCATAGTTGTTGTAACACTTGTTAAAAAGAACCTTTTAGTCTAATGATTTTAAAATTACTCTAGAAATGGGCTTCTTTCATCTTTTCCAGACAAATAGAACTATAGTTTTAAAAAATGAGGATAGAAACATTGAATATCTTCATGCATGTTAAAACCAGCTCTAGCATGTTAGTCAAAAAATGTGATTCCTCTTTTTCACAGAGGTGCTTTGAAGGGAATTAACTCCCTTTCTGTTTGTAGATTGGTATTTAGAAAGCTCTAAGGAGGCCTGCACACCACAGCAGTACTCAGACTACCAAGGCAGCATCTTCCTCAGAAATGAAGCAAATTTAAATGCAAGCATTTACACATTCAGCCACCAGAATAACAAAAGTGCAGAGATGCAAGGCAACACCTGGACATTGCTAATGCAACATTTTTGCTTGTTATTAGAGATTGATCAAATTTGGGGCTCAAAGAATCTGGTGGGACTTTTCATTTGCTAAAAGTTAAGCAAGTGCAAGAGGTATAGCCCCATGTTAAAGACAAGTTCTTGATCTTGAACATATTTATAATGATTTACCTGTGTAAATCTCCTCAAAGAATGGAGGAGATTTCTTTAGAATAACAAACATAAATTAAAGAGCAATAGAACAAATATTCTCTACTAAAGAAAACACTAATCTGTAGCTCAGAATGACAGAATTACTTACAGATTTTTTCCCCACGAACTTTTTTCTCAGGAAGAAAAAAATAATTCCAAATTGACCATAATATTGCTAAGAAATTAGCAGCCTAAAGATCTAGCTCATTAACACACAAGCTAGAAAAGCTCATCTCTCCGCTGTGATCCCCCATGTCATCCACTGACCAACCATAAATCAGTGTTAGGTGGATCAGCACTAAAGCTTATTGCTGATTATGCAAGAAAATGCCCACTAGTTAAAAATACCAGAGGTAAGGCGAAGGAGAATTCCTTGGTGGTGGGATTCACAGCACAGATGACATACATGTACAATATGGCAAAGATCAAAGCTATTTAAATGGATTCCTCAAATTCCTCAAAAACCCCATGTGCGTGTACAGTATGGATAAATAGCTTTACAAAGCCAATATTTCTGAAATTAAAGCCATGCTAAGAGGATATTAAAATGTTCAAATTTAAGTTTATCCAGCACATCAGCAAGGTTACATGGTCAGCCCTAAAAATGTTTCCAAACTGATATAATTTTTAACCTATTTCAGAACAATTTAAGTTTGATTTATGCTGACAGGAAGATGTTTATGTGAATAAAGCTCAACCAACCAGATATTGAATGAGGCACAGATACACATATTTTTTTCCTTACAACTGGGTTAGATTTTTTTATGGATGAAATTTTAATTTAAAAAAATAATCTGAGAATGGAAACAATGGCATGAGTTATTCAATCCACTGGCCCAAAGTGGGCTTAAGTAGCTAGTACAGGATCCCAGAGGAGCATGTCCTCTCTTTGGAAACAACCTGCTTGTGCCAGTCCTCTCCTGTCACCGTAAGCACAGGGAAGAAATAAGGTAGATCTGCATTGTTTGGGGAATGGAGGGAATTATGGTGAAGGAGAGCTTTGGAGACTGAAGGTCACATCTGATAAATGAGTCTGTCCTTAACTCAACAGAAATGACCTTGTCCTTACTGCTTGCAGGTGAATGGGATACTTATTCCAACTCACCATTCCATTCAAATATAACATGAAGGCAACTCTTACATCTTTTCCCAAACATATAATTTATACACTGAATTGTAAAGAGATCCTCTTCCAACACGTGCTTTTGAGGTCATCTCTTTTGTCTCAATCATTAGGTATTTAAATGACCTTCTGCTTTTTTAGTGATTTGGGAATTTCGACCCTGCCCACATTCACGGCTAGGTGTTGGCCTTGCTGTCTTCATCATTCCTCCGGTTCCTCCTCATTTCCCTGCCTGCCTCCTGCTGTGCTCAGCCAGATGCCCCTCTCCTGTCCCTCAGGACACCCGTCCTCAAGAGCAGCCCAGAGAAGTTGCTGTGGAGAGAGGTGCTGAGCTCCTTCAGAAAGTCACTTGGAAGAGGAGCAGCTAAGAACACGTTGCCATCACTCGGATGCGTCTGGTGCACTGATCTAAAAATAAACCTTTGCAGTCTGTGAAATGTGACAGTCCGTTACAGCCTCCACCATCCGTTTGCTCTCTGTGTCCTCACAGGCTATTGAGCAGCACAGCTTCAGAGGCCCGCCAGACCTTATCAGCCTCAGCAGAGCAAGTCTGCCGAAGCCCCAGCTAGTAGGACAAGTAACCACTGAAAAATGAGAGCAAATCTTAGGTTTTGTGTGTGAACTATTGTTCAATGCAGATAGCTGTCTAGACAGCAGCCTACGATGGATCAATATGTTTAATAAGGCTCATCATGCTCCACTAACTGCTGCAATCTGCATAGAAGGATTCACTCTGGACAAAGAGAGAAACTCTGCTCCTGAGGGAAAATGCTCTGAAGAGTAAATTCACATTAAGTGAATATTATTTGCTGATGAAAGATCAAAGCATCTGGACAAAAGTTGGGGTGTGCTGTTGAAAGAGCACTCAAAGATAGTTTACACCAATATCCACCCATAATATTTTCTATTAATTTAATGCACTGTATATGTTGCCATTATTCAAAGTAGTTGACAGAAAATATTGCAATATTCCTGTTATGCACAACTGTTTTTTAATTCCTTTTTCAGAGGGTGACCACTATTCCTACGGAAGAAATGAAAGAGAGATTTATCACAAAATCATTGGGATTGGAAGATTATTTTTTCCTCTTTAATAAAATATTATAAATGAATACAATTCAGAGAGAAAAATGTCATCAAGTTTTTTTTTTTTCAGACAAAAAAAAGCGTGGTTAGAGCTTTCCTTGTTCTCTTAGAGATAAGGGCATTCGTGATTCACTGTGGAACTGGAGATCTGATGGAACAGCTTTTCCATTTACATTTCAAAGAAGAAATTGGACATGTGAATCGTGCAGGAAAAGAAAAATAATAAGATAGAATAAAAAGAAAGGAGCGAAGGGAGCAGAACATGATATAGATACAGATACCTCCTAGAGATACCCTGAGAAGAAAAGTGTTTGTAGCTTGCTGAGTCTCTGTGCCTGACGAAGGGCAATTAAAAAGGAAGAAATGTAGACCATTTTTCTCTGGAAAAAAGAGCATCCACCAGGTGTGTTTGGGGACTGAGGGGGGGCATTTGAAATGCTGTATTTGAGTGTTGACCTCATGTTGCCAGTTAATGCCTCTTTACAAATGCCCTTTGTAAACACACCAGGACTGATTCACCCACTCCAGATGGTGCCTTCGTCCTGTCTACATGGTGGGAATTTGGAATCTGCTGCCTCTGGGAGTGAAGCCTGGTCTCCAGAGGCTCTGCAGGTCTAAACACCCAGGCACAAGGCTGCTGGATCCAGGACAGGGCCAAGCACTTCTGTTTGCTGAGGAAGCTGGCACGCGTGAGAGATTTGCATTTCCCCCATTCCCCCCCCATTCCTTTCACAGCCAAATAATTAAAACATAAAGCAAAGAGAGCATCTTTCTCTCCCTTGCTCTGCTTGCTGCCACCCAATCGCCGAGTCATTTAACTCCTCACTTTGCTTTTCATCCACCAGCAGGCAAGAGCAGAACAAGCAAGACCCAGCCAGGAAAGGTAGAGCTTGGGAGAGAAAAAGTAAGTATAACGATTTAAATAGGGAAAGTTGCATACTTGTCAACGAAAAGGAAATGATTTGGAATCTAAATCTAACTAGAAGAAGCTACCCAGATTACTGACACTGTAAATTGGATTAAAATTAAGTCTTACAGGAAAATCAATGGAAAGAGGCAAGGAAGTAAGTTAAAATGACAGCTAAACAAGACAGACATCCTCCGAGAGCATATTAGAGAGAATGGGTCAGCAGCAGAAGAGAAAAATTATCTGCATCAACCCAAATCTAAATGGTAGAAAAACAAAGAGAAATTGAAAGGGATTTGGAAGGTAAACATTTTTTGACTTGACTATAAAAAATAAAACTGAGAAGAAAATAGAACGGAAAAAAGACTATTTCAGTTATGCCTTAGAACAATTTAATTGCTTGGTAATAATATTTATGCTTTTTTTATGCGATGCATTTATTTACATGGAAATAAACTTTGATTGACATGCAGGTGTTTTTCTTTAGCAAGGCGATGCATCTTTTATTTTTTCCCCTACTGTACCTGCAGTTACACAGCCTCTGAAATGCATGTGTTCCCACTTGTCCTCGCTCCACTCCTACAGGTTCATCCATTCCTGGAATGCAGAAGCAGCCTCCGGGATGCTGAGGCTGCTCAACTTCCACCAGGCTCCTCAGAAAGGGCACAGGGAGCAGGTGTTTGTGTCCCAGGGAAGGCTTCACCTTCTCCTGGATACACCTACAGTACCACTGGATGTCACTGTTGGTTCATGAAAGACAAAAGCTGGATGACAGCTTTTTGATGGATATTTCTTTTGGTAAAAAATATATGTGTATTTATATTCCTTCCCCCTGAACATTTTGCACAAGGTTCAAAAATGCAGAAAGAATGTGAATCCTCTACTCCCACTCCCATTTTTCGGGCAATTTTACATTGATTGTATTTTTGGTTCCTTTTGGGGCGGTTTAAGAGTCATCTTTTCCGTAAGGAATTGCTTCCTACAGAAGTAGAGGTAGACTGTGGCAAAGTAGCAATAGCATATTACAAGTCTATTTTTGATTTTTCTGTTCTGTTTATATTGCAATATATAATTGCAATTATTGCAGCTCTGAAAAATATTGCATCTAACCTCAACTGGACTGACTGTAGCTATGCTCAGGTGAATGACTGAGCTACCCCCTTAGCAGCAGGGGCACCTTGGGGTTTCCCTTGGCAGTCCCTGGGGAAAGGGGCAGTGGCAGAAGGCAGCTAAGCCCATGTAAATCACAATTACCCTGGCTGCTTTTCTGCATGGTTGTAGAGGAGTGTGCAGCCACTCTGCCCCTGAATTAGGCACCTGAGGAACAAAGATATAGTGAGAAAGAGCAAGCCGTGTTTCTCTCACAGGGATTTGTTGTTTTTTCCTCAAGTTGCTTGAGGTGGTATTCAGAGGGCCAAGTGAAGACACAAGACTCTCTTTTAAGTCAGTGCAGAGGAAAAGGCAGTTCTGGGTAAGTGAGTCATCCCATCTTGAAGTAAACTTCCACCAAATACATCAGAAGGGGAAAGGTTTACGAGCACCTATTTCTCCCAGTGACTCTCCAAGAGCCTCTAGGGATCAACTAGCAGCTGAATCCCACCCATTTTGTCTGACAGAGATACTTCAAATCCAGGATTTTCTTTGAGATAATAATGTCCTTCACATATACATCTTCCCCTACTGTTAAACATGCCACCAACACCAAAAGCATCCAGTACCAACTGCTCCACCACAAACTGCCTCCCAGGAACAGCCCTTGGCTTGTGCTGCTTCCACACGGATTAGTTTCAATCAATGCTATTAGAATATTTAAAAATGGCTCCTGGCAGATATGTTCGTGCAGGTTTTGCTTCAGAGTCACGAACTGAATTGAATTTGCCTCAGCATACAGGTATTAGTCACCTTATCCAGCATCAATAGTCCATGCGATGAGATATCAGCTGTTGGCTTCCGTACAGAGAAACAGTATTAGAATACAGCTCAGGTTAAGATGTTAGGCAAGTTCAAAAGCATAAGTATGGAGGATAAGAAGTCTCTGATAGTTTTCAGAATTACTTGATGTAAGAGAACTAAAAGAAGAAATAGGTCCTGAGACCTAAAAATAAAATAAAATAAAATAAAATAAAATAAAATAAAATAAAATAAAATAAAATAAAATAAAATAAAATAAAATAAAATAAAATAAAATNAAATAAAATAAAATAAAATAAAATAAAATAAAATAAAATAAAATAAAATAAAATAAAATAAAATAAAATAAAATAAAATAAAATAAAATAAAATACAGCAAGGAGGTAACAAGGAGGCTAATGATAAAGAGCACAGGCCTAAGAGCCTGGTAAATTTGAATTAAAAATGATGGCAAAACCACCAGCTGAAACATTGCTAGTTGTGCAAATTGAATAGGAACACTCCAGTTGCTGCTGTTTTTAGCAAATCTATTTTAAATTTGTATCCATAAATAAACGATTGTAGAAAGATTTGTGTAGGGCAGCCATCATTCGATAAGGCAAAAGAAGTGGGTGAATCATGCAAAGCTGAAGTCACCCAGGAGCTGAAATGCAAAGACATTTCCAAAAATGACGCATCTAGGAACCACCTCATGGAGTGTGGCTCTTTTGGGCTGCGACAGGTATTTTCAAACTGCACTAAGGATTTGGAGTTAACGGATTTGGAGGCCAGTGTGAAACTTGACAGTGGATTGGAGAGAGAACTAAAAGAGTGCTATGGGGAGAAGTGTCTGCTTGGGAGCTTCTTGGGCAGGCAAGAATAGAACTGTAGAATCATTATGGTTGGAAAAGACCTTCAAGATCATCAAGTCCAACTGTAAACACTTGCAACACTCACACTGGGGAAAGTGAGATGCTGCAAACCAGGAGGTCAGCCTGTAAACACTCATCCTCTTCTTGCTGTAGTACTGTTGCCTGTTCCCATTCACAATATCACAGAATATTGTGTTGGGAAGTTGGGAAGCACCTCTGGAGACTATTTGGTCCAGCCCTCCTGCTCAAGCAGAGCCACCCAGAGCAGGTGAGCCAGGACTGTGTCAAGTCAGATTTTTCAGTTTCTCCAAGAACAGACATTCCACGACCTCTGTGGGAAACTTGTTCCAGTTAAAATACGTTTTCTTATGATCCCATACTTCGGTTTACACCCATTGCCTCTCATCCTGTCACCTGCTGTCTAGGGATGCTCCCAGCCCATTCCCTCCCACCTGGACAGAGCTTACACGGGACTTTGTCACTGAGAGCACAGACATCTGCCACATAAGAGTCTTTGGTCTATTTGTACCTACAACGATGAAGAAGGAAGCTTGTCTCCTAGGTGGCTACACTGCAGAGATGATGATGATGATGATGATGTCTCCTAGGTGGCTGTCCCCCTATCTCGGAATTCTGAGTCTTCCTCTTCTCTCGTCCATCAGCAGGATGGCACCTGCTCAGACGTGCAGAGCACTGCTCTGGGGTGCAAGGCTCCCTGGGGACGATATTTCACCCTGCTGCAGGCAGGGCAGAAAGCCGAGTGCTCCGCGCAGTGGCTCCCCGCGAGCCCGACGTGCTCCGCACACTGATGCCCAAAGGGGTGGCTGGTATCCGAGCAGGCTGCTGTGCTGCTTGGCTTGCTCCCTGCGTGTGACAGGCAGAGCTGCACGCACAATTGCGCTTCTAAAACTAAGCCATCTGCAAAGTGTTCTGAGAGACGCCGTGAGGCCCAGGGCGGGGTGAAATTGTAGACCTCCATCGCCCTCTGATGCTGTGCGCATTACAGCAGACCACACAGGACCCCAGCTACATGCCCTCATCTCACTTTTTCTTCAGCTCAGAGGCACAAGAGTCAAGGCTAAAAATATCAATTTATGCTTAAATATCTTTTTTTCCCCAGATTTCCTGCCATTATTACTTTGTCACCCAAAGCATGACTAATACTTCGCAGAAGGGGAGCCGGCTTGATCCCTGCGCAGGGAAGCTCGCTGTGCGCTTACGTCTTCAGCTGGTTCACGGAACGTGTCCCCATGGCAGCAATGGGAATTGAACGTGCATGTGACTCCGCCACGACAAGCTCATCATGGTGCTGATAAACACTTTTTTTAGACTCTACAGTGCAAAAAGATTTGGAAGCAATCACGGCAAGCCCCAGCGTAAGGAATCACAACGACGTGTGAGCTCCTCCTC
This sequence comes from Eudromia elegans, assembly GCA_003342815.1. Taxonomy (NCBI): domain Eukaryota; kingdom Metazoa; phylum Chordata; class Aves; order Tinamiformes; family Tinamidae; genus Eudromia; species Eudromia elegans. Next base: position 190,667 of record PTEX01000135.1, read on the forward strand.
GTGGCTCTGAGCAGCCTGAGAGACGGAGCCCCAGTCCTGACGGGAGGGCTTCAGGGACTACGCCCAGGAGCTAGCGCTGTCGCTGTGCAGCATCCCTTCAGACAGGGATTTTTGCATTTTCAGTTATCTCCACGGTTAAATGTATGCAAATTAAACATGACTGCTAAATAGGTATTTTTTGCCAAAAATATATGCTCTGTGAGGTCTCCAGCTCTCTTGCGTTTGTAAAATGCATCAGATGCCACGTAAATCATTCCCCAAAATGTGCTGACACCGGTACCAATATGAGGCAAGCGTTCCCAGCCCTTGCCTCTTTTTCACTTTGATATTTTTGTCGTAATTTTAGTCTTCTGCCTTTACATTTCTAAGCAATTAATTTCTTGGCTCCCCAGTATGCTCAACAGGTGCAGAATGACTGACATGGCCCTGATACGCTCCATCTGCTTACTGCTGATAAGGTAATCCTGAGGGCTGAGGGTAATATCTTCAATAAGCTTGAGAGGCAGCAGCCTAATCTATTTGCGAGGGAAGAACAAGCCCTGCAGCTAACATTGTTATTCGCCAGGAACAACCAGGCAGAGACAGCACTTTTACAGGCGCAGTGGGGAGCCTTTCACTGAACTCTTTTCCCACTGAGAGTGATGATTCACCCAGTGCGGTTGTTCCCCCCATTTAGAAGAAGGCAAACCTTTATGAATAACTTGCTCCCCAAAACTGTGATTTCTGAATCAAACCAATCAATTATTTGACTTTTTATCTCCGTAATTCTCAGGTTCTTATTCATTTCTCCTAATGCAAAGATGGCTGTCAGTTTTGTGTTGACAAATAAAACACTTCAGTAATTTGCATAAAAATATTCCCGTTCTCAGGATATGAATGTTGGGCATGAGGAGGACAATTTGGGCATGCTCAGGGTGCTCCCTTCAGTGCAAATAACCGCGGCAGGCGAAGGGCTCCATTATCTGCTCCGTGCACATTTGTGCCTGTCATTAAGAGCGGCGTGGGCTCTGCATGCACCATGAGCACAGCCTCACACGGAGGCAGGATGTTCTCACACAACACACTGAGTGTAACACCGGGACAGCACCAAGCCCAGGGCTGCACCTTTTACACTGCCCATTTTGTGGAGTTCCAGCCAGCAGCTTGGTGCCGTATTTGGCAGATTATTTCTGTGGTTAGCTTTCACTGTGTGCTTTCCTTGCTCAAACACGCCCCGTAGCTTCCTCTCAGTCAAGCCCAGAAATGCGCATGTGCTCCAAGCAGGAGAGCTACCAGCCTGCAGCAGGCAGGGCAGAGCTGCCCCAGCTCCTGGAGTGTTAGACACGGGAAGGAGCACTGCGTGGAGGTGGCCTTGTGCCCTCCTCTCCGGGCCGGCACAAGTGCCGAGGGAATTCCACAGCAGTCTCTGCAGAAGGAAACAAGCAGGCAGCCCCCTCTTCCACCTGTACAGGGCAGGATGCCCTGTGTCCCAGGGCGCTGGCGGAAGGAGATGCCGCACAAGGTCCTATGACTCCAACAAGAAGCACAAAAAAAGCCACTAGCAAACGCTGCACCAGGCAGCGGTGCTGGCTAAGTCACCATTCCAACACCCACCTCCGCAGGCTGCAGCTCTTCCTTGTGCCCTTGTGCACCCTGAGATGTGCCAGGGAGGGGAGCACCCGCGCCAGCCCTCCCAGCCCGGGCAGGGGGCAGGCAGCTGGTGGGCTCTCCCGCAGGGATAACGGGACCAACCCTTTTGGTCCCTCCTGCGGCGTGCAGCAGCAGCTGCACCGCCTGCCCGTGAGCTGGTCGCGAGCCGTCAGCGCCACACGGCAGTGTTTCTGCAGCCATTCCCGCTCCTTTCCACGGGACGCATCACAAGGAGCAGCCCAGCCCTCCTCTGGCACCTCTGGAAAACCCCAAGTGCTGGGGGCCATGGCTGGAGCTGCAGCACCCGGTCATGCTGGGCAGAGCAGAGAGCTGCTGCATGCGCTCCCCACAGGCTCCCCAAGAGCAGCACCAAGACCTGCCACGATGACGGGTGTGCTCAGGGCTGGGAGGGGCTGCCCTGGCAGCGAAAGCCCTGAAACATCGAGGCGATGGCCTCAAAACGGGGGGAGAAACAGCTGGGGATGGTCCAGATGCAGCCTCATCTGGGAGGTGTGGACACTACTCGTTGGTGGGATGCTGTGGTAGCAATGTTGGCCAGAAGTTACACCTGCCTCTTGACTTATGGGGGCATTTGAGCCATGAGCATGACAGCTTCAGGAGGCACATCCACTTTTAACCAAATACAGTCTTCCTGGGCCTCGTGCCTTGTGACATCCATGGATATATCAGATAAGAAGCTAAGATTAGCAGATAAGAAAAAAAATATAATATGCAACTTGTTCTCTACTCACTGAGCTCCTTATCTCCAGGTAGAGATGCTTCCCTCTCCAAAGAACTGAAGGACACCTTCTGCCACAAAGACAAGACTCCCAGGAAGAGCAAGAAGATTTGCTCTTCTCAAGCAAGAAACAGATAATGGCTCTGCAAAACACGTCTAAAATCGACCACTTGCTCCCAACCCCAAGCAGTGCCATGAAGAGGAGCTCCAGGTGCCCCAGCCTCACCTGTCCTGCTTGCCCCCAGGCCAACGGATGCTTGCTGCTGCTGAGCACTCATCCACACTTGTGGAAAACTCTAATTTCTATCGTGAGCAGGTGAGTAAATGAAGAAGGAATGAATATCAGTAATTACATGAGAAAGTTCTCTCTGAGGCTTCATGCCTTTCAAGAAACGTGCAGAGTAAATAGGCAATTGGAAAGGTCTATGTACCATCATCGTATTTCAGACAGAACAGATAAGGCCAAAACCCTGATTACTTTGCACCTGGGTAGCTTCACTGGTGTTAATTAAATTGAGCAAATAGAAGTTCAGTGTAAGCAAGATTCAAATTAGACACCAGTATTTAGCTTTGCTTCAGTTCTGTACAGCTGAGTTTTGCAGTCATATAGGATTGCTTCTGTCAAAGTGAAGAATGAAACAAAGAGGAGAAACCTAAATAATGATTAATGAAGAACAGTCCATATTTAATCACAGCTTTCAATTCAGACTTTATAATTTAAACTTCACCAATTGTCCTCACGAATTTGGCATCCGCTTGTCCCAGCCTACACACTGTCTTTGAACCAGCAGCATGGCTTCTCTTTGCAATTAAGCATTCAATGTAGCAACAAATCTCCAATTTGGTGTGAGTCACTCAGCTGCTAAATCAAACAATGTGTCACTAAACAAACCGGTTTCCTCCTGACCTCATATGATGATAATAACGACTTGTGCAACTATCTTGAGATTTCTTTGGTATAATTTGCTGGTACTTTCTGACACACTCATTTTCATAAATGAGTTTGAAGTGGGATAGAACAGTACACAAACAATTGATGATAGTTATTATCATGGAAATGCAGGCAACCCACCCCAAAACTAGCTGCTAGAAAAGCAAGATAACTTTCTAAAAGTAAAGGATGTAACTAGGGAGTGAGCTAAAGTTGCAGCTGAATAGGCTGTGGCCAGCTGCTTATGCAGGCACCTGCCATGGAGGTGGGGAATGTTGGGATGAGCACGCTGGTGTACGGGATAGGGACCCAGCTCCTCCCCTAAGCGAGCTGCACACCAGCAGCTCTGCACCACAGACACCCATACATGCACAATCACTGCTGGAACTCATCCGTGATCTTCATTCAACCTAATGCAGTCAAGGCACTATTTAGTGACAAAATGTCTTGTTACCTACAGACTCCATGTCTGCACTCAACAGTGTCGGCCGGAGGAAAGCAATGCTGAGGTGGGAGCTGTGGTGAACAGCACAGGGTCTGTGTCGGCCCCCAGGTGCACACCACTATTCCACACAACTGGAATTCCACAGAAATTGATGTGTTTTCAATTACAACCAAGAACTAACCGTGCTATTTGCTGGGCTGAGGAAAGGTCTGGTGGCCTCCAGAACAAAGAAGAGGAAGCATTAAAAGGCTAAGATGACAAAAGGGAATTGCCAATTTCAATTTGTTACAAATTTCAAAGACTTTTACCAGGCAGGACAAACCTTAATGGACACAGGCAGCTGCTTAATGCAATATCACTGCTTCAGTGCAGGTGTGGGTTCAGTGCCATTTAGCACAGGCTTCGAGCCCATGAATTAAGTCATGCCACAGTATAATGAAACACGTGTTTAATACAGTAGTGGATAGGAAGCCTTCTGAGTTCCCCACCAGGAATAAATACTTCAAACAAGTGGTGTTTGGAATATATGATATATTGTCAGATAGATGCATAAAGGAGGGCTATTTTTCCCGGGGTTTCAACAGAGATTATCTGTGTTTGTGTTTGTTTTCCATACTCTCATTAACATTCACCTCTGTTTTCGGGAACTAATCCTTTTCTACCCTCCGCTTCTCTAACTAAATAATATATAATCCAGTTAAATGCAAAACAACTGTTCTCGACATGTATTTGACATTTGCTGCTCATGTTTCACTCTGATGAAGGATTTCTGTATCTAAAAGCTTGTATGCTTTTCCTGGATACATACTATTTGGAAAAATAAAAATATTTTGCCTTCCTTTGGCCTTGCTTCACTTCTATGCCGAGACCACCATAGCCATGTTTATACTAGTTCTTTCTTTTCCACATATTTACAAGTATTGCCACAGAAAAAGAATGGAGTAACAATCCTTTAGCCTGATTTCTTGGCTAGTTAAAGTTTCTGAAATTTGTGTTGAACAGAAATTGATAGAGTCCTCTCAGTTTCTTAAGCTTTTCATGTTCTGCCTTCTCTGCTCTGGAGGCTACCAGTACTCTACACAGTTCAGTAAATGGCACAGTTTTAACAGAAATTACACACATGTGCTTTGACTTCAGAAGTACAGCTTTGGGATATGAAACCAAGTGTTCCAGGGCCAGATGACGGACCAGGCATCCCCTGCTCCTCTAGCCAGGGCTCTGCAAATCTCCAGCTCGAGGAGAAGGAGAGCTGAGCATTGGCTGAGTGTTTTCCTTCAAAATAAAGGCCTGAACTTTCTATTGCATTTTACTTGGAGGAGGGAGTCAGTTGTGGGTTCCTAACCAGGCCCTACCCAGGTCTCTGGTCCTGGCAGAGACTAAACTAACAGATAGTGTATTAAAATGCTTCTGGTAGCATACATTTCCATTAGCCTGAGGGATCAAGAATGAACATCATTCATCTTTCACACTCTTACCTCTGCTACACCTTTCTCCCTTGGCAAAGGTTTTTCCCCTTGTGTACTGAACCTAACACACATGGCAAATTATCAAGCCCAAATGTTGACTGGTATTAGATGCCTCTTGAACAGAACAAAATAAACTTGATAATTTGAAAAATGTGGCCTAAAAGTACAAGAGTTCACAAATCACAGTGGCATTTCATTGAGGTCTCCCTATTTGATACTAGTGCACTGAGATACTAGTGCACGGTCTAAGTGATGATCTGCATGGGTGGAGTGTAAAACTTTACATTTAGAGACGTACAAACATTTCGGGATTGTGGAAGTGATCCACAGGCTGATGACACCTCAGGGAAAGACAACTTCAGTGACTGAAGCGACTTACAACAGCTCTGCTCTTTCTGCCAAGGTGTCAGAAACAGCCATCATCATCACCATCATTACCTATGGACTTTTCATAACAGATTAATCTAATTATAGTATTTAATTGGACTGGTCAGATATGTCTTTGTATTGCATTGCTTGACTTCATTTTATAAAACTATTTTCAAGGGTAAATTTCATCTTGCCAAAGGAAGGGTTTGTACCAGACAGTAGGAGTTTCAGTGTTAGACCTGGGCCATTGCCTGCCTACCTGAGTGCATAAATGAGTCCTTATAAATAGGCAGAAGAGAGTCACTTATTAACACAATTTCATATTTCAATCAATCATCTAATGTGGAGTAAAATAAAGTCATTCAATTTTGACAGTATTGCCAAAAGAAATAGGTTTCATGCTCTGCATATTCTTTAATTACTGTCTTTGTCTAGCTCAGAAACTACATGAGGTACAATGAATATTATTACCTATCGCAGAGCTGCTGAGCTGTACGGAAAGAAATACGATCAGATGTCAACAGGGAAAAGTTTTTTAAAATGTTTGTTCCTCATAGAAAGAAAACATATTTCCAGATAGATTACAGTTACTACAGAAAAAGCAATCATTTATAGAAAGCATTAAGGGATTAAAAATCTCACTTGTTTTGATAATACACATTTTTTAAGTTTGATTTTGCTAATCTTCACCTTCTCCTGAACCACTCACTTCATCTCTGTTTACTGTACTGGCACAGGTTTTGCCGGAGCAGAATTGTCCCAAATCTGGATTGCTCCTCTCTGGATTGCTCTGGATTGATCATCTCATTGACAAACAAAAATTAAAATCAACAGACTTATTCATTCTGCAACTAAACATGATGGATATATTCAATTTTGTAGACTGTAGACTGTGCTTGCATCATGTTCCCATGTCTTTCTTCACAACTGTAGATGTTTTTTAAAAGGCAAAAGCTGAGAAGTTTATTGTATGGCTCCAAGAACTGAAAAAAACACAGGGCCACACTGCAATGGCTATGGTCAGGTCACTATATGTAGTCCTGAGATAGAGATGGTGAATAAACCTCCCCTCCTTCTGACTTCTCAAATGGATGCTACAAGATGTGTTTTCCCTCCAAGCTTGTGTTGACTGTTGAATGAACTGGGACTACTGAATGGTGTTAGCAGAAAACGAGGCTGTTCCATGCACCCTCCAGCCAAAATAAGCTTCACTGCCATGATCAGTAGGTTTAAGGTAGGAAGATGTCCCAGAGCTTTGCTATTTACTCATCCATGCTACTTCATCTATTTTGGGACGGGGGAAGATGAGCAGGTGGGTGGCCTGGGCGATGCACATGCTGCTCTTGGCTAACAAGGTCACAACCTAGTGCATTTTCTCCATTTTCTCCATCCCGTTTTTGGCTTGAACACCTCTGGTAACTCCTCCTGCAGCATGGTCGCCCATGGGATTCACCCATGCTAGAGACCACATGGTAAATTTCTCTACTGATAGAACAGTCTTATTTTAGTAGTACTCCAGAGATTTGTGTTTCAGATGGCATGGCAGGAGCTTCATTTCAGGAGGTTCCTGCTAGGCCATAAGGAAAGTGAAACCATCCCAGAAACTTCCTTGGGCCGCACCACTGCTTCCTAGTGCGTAACTAAGATGTGGGGCTGCTTTTTAGTCTTCTCTGAGGGTTTACAAGCAGAACTGAGAGTGAGCCCAAGCCAGAGCTGACTGTGTGAGGAGCACATCCAGCCTTGGAGGCCGTGAAGGACAGATCAGGACACATGATTAGACCCTTGCCAGGAGGGGGAAATCCATGCAGGTCTGAGGCGCAGGAGCTACCTTGAGGATCTCCGCTTTACTGCCTTGTAATTCACATATATCCACAGATACCCACAGAAGTAAAGAGTAACTGGCATCACTCTGAGGCTTCATGTAAAGCCTGAAGCAAAATGCACTGGATATAGTGGCCAGGCAGATCCTGTCTAATATCAACTGATGCTACCTGGTGTAAGAATGGAAGATTTGTGAGCTTTGGAAATTTATCAATGAAGCAAGCTACTCAAGAATCCAAACACATCTATAAAGTTACAGAAATTTGAAATGTTTGTTATGGTTTATCTTCAACTGAAGGAAAAAATGGAGAAAAATATTAGAAATACTAAGAGGGCATCCAGGTGGGGCAGCATTTTATATGCCTGCTTGAACAATACAGGAAGAAAATGCAAATGTATCATAAATCCATGTTAAAATTGTGAAAGGTTAGTGTCTCTTACATGCCTACAGCTGATGTATGTCAAGATATGGATTCACTTATGTTGGATACCCATGAGGATTGGTGAATACAGTATCTGATTTACTCTGTCACTATGTCACATCTACTTAAACACTTGATCACCTGCTTTGTACTTGTAAAGAGATAAAACCTTTTTAGCAGCAAACATTTAGAACAAGGCACATTTTTACACAGAAGCCACCACATGGCAGAATATATTTGTGTTTCAGACACTGCAAGAATGGCCATAGGGTGTCAAAAGGAAATCCTGATTAGGCTGTCTCCATATTAGTGGTAGCAAAGAAAATATTTCAGAGACAAGATGGAATTTAATATCTCTGGGGGCTACTCTGAAATGGAGGTTTGGCAGCCAGTACCACACCAGAGTGTGGGCAAAGTGCATCAGCTCCAAGGACTCCTCCTCTGTCCCATTAATCCAGCTCTTCAGAAACCAGCCTCATTTGATAAGTTAAAGGTTTGGCGCCATAGGACATTTCCAGGATATGGTGCAGCTGGGATCACTTACACTCAATTGGAAACTGAGTTCTGGTCATGCTGGCATCAACTCGGACTGGCAGACTGCCTTGATTTCCTTTTTTTTTTTTTTTCTGCAGCTTTTCAATGAAGAAATAAATTGCAGTTTTGCCACGTGAGTGCAGGAGGTCAACCAAGGAGAAGAGCTTATTGTGTTATATTCTAATGGTCTTGCACTGTCTGGGACTATGTACTGTGCAGTGCTAATGTACTGTATCGTGATATCCCGGTGTCAGAAGAAGCAATAGCGACCTGTCTATTCTATACACATGTGCCAGTTCTGTAGATGTCCTAAACAGAGAACAAAACTGCTTTTATTGACTTTTAGTTTGAGGCAGTAAACAGAACCATTACAAACCTCAGAAGAGCTTTCACAGCAAGTTCTTTTCTTCTCCTAAACTCACATTCAGTCTTACAGGTAAGCTGGAAATCAGAGGTTTGGTTGGCTACATGGGCCTGGGAACTTTGTAGATGTGGGTTTCAGCATGAGATTGATACAGATCCGTGCCTGGATATCTGCATAAACATATATGCATAAGCTATATGTGTAAGCTTTGTTACAGCTGATGGAGTCAATATTGCTAGTGAATATTAGGGTGCGAGTCAAGCAGTCAGTCGGTTGGGTTCCCAGATAGTATGGGCTGAATTGCTGTCTGGCTCCATGGGCTGAACTGCCCACGGTCTCATTGCCCCTTACGGGATTACATCTGTCAGACTGGGTCAAGCACTTGTGCTCTCGTCAGCTTGGCAGAGGTGAATTTGGTGGGGCACCAGGCTCACTCACATGCCCATCTAGGTGCCTCAGGCCTGAGCAGAATCTCATCGTGCTGACGTGCAATTTCTCATTCCCCTGCAAACCTTGTAGGGCCCAAGCTTCACAAGACTGCGTGATCCTGCCTTCAGCTGGGGCTGGAGTGGCCAGCACCCCTGAAGACCTCCCCAATACCTCTGCATCATGCTCTGAGGCAGTCAGCAATAACCTTTGTCACTGGGTTAGATGAACATGAGCTTTGCTTTGTTTCTTCATACTTGTAGGAAGACTGTGTCTCAGTTCCCAAGCAGTGATTTTTTATGCTGTGCATCTATACATGATAAGCTGGATATTGTTCACATTTAGGAAACTAAACTTTTTGCCAGGAAGAAAGAGTTAAGTGCAATGATTTAAACAATGAGCACAGAAAATGCCATTTAAGCAGAAATGAAACTATTTTCAGACTTCTAATGAACTTTGCCACTTGCAGTACTTTTCTGGAGAGTCACCTCCTTGCCTAATGGTTTTTATGGAATGTTATATAATGTTAAGAGCCCTTGATAGCTAGGTAATTAACGTTATTTTCTCTTCTATTTCCTTGATGTTTATCCCTTTTGTCAGTAACCAACTGGCAGTAAAATGACCTGGGCTCAATTTCTAAATATTCCAGCTGGAAACACTTAAATGACACCAGTTCAAGTCTGCATTTGGTGCTTTGGGAAACTTGCAGTGCAGTATCTCCACACTCACGAAGGTGCAATCCTGCTGCTTGCCAGCCAGGAGCTGCCAGTGAGAGCCCAGCTGGACAAACTGTGTTTTCTGAGCGACCTGCCGCTGTGCTCACCTTGCCCCCAGCCATCGCCTGCCACTGTTTGCCAACGCTATAGATGCAGTTGTGATAGCATCAATACTTATTAAATATCTACCTGGCTCTGAGAAGAGGTGAGATATATGAGCGTCTTCATGCAGCATGCTGGGCTGATCAAAAGGGGGGAAAAAAAAAAAGGACTTTTTAAAAGATAGCCCTACCGGAGCTGAGACAGACATTCTTAGGGAACATTTAGTCACGCCCTCACCACTGATGCTTACTTCTTCTGAGCACAATCTTTAGGAGACATGCGGCTTGCCCTCTCCCCAGCAGCCTTCCCTGCTCACGCACTCACGAGGAAGACGTCCCTGAGGAGGAAGGGAGGTTATTCACCTGTGTGCCATCTCTCTGCATGGAAAGATGGGAGGAGAGCCATTCTCATGCAGCACACGGTGCATGCCAAGAAGTGGGTACAAACACAGGGACTGACAAATACTTCCCCAGACCTAGCTGAGTATAAAAATAGCTATTTTACTGCATTTCCAGGCTGCTCCAGATGCATCACTTAACGCTGGTTCATTCACAGTAGCCAGTCAGTCTCCCCAGGGAAAACAAAGGCAGCAGATGCGCTACCACAGCTCATTAACACTGTCTTATGAGGGCAAAGTCTTCCTATGATGATGGAGTAGCAAGTGAGGGACGTTCAGATGTTGTTATGACAGAAATTGGTCAGATTTTGTCACAGTCTAGAGTTTGTTGTGATTTGACTGCTGTTTTCTCCTGGTCACTGAAATGGGAAGAGGCAGAAGACAGGCTTGTAGTGGGGAGCAAGGGGAGAGGAATAGTTTTCCCCTAGATCCACTGGAGGTCCCCTAAGTTTTTATAAATGGCTCTGCAGCTTTAATTGACTTACCCATAAGGAGGGCATTTGATAAACTCCATACCCTTTGGATGTATGCTACTGCTTTCAGACTTCTTTTCATGACTGTTTCCTTGAATAAAACAGCCTTCAATCTTTATTCTAGAAACAGAAGAGATCTGTGCTTGCTGGTCTCTTTCTTTCTCTAAGACGGGTGAGGAAATCCTGTAAGCCAAAGAGGGAACAACTTTTCAAGCATTTTCTTTTATGTGTATTGAAAGGAAATGTACAAAGTAGTTATATTTCATTTATTACTGTGTTTCTTTCTAAAGTTCAGAATAAAATGTAGAGACCTCCTTCATGCCTTTCAGTATGTTCCACCCGTTCTTCTTGGAACCTAGTGTACCAGGGGTATTTCCAGTCCTCTTTCCCTAACATAGGAAAAAAGCTAATGCAATTTTAACTCTATTTTTGGCACCACTCTCTTGCGATATGGTTTATATTAACTCTGGAGGGGGATTTTACACCAGAGAGTACTTACACTGGAGGAGGAGTTTCCAACCAACACAGATTTTAAGAAAAAAAGTATTTCTGTACATTTGTGGGTAAGTAAGAAATTAGTACTGATTGTAATGAAAATGAAAATAGTAATAAATACTTCACTGGTTTGCGTTAACCGGCATGGTACATGATGTGGGCCAGGACATTGCCCTGCAAAACGACTTGCTTTTTCACGCACCAAGCCTGCAAATCCCAGAGGTGGCAAAACAGGCTGATGCCAAATAAACACATTTGAGTCAGTGTAAGATAGAAAGACCTTTTAATTCAGAGGACTTTTTTTTTCCTAGCAGCAAATAATGGCATGCAGATTATTCAAAATCTATGTTGTTAAATAAATGGCATTTTTTTTAGATTTTGGAAAAAAAAATACGGACATTCTTGTGGAAAAAATGTTCTAACTTTTAATGAGCATTATATAGATAGGAAGTATTACCCTTGGCATTTTCCGTCAGGGTATATTGTTTGTTTTCATTAAAAGAGCCAGTGACCTTCATGAGGAAATATTACCTGCTGACTATATCACTGGCCCAAGCATCTCCTCAAGGTATGAATTTCACAGAAGGAAAAGCCTTCTGCAGGAAAAAATACTCCAGCCCCTCTTCATGTAGCGTTGCCTCCCTGCTTGCTTTCCTGAGCCAATGCCACCACATTGCAATGAAAACCTTCCAAGGGCAAGTATCAGTCTTTTTATATAGTTTAATTTCTAAAATTATCTGTACCGTGTGACACTTCATGAGCTTCATTGATTACCTAACCAATTTTACAGAAAGAGAATGCATTTTTAAGTCTGTTTCCAGAAAGGAATGCACAATTAATTGCAAGTCATAATAATTTAGATATTTAGAGATAATCTGCAAAGCAAGCTGTACTGAAACGCCAGTCTATAATCCTCAGGCACTGAAGTCAATCAAAGAAAATGGAGTTTTTCAAAAATACACAGTTCAAGAAATCAAAAATTAGGACAGGGTCACAGATCAACTATGCCTTTGAACGCATTTGGTAGGGAATAAACATCTTTTCAGCAGCAGCAGTGACGTGGTTCTCACTGTGCCAAAATTAAATAACAGTCTTCCCTCACAGATCCCACAGAGAAAGAATAGATTTGCTGAGAACATTTTGCCTTGTAACAGAGCAGATTTGGACTATGACTTTGAGGTCAGACTGAAGGAAAGTAAACATTCCCCATGACTTTTCTGTGGAAAGCTCCCTTAGAAGGCAGGCAGCTGTGCTTGTTCTTATCCCACTTCTCTCTCAGCTCTTGGTTGGAATGCATAGGGTCTCAAGCCTTCACTTATGGACAAAAAACTCAAAATCTAAGCCAATTGTATTTTTTACTTCTAGAAGTCTTGTTTTGGATAAATCAGTGAAATATGGTCCATATTCCTGATTTTGGGTTTTTTTATTAAATCATAATTTATTAACTGACAGTAGCATTTCTCTCACCAAAGTCCTTGATAAAAAAAAAAATTTCACTTTTAAAACATAAACAAATCTAATTCCCTGAGTTCATATATGGTGTGGATTGCTAAAACCAATATAGAATGCTGAAACTAAGATGATGGGATGGCAACCTAAGGACGAGGAGCCACTGTGGAACACAGGGCATCAAATACACAGTTTGAATCTCCAAGTGTATTCAGCTCCCATCGTGTCAGACACCCAAGCAGGGCTGGGCTCGTCACAGCTGCCCCCAGGCTTGTGCCCGGGAGACCTGTGCAGAGTAGTCCTTGTGACATGTCCTGCTCTGAGTCTGCACTTTGAGGCCTTCCCGAGCTGCCTGGGTGTTTCAGGAAAGCTGGTGGAATGTTTTTATAAGTATGGGGAAGGAAGGTGACCCCGTATAATCGCAATGCAATCATGACCTTACACAGTGATATTTCTTACTCCCCACTCATCTTCCAAGAACTCCTAAATAAGCAGTTTTCCTCCTTGACTCCTCCCATGATCAAGGCTGATGTTTTCCTTGAACTTTAGAACATTTTTTTTTCTAATTTATGGCCTATTTTTTATTTTAAACTTATATTCTTGCTCAGCTTCCAGCAGCACCATACAACTAGTACATGACTATTGGCACAAACTGAAAAGATTATCTCGGTCCCTCGGGGGTCTGGCACCCTGGTATTGTCAGGGTAGTGTGGGATCTTTATTAGCATCACAAATTCCATAGTTTGTTGAGAACAAAGGCCCTAATTTCTCAAATCCACAGTTGCCCTCACAAAATCGTAGGCATAAGAGAATAACACCACTGAAGTCATGATGAGCTGAATTTAACATCAGCACAAGTGTCTCTGTCCGTAACATGCCTTGTGAGAGGCACAAGCAAATCCTTTTATTCTAGAAACCGGGCAGTGCATTGAAGAGGAGATGCACAAATATCACTTAACATCCTGTATATGTTTACCCATTTACACCGACCTTCCCTTTTCTATTAATTTCAGCAACCATTATATAAGTAAAGGCATTTTTTCCCCACACAGCTATCCACATCTTTCGCTTTGCATTGCAATAGGCTTAGAAACCACTTGGGGGAACTTTTTACATTGCAGTTAATGACAAATAGAGAAATTGCGTTCTCGCGAATAGCTATTGATCTGACTCAGCCACTTTAAAGAGCTCTGGGTATCACAGAAAACCATTGGATTTCAGTGAGAAATGCCAATATTTAGCACCTCTGAAAATAAAGTACTCCACATGCCCTACCCTCGTTATATAATCAGGAAAATTTGGATGTAAGTGAATTCTTATACATCAAACTGTCACAAAAGACTACTTCTTTTGGAACCCTTGAACTATCCCTTGATATATAAAAAGGGGAAGGGGGGAAATACTGTTCACCTACCAAATGGCATTTTGTAGTGCCTTGAAATAACTATTTTAGGTGGTTAGCTAGATGTCGCGCTGGAGATGATTCAACGTATGCTAGAGAAAATCCTTCAGGATTCTCCCACCCTCCCAGAAGAAAAACTCCTGCCTTTAACATGCTGAACCCTCTTAGGCAGAAGCTTAGAAAGGAGCTGGAATGGGTATCAAGACCCTTCAGCCACGGCAAAAAGGAGGAAAAGGGAATATTTTCTGATTCCACCCGATCTTGGTAAAACCAGGGAAGCACCAGCAGATGGAGCCAAGCCACCCATTTCTCCTTGGAAACCTGCCCTGCGCATCCAGCGGCCGGTTCACAAGACACAACTTTTGGAAACGTCCTTGGCCTCCCGCCCCGAGCGGGCTGCTGCGGGATGCGCTGCGGGGACGGCGCTGCGGGGCCTCGCTTGGGGTGACGGCACTGTGGGGACACGGTACACCAGCCGCGGGGCCTCCTTTTCCACAGAATGCTGTCTCCTGGTCGTTAGTCTCTTTCCCGTTTGCACCAAGCGAGCACCGAGCAAGCCCGAGTGCACCGTGCAGCTGGTTTGCAGGCTCGGGCATGCAAGGCCGCGTGCCGGTGCCTTGAGGAGCGGAGCGTCCCTGCACCTTGCGGCTCACAGGCTTGGTCCATCGCTCGGGCCTTGCGCCGCTGAACCTCCTGGCTCTGCCCTCGCTCCGAGGTCAGCCCTGGCGTCAGCCCGTTATGTGTACGGGTCTCCCCTGTCCTCTCGTGTTCCCCGTGTGAGCCGCCTCCTCTGGCCAGGCTGCCCATGGCGCCTCACACGCCAGGCCTGGAGCGCGTCCCGCACCGGGCCTCCTCACACAGCCCCGTAAAGCATGAGTTCAATGGGCTTCTGCAAGCACGAGGGATGCAAAGTTAGCTAACAGGGAGCCCAGTTCCTTCTGCCTCAGAATACAGCTAACTCCAGAAGCAACTCTGCTTAAAACTGTTGGAGTATCAAGGCTTTTAAACAAGTATTTAAATCTGTTTATCTGAAGCCAATGGTTTGAAGAATCCAGTTATGTTGCAGTGAAATCAATGGAGCTGAAATCTTTTGACCTTTGGCACATGGCCTGTTCCCTGCCCAGGTAATCCTGGATCTCCTCCACCCCTCATCCTCACCCACTGAAGCCAAGTGGCAGGAGCTTTTTCCACAGGGAGGCTGTTGAATTTGGGGAACTGAAAAGCAGTGACTGTTGGGAGCAGGTCCTGGAGCAGCTGGTGGGCTGAAGCGAAGGGTAGCTCAACGAAGCTGCGGATGCCAACGCTGGGAGAGCGGCAGCAGACGCTAGGGGTGGACAAGGAAGAGGGCTGAGCCAGAGTGAGGGAAACTGTCTGAACCTGTGTTACACAAGGAGGGGGAAAACTCTCCTGGGGAGGAAACCCAGTGTGGTTTGGCCTGGTAGTGCAAAGGATTTCTGGACTAATGGAGATGATGCTTCCAGAAACTGTTAGCCACTGGTCTGGGAACAAAGATATTGCCAGGACTAGAAGTGACAAAGATGAGATCTGTGAAGAAGTTTGCTTTTTTCAGACACTGGGTAGTCCAGACATCATATAGGTAGGATTTTATGGTCCTTGGCAGATCATTGGGCAAACCTCAGAGGATCAAAGCACGGGTGCTGAGCTACCACAGTTTCCCTCTCTTGAAGGTCATCACTGGGATAGGTGGGATATGACAAAAGGCTCCATTCTGACAAGAAAACCACGGGATTTCTCCCCAGGAAGAGCAATAAACTGGGGCTTGCTCTCTTCCTGGTATGTTTTCCACAGGTGACAGCAACATGAAGGTGTTAATGCCGAGCAGCTCCGAGGCACAGAGATGCGAGCGCAGGTCTCAGCAGTGACCTCCTGGTTTGCCCAACACAGGAGACCTCAGTGACAGTGACAGGTACCTTGGGGAAACCAGCCAGAAACCCCTCAGCTACTGGCTGGGCCATCGCTGCAGCTTGAGGATTTATGTCATCCTTTAAACATATCCAGTGTTTGCTGAGAATTGCAGCAAACATATCTGCATTTATGAATACATATATTTATGCACAGATACGTTTATGAGTAGAGATTTAAAGGATCGTTTTTCTTCTTGCTGTAGGAGTGCACATTTTTCTTTGCCTCCTAGTCTAGAAGTCTTGAGGTTGCCTGGTTACTCTGACTCAGAATCTCTGTGAGATGTCTCTTGATGAAGGAGCAGATACAATTTGGCAATTAGGAAAGCTGGATTTGTCATCTAAATGTAGAAATCCTTAGGAAATATATAACCATTTAAAGAGCAATTGTATAGAAATTGCAATGAGTAAACCCTTGCATGTATGGGTAGTGAACATCACTGTTTTGTTTATTGTACATGCATAAAAATCACCAATAATACGTGTAATAATTAGGACTTTAAAAAATATTCAATTAATATAATCTTGTTCGTAGCATATATGATTTGCAATGTGATCAGAAAAGCATTTAGGACTTTCCCCACAGATCAGCGCTGTTAAAAGATTGTGTTCAGGAGACGATCTATTCATTTCAGTATTGAGTTAAAGGCACACAGTGTGTGCAGGTGAGCACAGACATCAAAGAAATCTCAAAAGTGTCTTCTGTGCTTAAGTGTGCATGTGCATATATTTGTCTTTACACATATAATATATGTGTCAGTGTGAAAACATGTGGATGGGCTTATGATTATAGATTTGTGAGGATCTGGGAAATTTTTGATTGTAGAAATTGTTTTATTTTGCAAATTATATCATTTAGAACTGAAACTTTGTTGTTTTAGTACTTGCTTAATGGAAGTCCTTTTATTAGTTGCATTTTGATAAAAGAGAATAAATATCTTAAGGGCAGGCAGGGGCACATAGTGGCAGGGAAGTTGGGGGATGTTTGTGGAAAAGTGAGTTCTGTGGATGAACGATTTTGCTTGGAGTTCATTCCATGGGGGAGAAAAGGCTCCGTCAATGTGAACTCTAAAAGGTCAGAATTTGATTTAATGAACTTAACCTTCAAGAAAGCAGGACTTCTTCGTGCAGGATGTTTCCTTAGGCTGGCTTCATCCAGCTAGTCATAAACGCAGAGCAAACACCAAAATGAAAAAACTCACATTTTGTAAACCTGTCCATGTTTTGCATCATAACTAACTGATTTTACATAATACTTTATATATAGATAGATATAGATACTAATGCTATATCCAGTTGAGGTGAGATTATGGTGCGTTATGATGGCATTATGGTGCTTATTCTATCCCCTTGCAGTTTGCCTACTAGCATAACCATAATCACTGAAATCTGTAACGTTTGCACCATATTTGCTGTCATAGTCTCACTTCCAACATTGCTTAGTCCCAGAGCGCTGTTGGCTCAGACCTCTTCACCTTGCCGTCATTTCCTGTGTTTTCTAGCCGTATTTTTTTCCATTATTAACATCCAGTGGCTATATAAGAGACACGGAAAGCAGTAGATTTTGCTCCTCTTGTTACTGAGAACCAGCACAACTCAGGACAAGCAAACATCACTCATCCTTAAATTCAGTATTCTGTCTGTAACAATTATTTTAAGATGTACAATAAAAGTCTTAGGTAATCATGATATCACAAGATTTTTAATTTTTGGCAAAACTTTGGTAAAAGAAGATTATACATCCCTGAACAAAGAATCAGAATAAATAATATTTTTTGGCATGACTTAAGGTTAACCTGAGAGATACGGTATTTACTACAGGAATGCAAAATAATGTGACTAATAATTTCTGAGGAAAAGTGCAGTAAAATAGGATCTTCTTACTGATAGCTAACGTAAAATATTTCTGTCAAAATTTGAGAAATAAAAAAGAGAAAATTGAGGAAGACTTAATCCATCAAAGCCAAGGAAGCAATGTGGTGGTAGATGGAATGCAGTGTGATACCAGCAGGAATAATTAGAGCTTAATGGAACTCTAAATTAGCACTGCCAGGTGAAAGCAGGTATTCAGTTTGAAGCTGCCCGAGGTGGATGTTCACTCAGCTGAGGTTCTGCCCTCTCGTGTGCTCTGAGCAAGCGCCGGCGCTTGGTGGTACCACCAGCCTCCCCTGCCCCTCTCGCAGGGTGCATCAGCAGCAGGGAGAGAGGCAGGGCATATTGGATTATGAAGAAATGGCGTAAGAAATTATACTGAAAATTGCTGCTAATCAGAAACCAGCAATCTACCTGCCTAGAAACCCGATTTACAATCTGGTCACTGTAACAAGACAGGATTTAGCAGCGAGAGTGAACATCAGCCCTGCAGTGATTCTGAGAGGATGGCTGCGGAAGAAACTCCCCGGTAGGCTGATTAGTCCAGTCCATCATCACTGACTAAAGCCCTGTTTGCATCTTCCTGCGAAACAGCAGACACCGCTTGCTGCTTTGCTGAGGCAGTCAACTGGTCTAGAGGCATATAGGAGGTGTATAGCAGTGCTTGTGCTTCTGTATTAGGGTTCCTCCATGATTGTGGCAATGTTATTCCAATCATTATTATAGTTTAGGCTGATATATCCAGGTTAACTACCAGAGAATCATAAAATAGTATTAACTTTTCTAATATATATTTTGCATGCTGCACTGATCTCAGATCTGTACTATACTTTGCCTATATGTGTAGTTCATTTCAGAGGATTTAAAGAGAAACCTGAAAATCAGAGGTGCATTATTTCTTTTCTTGTCTGTAATCTATTTTTATGGTTTTATTTAGTAATACTTGTGTTTATTCCAGCCTGAAATACTGACATCTTTTGCTGGTCCTGTTTGGGTTTACGGAAGCGGGCAGAGTGGGGAGCCAGACGGCACCGTGTTTCTCGTGGATTTGCCCTGACTGGTGTTCCCGGGATGTCTGCAGTCTCTGTTGCAGATGGATGCCGAACACCGGAGTGGGAAGCTCAAGGGTGAGGAGTGTCTCCTTGTCACTGAAACATTTTAGACCGTCAAGCAGTTCTTTATAGTAGTGTAAGTAACATGGTACTCCAGAAAATCTATTAAAAAAAATAAACATACATAAACACAGAGGCAAAAGAAAAAAAAAATCATGTCCAAACCTAAAAATGACAGGAGGAAAGAAAATATAGTGTGGAGGAGACTGACTTTTCAAGCCTCAAGGGACTAACTATCTCCTAAATTACTTACTTCTTAGGTAAACGACAGTTGCAGAAGTGTTGCTCTTAACGGCAGCCCTCAGAAGGTCAGACTGGCGGCAGGCTGCGTAACTCATTTCTACACGTTTGATTTCTTTTTAGCACAAAAAGAGGATTTCAATGTTGCTCTTTCTTACCTAATTAATGATCAAAGTTATCTATATCTTTGGTGAAAACTTGCTGGCCCTAATTTTTTTCCTCATCCATGCTCACATGAAGCGGTTGCAATCTCCCTGTGCTGCTCACTTAGCATTGCTTGAGGTTTGGAGTGCAAATAAATAAATCGGTAAGAGTCATCTCTGTGGAATACACAAACATATGTGTGTCACAGGCCACACCGTGCTCCTTTCCACAGGCTAATTCAGGCAGTTTTCTTCCCATTCACTGTAAGTTAGGGAATAATATCAGGGAGCTTCTGATCTGGAACTAATTTAGTTTGCTCCTGTTTAGTAGATGTATCTGTAGCATAATATTAACGATAGTCTCAGCAAACAGGAGGAACTGCAAACAGCAGCGATGACAGAATAATAATGAATGAAGAAAAGGAAGTTTCTACTGGAAAATCAGAGCCTCCAACAGACCATTCTATTTAAAATATTGTCTTTTGCAAATTGATACAGCCATCAGAGTTGGAGATGTTGGTTTTCATCTAGCTTAAATAGAGCTCAAGGAATACTTGGTCTGGTGCTGGATTTGAGGTGGGCTTTTCTCTGAGGCAGTGTTGTAAAAAGAGTTTTACAGAGACCTTGGAAATTCAGCAGCCAATGCCAGTTATGGTCCTACTGTGTAGGAAAGTCCTGAGCCAGGACAGCTTTGTGTTATTGAGTGGCCTAGATGTTTACCCAGATCCACCCATCTGCACAAGAACGGTGCTGACTGCCTGGATCCTTCCTCCCCAGAGACGAGTGCTGCTGAAAAAGGAGGAGGAGAGGTGGAGAATTAGCTCATATGCCCAGTGAAAGTCTATGAAATCTGTAATGGGCCATCTATGGACTGGTATGAGGGTTTCCGAAACAGAGAATATAATGAAGTCCAAATTTGGGGGTTTTCATACTGTTCTGAAGGATAAAATACATGTTGCGGTGGATCTCCTTGTCCTCGAAACTGTGAATGCCAAGTGACAGTGTGTGAACAGGACCCCTGGGGACTCTTAAACACATTTCTGACAAAAGTAGGCTGCTTGTATGTGTCGCTGCATGTAGGAGTTAGCTGCTCTTCTGCCATGAAAGTATCCTCCTCAAAGATATTTTTGTAAAGCCTCTCTCACAGAGTGTGCAAAGCCTCAAGGTTTCATTGCCGTCTGATGTCTGAGTCTTTAGCATCCATAGTTTTGTGATTGTCTTTGCAGCTATTTAATTCATACACATTCATATAAATAAAATTTGTTTTTTTCCCCACCAAATAATGTCCCTTGAGTTTAGATACGGAAACTAGGTACCTATCACAAGAACTGACCATTCCAAGTGTTTTTCTCAGTTGTTATTGAAGGAGGTGGGAGGGAAGAGGAGGGAGTGCATTTCTCTCTGAACTAACGATAACTTTCATAGGTACGCACACCATAAGTGAAGCTGATCCTCTCCTTAGATAACTGTGTCTCTTACACGCGGGTTAAGGTCACTTTTTCATCTTATCCTGATGCTTCTTCGGCGTTACCTCGGAGGAAGAGGAGTAATGCTGTGCTGCGCTCTGGCTTAGCAGGAGAGCAGCAAAATCTGCAGCCAGCTTCTTTCAACCTTTCTGAAAGCAACATATCAAAGGGCAGAAGCTAAGCTGGAGAGGATGCTCATTGTGCCAGGACAAGAGCAACAATACCTTCAGTGGAAAGCTACTTAAGGCTTTTTTCCTTCATGAAGCTTTTTAAGCACTGTCAGAAAATGCCAACTCATAGGAGCTTTTCACAGCGATGTGCTGGGTGCCTTCCTTCAGCAAGAGCTTCCTTAATTCCTAACAAACCCCTGGTCAGACAAAGAGAAGACACCTCTCCCCAGCCCCACAGTGTTGCCATCTTCTCGAGGCTGCAGTCACTCCTCCTAGATTTTTTATTAAGCTTCAAATACTCTATTAGGAAGCGGTGATTCTCTTCATGGGCTGAGGATTTTGTTTTCCAGCTCTCCTTAGTGCTCATGACGACACGCTGCGTGTCAGCCAAAATAACGTGTCCCTGAGAAGGCTGCGGGAGCGAGGAAGACACGATGCTGTTACTAGAGAGAGAGGCCTGGGATTTCTAAGGTATCTTAATTGTGCACTTCCTTACCTTCAGAAATGCTCAGTTTTCCTTTAGATTTTGAATTCAGATCGAATTTATAAATTGCTATGGGTTTTCTTCTAGCATCCACATTTTTGTTATCTTTAGGCCATATATTGTGTACCTTAACCATTTAGCAAGAACTTTATAAGATAGCGTATTGCCAGCAGCAATCAAGACAACAGAGCATTCTCGTCCCTAAAGTTCTCATACAGAAGGTTAGAAGAATTATTTTACATTAGAAACCTCTGGCATGGATGGGAAGGTTAAAGGCACCAGAGCAGTCGTCCGCCCTAGGGAAAATATTACCAGACAATAAACCCAAAAAAGGAGTCAGAAAAAGACTTGGATTAGCATCCTGTGTTAGAGTAGATCAGGTGTAGGCTTCTTTTTGAATAAAAGTCTTCCTGGAACTAGGCTGAAGTTTCATAACTTCTGGATGTTTCATGGACTCTTATCTGAAGGCCTGCCTGCAGAAAGAAGCAGTTCACTCTGAAATGACTCACTCTGGCAGATACAACCCAAAAAACTCCCCCCAGTACTTTATTTTGAGTCACATTTCTTCAAAGTATCATCTACTGAATGTACGTGGATGGACTGCCACTTTAACTGGCCAAATAAAACCTAGGGCACAGTATGAACACCACTGGAGAACAGGTAGATCTTAAAGAATTTGCAATTTTGCCTCTACAGAGGCAGAAGACAAGGTTAACATGTAGTATTATTTTCTTTTTAGAGCTTTTGTAGGTTTTTTTTAAATAACTACTTTTATATGCCAGGGTCTACAGGCAGTACTTAGGAAATATATTAAGGATAGTAGAGCACACTGGGGCTTGGAGAATGCCCCATATTCATGAGTTCATGTGTGTATTTAAATGCATATTGTATAAATAGCAGTTACCTTTTTTATAAATTACTTTGGCTGGATATTCATAACATGGTGGTCTGTGAGGAAGCACAAAATCTGTTAGTGGGAGAGGAGGTGGAGACACACAGGCCACACAGTTGGTAGTGTTTGATCCATGCACAGAAAGGGATTCTTGGTAAAGCCAAAGTGGCATTGGTGGCACGACATAAGACATCTCAATGAGGAACTCAGGAAGATGAGCAGGGTGGTGGAAGAATAAGGATAGGAATTGAAATTAAAATGTCATTCACATCCTGTGAGAATTAGTTGAATTAGTGCAACTTCGAGATCTCCCTAAACCACTTTGAAGCTTATTCAATATAAGATTATCTTTGATAATTATGAATAGTACAAATGTAAGATTGCAGTATAACCATAAAAAATAAATTAACATTTAACAAGAAGAGTTACTGGTAAACTACACATACACAAGTTTTGTTACTCATCACTAAGTATTAATCTTGCTTGGCAGTGTCTTGAGAAGAAAATTTGGCATCTTCAGTAGCGGCGACAGTGGTGGGACTCATCTCACTTTGCACATCTACAAGGGATATCCCCCGCTGCAAGTGGGCTGGGTTTTACAGAGGGAGCCTAACGTGACTGTTAGATAGAGATGTCTGCTCTTAGTCACGTACAGACTATTCTGGGGAGTCTTAACAAGGAAGGTTGCCGATACTTCTCAGGCTTGCTTAATTCCCTCCCTCATCTCCCTCACACATACTTCATGGTAGAGCTCTTGCTCTTCTTCTTTTTTTTCCCCAACCACCCCAGCACCAGCGTATCATGACTTTTCTCAACTTTTGGATAGGGAATTTGGCTAGAATATGGTGCAGAGAACATTTATCTTGATAAATGATACTAGTTCGTTTGGAACCAGGAAGCATTTGGAAGGAGATCTGGTCTTGCCTACAGTCAGGTCCTGGTTTCTGTTTGTTGGGCTAGTGGTACCTTAGCCCATATGGAGTCACAGAACTTGACCATGGTGCATATGGGTTATTGCACCACTGCTTGCTCTGGACTGCATGCTTATAATGCAGAGCAAAATACAACATGCATGCACAAAGGACTATATGGATAGTCCTTCCTCAAGAAAGTGTATGGTATTTAGCTGAGTGGTGTAAAAGATTGATTCAACAGCAGCAGGCAGGCAGGCCAGACTCAGGAGGGGTGATCACACTGCATCTAATATACCTGTGCCACGGCACATGGCAGTCTTGGAGGAAGAGAAAGAACTTAAGTGGCTAATTCGATGTGCTGCTTTACCTCAATGATAAGTGACATTATCCCTGGAAGGATTCCTGGGACATTATCCCAGGAATGGGGGCATCAGGGAGGGATGGTTAGATACATACCTTTGAGTGAGCTGGAGTGAGGGGTGCTATTTGTAACCTCACCGTTGACGTGTGGCTACTCAGGGCTGTTCCTGGTACCTGTGCAGCAGTTGTCCAGCAATCCGAAATTGCTGGTGCATGGAATACCCTTTAACCTCACCTGCCAGAACATCAGCATTGTGGTCAATACACTCCCAAGGTATCCGTTTTCACTGACATACAGATTTCCAAATTTGGAAAATGATGGACCCCAGATTCATCATAGTCACATTTAATAGTACCAAGTGTTGGAACAATTCTGTACTACTTAGAGCTTAATACCTATGATTAATAGCCTTAATATTCAACTCAGTGTACACATGCATTTTATCTGATACTGATAGTACACTACCACCCCTAATTCCAGTAATTTAAGGTATTCTTTCAATATTTAAAAACTGTATCAGTTGCAAGTAAAAGTGCAAGCCACATGTTATTTAAGTCATTTCAAGCTTCAAGTCATTTCATATGCCATCTTTTCAATTACATCCTACTCACTATATAGAGCACTTACTCATGAAACAGAATGAGTTAGTCAGATGCGCAGAGTTTTCAAGGTCACTATATTGCTAACGAAACTTGTTAACTGACACAGGCATTAGTCATAAAGCTGAGTAAATGTGATGATTAAGCCACTCATCGTTCCGTACAACCCTGTTGCATCCTGCCTGCTAAAGAGGGAATTGTTATTTTGGGGCCTGATTCAAACCTACTTAAGTCAGTGAAAAACCCCCTCTCGCTCCCTGGGCTGCAGCCCAGGCTGCCAGCAAGCAGCAGAACTGCACTCTCAAACGGAGCAGGCAGCACGGTGGTAATGTGGGCAGCTCTTGGTCATTCAGGTCTCTACGTATCAGCTCCTGCCACGGCTTGTAACGCAGTAGTTCACAGCCGTAACCTTCCCTTCCCCAATGCAGGTGGAGCCTCCTCAAGCTCACTGAATTATGTGTTTGCCCTTCAGATGCCTCTTGCTATGGGACGCAGAGGATTTCCCTGCTGCAGAAAGCTTGCTATAATTATTGTTTGGCCTGGTGGGTTTTGCTGCCTTCCCAATGGTGGATTATTCATTTGATAGATGCAAGGAACCAAACACAAGCATACAGGCAACACTAGAAAATGAGCAATAAAAATAGTGGTCAGTAACCAAATGGAGACACTTCATTTTAATGAAATTCCCACTCAGCTCCAGGGAAAGATCAAAACACACCCACTCCATTTTAATGATAAGGAGGACGTTATCCCTGTGTGCATCACCACTTACAGGGTGTAGTAATGAACACTGAGGGTAAAGGCGAAGGCTTTCGTCTCACCTGAGCCTGACGTGCATTACTCAGACCATCACCCGTGCCCTAAGGTTAGGAATTTGAATGATCCCTGCCAGGTGAATAGCTGGGAGGCTGGAAAGGCTATTAATGCTCTGTCAATGCAGGGATGTACAATATAAGATGAAACACAGCACATGTTTGAAAGACCTAGGCACTTTTAAGGTGTCATTTGTATGATCTGATGTAGGCATCACACCCAGGTGAAAGTAATTAAGCCACAGAGCCTAATGACTCCACTGAATAAACTCCATAGACATACACGAATTTTAGGAAGGCTCAGTCATACACAGGGTTTTACCTTGCAAACATTCTTTCAAATCAGTCCTATCTAAGGCATCTTCTACTTGGGCCTAGGAGGCAATGGAAGGACAAAGTTGTCGGTAGAAGATGGTGGGAGGCAGGTAGCAGGTTGGACAGAGGCTGATCCGGCCCGAGCCAGCCGGAAGGAGGACAAGTCTTTGTTGTTGGAGGGAGCTGGAAGAACTAGAGCATGGACAATGACGTCAGCGTGCCACACAGCTGGAGACACCATAAAAGCAATGTAAAGGAACTCCTCCTCCTCCTCCCAGTAGCAATAACAAAAATGAAGTATGTAATTGAAAATTCAAGGCACTTGGAGGAGAAAGAGTACCCAGAAGGTACAAAAAGATGTCAGCAAAGACATCCTTTAGTGGGATTTCTTTAGCACTACAGCTCCTGCTACAATTGTCTGTCTGCTGAAACAACTTTTCTGAAAGAAAGAAAGCAAATTCAGCATAGGAAGGTTGGGGTTCAGAAAGACCAGAAAGAAGCACTAGTTAGTGCACATGCTCAGAATGTTGTTTGCAAAGCATCTATAAAATAATTACCTTAATAATAGCACAATTCATGTAAACAAACATGGAATTTTCTTAGGTATAGAGTATGAATTTCATGGAAGAGCATAGATGAACCCAGACCTTCTGTTTAGTCAACAGTATTATTTTGCTCTGTTGAAGTAGTCTGGATCTCTTTGGTTCTTTCTTGATCTCTTAACTTCATAGAAAAATCCACTGTTGTTCGTTAATATGCTTAGCTATTTTTTTAAAATATCTTAATAGGTAAATACAGCTGCATAATAAATCTACTGAAGTGGTGAACAAAAAATGTTATTGCCCAAGATGCATTCATGACACCCACATGACAATCACTGTGTCTTCTCTTTCATTACTTTCTTCCTCCATAGTCCTAGACCTGTTATGTCTGTGCATTTTTGATGTCTCTTTGGATTTGGGCTGAGTCTTGAGGCCAGCCTGAGCTCTTGGATTGTCTAGTTAGACATAGAGACTATGTGGGGAATTGGTGTGGGGAATTACCTTTCCAAAAGAGTCTCTGCATGGTAATGCAAGAGGTCTCACATTGGCTGAAATTAAGGACAGGGACAGTGAATGTTTGGGCTGTGAGGGTGGAGGGGGTTGGGTTTGGTGACTGAGCTGAACTTGCAACAGTAAGAAAAACAGTGGGATTTAACTAAGGCAGGAGTGTGGGATGAGTGGAAAAGGCAAAGAAAAACCATAACAGAGTTTCTCTGCTAGAGATTAAGATGATGGAGAGGCTAATATTCCTCAGGAGAGAATAGTTGGAGGCTATGTTAGATAGATGAATGTAACTACCACAGATGTTCAATAACTAGATAGCTATGGACAGGTTAAATAGGATTTCAGGAAAACACCAAGTCTTTGGTCCTTCTAAGTCTCTTCTGTCTTCAGTGCTTTGCTCCTGAGTAACAGATACCATGGAAAAGAGGTGAGGGAGAGCAACTTTGACACCATCAATAACAACTTTAATCAGGCTGAGCAAGAGCTCAAGCAAGGCACGCAAGAGGGGATGTAAAAGAAAAGAATAAAGAAAAAAAATGAATAAAGAAGCAGACTAGGAAGTGTCTATGTGGGATGTGGTCTTGTGTCTATGGCAGGAGATGAGCTCATTCATACAACTTTTTTCTGAAGGAAGAGGGACAAAATCCCCAGGGGAGAGCAGCAGCGCGGACCAGAAGGGAGAATCAGGAAACCTACTTAAGGCTTTCATAAAGATCGTTGTTTATTTTGATTGAAGATTGTTACAGTGACATCAAGTACAAATAAATTGCATTCCTGGGACAGATTTTAGCACCTCATTATGCCACAACTTACCTTTCTTCTGAGGACATTCAGCTCATTGCCTACAGGGCCCAGCTCTTTCTGCTGAGGATGTTCAGGGGAACAGATTGATGTTATTTGTTTGAACTTACCTAGCTGCATGGAATTGAAGTGATGAAGAGCTGCTGAAATTAAACAGACCTACAGAGCTGTACCAGATGTACCAGAGCCACAAATACCTACGACCATCCTTGTGACATTTGGAGAGTATTTGGGGAGCTGAGCAGGATTTTTAATTTGCTCTCCCTGTGTACAGTGTGAGGCCGCTGTGTCATCAGCAAACTGTGAACATGTGCAAAGGAAACTCAAAAAAAAAAGAAAAAAAACACCCCTAAATATTCATTTCATACATTTGAGCAACTCCGGAGACTATAAAAAATTAAATGTAGGAAAAGGTCAGGCCTTTTTATCTTCTGACTTGTCTGGGTTTTATTTGTTTTACTACGAAAAAGCACAAATCATAACATAAAAGAGTCAAGAAGAAACTTTCCCTAGCACAAAATTACGTACATTAATGAAGTGGCCATAACTCACATACGGATAATAATGTGCTCAGTCATCCTTTGTGAATCAATACACATTTTAATGATGCCCATTAGATATTATAAATCCACTGCATTATAAAAGGTGATGAGCAGTATCGTGCCCGCTTCCTAGCACAGCACACACTGCAAAGAAGTCATTAGGAAGCAGTCACGTTACCCCCGCACTCATGGTGGGAAACAAAGGCATGGGGAGCCAGAGCAGCACCTACAGAAAGCACCCTGCTCCTAAATAATTTGCCAAATTTTGTAATTGGTAGTTTGCAGCAAAAAACTGAATGGATGGGACTGTTTTATTATTATTACCTTGGGATTGTGTGTAGCAGAGGTATCTTACAAGGGCGACTGTATTTTGGTAGTACACAATCTAAATACGAACAAACAAAGTGCAGCCCTCGGAGCAGGTCAGCACAACAGTGCTGCCCGTCGTGCCAAGCCTGGCAAAGTAACGCCTGGGGATGCCGGGGAGCTCGACAGCCGTGAGAGGAGCCTGCAAAGAGCTCCAGTTTGCTCTACAGAGCTTCCAGACCCAGCCAGAAAGCAAGCAAAGCCCAGGGCACGGACGGGAAAGGAAGGGCAACCGTGACGTTTCCAGTGAAACATGGAGCCTTCTGCAGTTCCTGCGGGGTGGCAAAGGGCGCTCAGAACCTGGTGGGGCCACCAGCTGGGCAGCAGGGACCCGAACAGGCCAGTGGCAGCTCTTTGGGTGATGGTGGCTTCTTGTTCCAGAAGGGCTTCATGCCAGGGGCGTTGCTGGCAGCGTGCTCATGTTCCTCACAGGGGTGGGAGGCAGCTCTGGCTCGACACAGACAACTTGTTCAGGGACCTCCTTGAAACAAGTCTGTGGTCTCTACCCAGGAGGTTCAGAGACCTCCTGGTGAGAAGGGGTCTGGGCTGTGAAACGCGTTGGCTCTCGCTGTGCCCTAAGGACTCGTTCCTGGCAGTCTTGAACACAGTAATTCTAGTTATGCTCACGGATGGTCCTGTGTCTGTTCGAAACAGGCTCCCGAGCAAACAGTCCACCTGGTTTAGCCTCGGTCTGTGCTGCAAGCCCTGTATGAGGGCACAGGCTCTCCTCTTGACTCTGCAAATTTGCTATTGCTATTTGCAAATAACTGCCACACCATCAAAGACAACAATCTAGTCTTTCATATGGGTGTTTTCAAAGTCATTCAGTTTGGAGAGGAATGAAGCCTAAGTGGGTGTATTTTTTTTTTGTGGTTTAAGAAATCCTAAGTTTCTATCCTAATTGCTACCCAATTATCAGTGTGCCTGTTGATCAGCAGCTGATACCTGCTGCCCTCCGACTCTTCTTCTGGGCTTATATTAAGTAAGTTGTGCTAGAAAAATGCATTTCCAGTGAGAAGAGGCAAGAAACAAGCATGGGAAGGTATGAAAGTGTGAACATGGCTCCGTCTAAATGTACTTTTTCTTATAACCTACCTGTGTCCTGCTCTAAATATCCAGACACTTTTCAAGTACAAACATCTAAACAATTAACTTCCTACTTCCCTGGAAGGCAATTGGCTGTAAAGTAAAAACAGGAACAGTTAAACAGCATAAAAGTGCTGCACAAACATACATCTACACAGCACTTAGAAAGTAATGAACATAGCATTTTGCTAGCATTTCATTTGCTGGCATTTTGCTAGCATTTACTGCAAACTATTAAAACAGAATACGTGCCAATTAAAATAATCAGAATAAAAATTTTATAAGTTTTATTTAAAAATATATTTTTTTATGAATGTAATATCCATAAACTGAAAATATTGCCTTTAGACTCCAAACACATTAGAAATGTCTGTGAGGATAATACATGGCCAAACATGAAGAAGGTCTCACAAGCCAAGTTAAAGAACCAATTATTTTACAGCATTTTATTACATTTCTAGCATTGCAGAAGCTAATTTCAGATGGTGACATCAGCTCATGAAGACACCAGCTCCAAGCTGTCAGAAATACTGATTTGGAAATAATTTTTTTCACCATTTCCTTATGATGAAAAAAATAAAGTTCTCTTATATTAAACTTTATGTTAAGTCTGAGTGTTTCGTTTTTATTCCTGCGCTCTCTCCTCCTCCCTCCTCGCGTCACTGTGAAGAGCCTGGCCCTGTCCTGCGATGGCGGCCCTGGAGGCACCGGCTTGTTCCTGTTGGGACCCTCTGAACCATCTCCCCCGCAGGCCGGCTGGGCCCCATTCCCGTAGCCTCTCCCCACAGCTTTCATTCCCCATTGCATTAGACGCTCCCAAAGCAGAAGCAAGAGGGTCACAGAAAACAGAGCTATTCAAATAGATCAAATAGATCTTTCCACCAAATTTCTGCTACGGTGCATGCAAGGAGCACGACTCTTTCCTCAACAAGCCTTTGTGAGCACATGGGGTGTGCGCATGTGTGCGCAAACTCCTTCCTGATGAGGACACCCATCACCAGCCCGTTCCCCCAGGACTCAGAGCAATAACCCCTGGAAGTCCTTTCCTCATTTCTGGGATCTGTGAAGGTGTCGGAAATTGTCTTCAAACGGCCACTACGGTCTGAAGGCCAAGCTGCCTCCGAGACAGGGGCGCTCCATGAAGAGCTTCGGTATGAAATTGCACCAAGTTTATTTACTGAATGGAAACAATCCCCTTCCCTCTTCTCTCTGCCCAGTGTCCCTGTCACTCCTGGGTATGATGACTCAGAGGGGCAGCATGGAAACCCAGGCAGCACTGGACAGCAGCCCATTCATTACGAGGGAATATAAACCTGTAAAAGAAATGACCAGATCTCCTACATGAATAATGAAGCATTAAAAAAACAGGAAGGACAAATGAAAACAAACTAATTAAGAGTAACTAGCTGTATTTATGCAGACATAAGAACACACAGAGGTTGTGCTGGGCTGGATGAAATCTTTATCTAGCACCATGTCCAGGAGTGAACGCTAATGGAAGGAAAACACTGGGATTTCTGCTACAACAAGTCTCCCACTGTTCAACAAGCTGCAGATCAGGAATTAAGTTTGTACCCGCTTTTTTCATGGAACTTGATGGATTTCTCTTCCACGACTTGTCTAATGCTTCTGGGACTCTGATTCACAGCAATCCGTGAGAACGAGCGCAACAATCTAATCATACCACATGCAAAAGAAAAACGTAATTTATTGTAAACCACTGCCCAATGACTTCCTAGGGTCTTCTGTAATTCCCCCCTATTGAAAAGCAGCACATAATTGCCTAATCACCTTCAGACCATTCAGAAGTTGAGACAAGTCTCCCCTCACTCTCCTATCTCTTCCACGTTAAATGGTTTTTACTGGTCACGCGCAAGTATCGCACAGGTGAACTAGGGGCTTTGAATGTTTTCTCATGTTCTACCTGCCATTAAATTCAGAGAGAACACAGCACGGATAGGGGTTTAGTCCAAAAGTTACTGCCACTGCAAGGAGGGAGCTGCTGGTCACGCACGGTCTTTCCTTCCTTAACGCAAAATCCCGAACACGGGACCACACCTGGTCTAAAGGCTGCATCAAGAACGCAGGAGGCAATGGCACGATTACACCACATACACTGGAAAATGCATTTTCGGTTATCAGTTTAATGAGAAATCTGCTTAGTGTGAATCAGAATTTCAAAAAATTACGACACCAAAGGTCATAGACAGCTTTCATATAAATGTGCTTTATTGCAGAGAAGTTACATTATTTACATGCTGCAACACATTACAACATAAATCTATCAAGTATTTCATGGTGGATGCTGTAGGTTGCCAGATAACATTGCCATAAGAACCACATTATAAAGTGAAGAGACTTACAGCTTCATATACTCTACAACTTGGAGTAGCTAAAATGTTAAAAGTCAAAAGGCAGTGTTTGCTCAGGCCTGCCCGTTGTCATAAGCATGCAAAAGCCTAAGGAGAGCAAATATAAAAGTATTGTCCAGTTTCAGGTCTATGATGCCACCAAAGCTGATGATAGGTGTGTATTAATTTATATTTTAAAGCGTATAATCTTGCATAAATTATACAAGTCTAAGGAGATTGGTATAAATCTAATTATTTATAAACCATGGCTTAGAAATAAAGAAGAAATGCGGCTTGCACATGCATTTAAAAGGACAACCTAGCAAATGTTTGTGACCTTATTATTTATTATCTTTTCTCTTAACAGATCTGCTAGAAAACATCTTAATTCTAGAGTTGCACTTCTCTTGGCTGAATAATGACAATGAAACTCCAGAAAAAGACAACTAAGCAATCTAGCCAATATATGCTGGTGGAGAAAAATCTATGAAACACAGAACATCATTTATGTCTAACTTAGTATGTCTTCATTACGCAATGTTTCTAGCAGCATCATAGTGAAATATAATAGTTGAGTGAAGTTTGGCCCCTCATTTTCGTAAGTGCAAAATAATCTAAAGTACCAATTAGATCTGTAGCCCACACATCAGCTGCTAAACAAACTAGGGAAAGCCCCATTGCTTTCTAAAAGAAAGGTCTCCAACTGCATCAGTTTTAGGATATTTGACTAGAACAAGCCTAAAGAACCATGAAAGACATTTTTTTAAGAAGTGAGGGAAAGGCTCAGGATGAAAGAAAACAGAGAGAATTGAAGGAGAATTTTGCAGCCAGTGCCTTGCAGGGTGAATCACTTCTGCCTGCAACGCAGCCGGGCCGATTCACACCTCTTTAGGAAGCGACTTTGTTTCTGTGTATCTAAGAGAGAGAATGGAATGAAAGAGAGAAAAAAGAGAGAGAGTGGAGAAAGAAAGCAAGGACCTGACAAAGTGAGAAAGAAAGGAGGAAGAAAAAGAAAGAAAATAAGAAAGGAAGAAGGAAATAAAAAGAATAAGGGAGAAAGGAAGAGAAAGGGATAAAGAGAGAAAGAAAGGAGTCATCTATGACCGTCACAGTGCAGAGACTGAGAGTCCCTGCTCAGCTCCAAGGCTAATAGAGACGGCAGGATGCGGGGCTGGGACCTGGTCCTTGTGAACCCGTATCCGAAGGGCTGGGAGTTTGTACAGAGTATTCCCGTTCACTATTCCCCCACAGATGCCTCGTGTTACACTAGTACCTGGCTCTGGCAAAGTGCTGACGACTGGGTGTGGGTAGGGACAACCTGCAGGGACAACCTGCTCTGAGGTGTCCCCTGGCCCCACTGATGCCACCTGGTGCAGCCGCGGGGACCCTGGGGCACCTCCACCTTTCCGGGAGAGCAGAGGCCCAAGGCGGCTGCCACCGCTCTGGAGACAGGGCCTGGTGCCTCCGGGAGGGCTCCCGAAGCGCTGAGTTCTCCGGCCACACCTATCCCACACGGGGAGATTTCGGGCTTCCTTCCCTCCGAAGGCTTGATGAAACCGCAGCAGACCCGAGCACGCACCGAGCTGGGGCTAGGCAGTGCGTGGGGTGCCGGGGCACTGTGTGTGCAAGGCGGCTACGCGGCTGTCCACAGCACCCAGGGTCAGACACGCACGGAGGGCAAAGACCAGACCCGGAAGCAGAGCCTGCAGCAGGGTGCTGGAGGCCGAGGAGCCCAGGCTTGCTCTGGGCAGCCCAGCCGCTTCCATCTGGGACTAGCGAGTTCACAAGCAAGGCTAACGTGTCCGCACCCCTCTAGTCTCCGGCTGGCTCAGGTGTTTGCATGTTCCAGGTTTGGCTTAGCAGAGGTTGTAGGAGGATCAGAGCTGTCCTCATCTGTCAGGACAGATGTGCCCATAGTCTCCAGTCCATTCTAAAGGACAAGAAACACCTTCCTCACGCCCACCTTCTCCAAGCTTGTCCAATGCTCGATGCATTTTATCGTAAGCCACCTCTTCTATGATGCCACAAAAATCCGTTTATACTACAGACGTGTATGTGCATGTGTGTACTTGATATGACTTTTATATATATTAAACATATATAAATATCTACTTTATATATATATATTATATATATATATTAACACATCCTATTCAACCATCCTCATTTCCTGTCCTTCCACTTAATCTCATCACTTCTCTCAAACTGCACAAATTCTTTAAGACTGGGACTGTCTCTATTTTGGGTTCCTTCATGTACAGACCATCCTAGTAAACAGCACGTTACTGGAATTAAATGTAGATGGGAGAGGGTGGCTCCGAGCTTCTCATTATCAGTGCTACCTCCACAACGCCTCTCAGACCTTGATCCTACCATGAGTGTTTATGCACTGAAGATCATAGATGTGAACGGGCCATCTATGAATTAAGCTCATACGCAGGATGAGGATGGCAGCTCTTACTGAAAACTAGCACTGTACAAAATATTAACTTTTACTATAAACGCATGTATAGATAAAAACAAGTCAAAGTATTTTGGGCAGTAGGAGAAAGAGGCCATCATTTCTATTCCCACCTGTCCCTTTTAATTGCATATATGGGGAAAAGTAATGTTTTGGGTTTCTCTCCTCAAGGGTAATTTTTGGAGTGCTGCCAATAGGGATAAATGTTAAATGTTGTGTTAAATAAGCTAGCTAGCACATTTCCCAGAGCTGTATATTTTCAGTAATGATTTTCAGGTCATGATTTTTTGGTATACCGTTGTCATTCTTGTTTGGTTCATTTAGTAGGACATGTTCAGTATGAAATACCGAACAAGGTCACAGGGATTCAAGTAGGAATTCCAGTTTGTTAGATACTAGTTTTCAATATTTAGCAAACAACAGATAAGTTGTCCTAAGAATTATCAGGATACGCAGCTGAGACGACTTGATTTTTGCTATTAACAAAGTCTATGAGGATTAACAGGGAAGTCCATAAACAGCAACTTATCTTGTATAAAACCCCTGAATACTACAGTATCAAACTATCAAAGTAAATAACAGATAGTAAAACAAAGAAAAAAAAATCACTATAGAAATCACAGGAAAGGAAAAAAAAAAAGAATTCTTCAAAGCCCAAAGGAATTTCTCCATAAAAGTTACAGCTTCCCTAGCCAGTGAAAGACTACTGTAATTCTCTATATAGCAAAAAGTCTACACCAGGTATTTTAAGTTGCTGTAAGAAGAAAGTATCTGCAGATTGCATAAATGTGTTGTGTCACATAATATCAAAGTTATTTGCAAAAATTATACAATTTGGAATGCTTTAAAATGAGACAAAACAATGTACTTAAACATACATTAATAAGAAAATGAAAGCAATCATTATATGAAATGTATTTTTGGGATGCATTGATTTAGCAATGCTATCAAGATCAAATATGCAAAGTGAAAAGTCGTCGTTATAATAAGCTGCTCATTGATATCCCATTTTGCCACCAGGACATTTTCTGTGCCCTACTTTTGATGGATCTTTACAGTCCCAAGGGCAAGTGAAAGCCAGTTGTGGGCATTCAGAAACAATTCTGGTGAGATTTACGCTGTGCACTTGTTATAGCCGTTTTCTTTTACTCTTTTGAAGAAGTGACTTCACCAAGGCAGGTTTCTTTCATTGACACAGTAAATTCCTTGCAGCAGGGGCCAGATTCTGGACACTGCAAATCACACTGTTGGCACTCAAAAAATAAATAATAATAACAATAATAAATTACTTTGCTTATTTCCTACTTATGCGTTGTGCTGATTCTCTTGATTTAAGTGATGCTCCTTAGGAATTTTCAGATCCTTCTGGCCTAAGTCTCTTCTGTCTTTCCTGTTGTCTTTCTTGTCAGTGTTGCTACTCTCCTCAGTCCAAAACCTCTTTATTTTCGAGGTGTTGCTGTTTTATTTGCACTTACAGTAGAGGTTTTTGAAAAAGCTACACTTCTTTCTGCGTTGGGTAAATCTGGTGTATCATACTCCCAAGGGCAGACTTCAGCTCGAGATGCTAAAGGTTGCTGTAAGTAACTACTTGGCTTACGGGAGTCAGAGGAAAGCACATTTGCCTCAGACAATGTATTTTTCTTCTGTTCCACCAATTTATTGAGGTTTTCCTTTTCTGTTGCTTTCTGGGGTGGTTCCTCATACTCCCTAGCACACGGAGTGGGCCCATATCTATTAACATTCTCACATTTCAGCCCAGGGGTGACCTGAGACTTGGAATTTGACTGTTTTTTCTCATTTTCCAAAGCCTGCTGCTCTTGCGTCTCCCAAGGGGTTGTCTCCAACTTCTCTGAGCTCTTTTGGCTGGATTGTTGGTACCCCTCAGCTGTCTTCAGCTTATGATGCGATTTCCCCTTTGGCTGCGAAGGGTGATTTTTCTCGGGCTCTGAGGAAGCAATTGATACATGTTTTTGAACCTTAGAGTCAGAAGGCACAGGACCAGGAATTTGGTCATATATCTCCCACGGACAAACTTCTCCTATGTCAAAATTGTCCTTGTGCAGAGACTTACCTGGCCCTGTGTCGGGATTTGTGGGTGTCTGACTAACCTTCTGTTGTTTCATAATTCCAGATTTATGGGTTTTCTTTGTCTCCTCAGAGGGCGTAGAGTTCTTCCCCTGAGGATCCTTATGCTCCCCTTTCTCAGAGATGGAGTGTTTTCTGTTGATCTCCTTATTCTTTTGCTGAGATTTATGGGATTTAGTGCTTTCTTCGAGACTTTGCGTTTTACCTGTTAAGCCTAGAGTCTTTTCCTTGGCACTAGCAATAACACTGAGGGATTTTTGTAACACGGATGTTCTTGGATGCAGAGGCTTCTTATCTGCACTTAAGTTATGTGCGCTTACTGATTTGCACACCAAAGGGACTGATTCAGTGGACACTGCTTCAACTTTTTCAGTAGCTTTTTTGGTTAATTTATTCTCAGCCAAGGAATCCAGAAGTGAATTCTCAGCAGTGAGACCTTCCACGCTTTCTCTAGTTAAGCTGTTAGCTTCTTCCGTTTGATCCCTAACGTGATCGTAAGTGCTGTGGGACTTCTTTAAAGAAAATACTCTGTTTTTCAAAGTCTCTTCTTTCGGCTTTACGCAACTCGTGGAATCCTGCGGGTTTTTCTTCAGCGCTGCAGCATTCTTCACAGCACTGTGCTCCACCAGGTCCTTCTCATCCCTGGAGCACTGCCTCGTGACGGTCTCGGGGATTTCTGTGATTCGTCGCATGATTGATCTCCCCAAGCCCTTCTTAGAGCACCTTTTCTTCTGGAGATGGGGGTTATTAGCAATCATCTTTTTCCTCTTATAGATTTCAAGCTGGGCATATAGTTTCTTCAGCTCATCCTGCAAAGCAAAGTGAACGGCAAAACTAGTACATACAGAGTGAACCCAGTCAACCAAGCACTCCAGCGAGTGCATTACCTATTAAATTATAAAACATATTACATTTCTTTCACTGTCTTTTCTAATGCTTGAACATGTCATTTCTCCATGAACCTCAATCTCATTTTTTTCTATTTTTTAAAATAAATCCAACTCTAAAATTACTGCACAAAGTGGTTGCCTTGCATGGCAGCATAACATACAGCATGCAAAGGCAATTAATACCCATTTACGCTGCACATTTTCCTGCTGAATTCTACCACTATGCTTTATTTTAAGAATGTTAAGTGAGGGAAGCTAGAGACAGAAGTGCCCTTTAATCATGTAGGATAGGATTGAAGGTTTTTTCCCTTGTTTATTGTGTTTGATAAAATTATATATTACATAGTGATGGCGAATGACTAATCCCACTGACATCAAACTCTGTGTGTTTCAAGCCAACTCAAAGAATCTATGTAAACTGGTAAATACCATTTGCTGTGGTTTCCTCCTTTTCAGCCTCTCAAATGACTTTTCCTGTAACAACTAATGCAGATTCTCTTCACACTAGTACATTTTTTCTAAAAGATGTTACAGAACCCAATACCATAATCATTACATGACCTAGTTGGACTCTTTCATTTGGTGTCTGCAAAAACAGGTCAAACAGATGCAATTCAGAGTTAACTGGTAGGGAAAAAAAGCATATATTCCTGAAAATAAGTATTTTAAAGTTACATGTACCCGAATGTCTTCAGGATCCAAACTATGTTCACTCCATGCTGAATTGATACTGCTGTTCAGATAGGATCCAGAGCGACCCATGTCAAGCTCATCTTCATACGCTTCTGTAGCTATATCATCTCTTGGGTTATTGCTTGAATGTGAAAACTGCAATAAACACACATAAAAAAGATACTGCCATCAGTAAACTGTAAAAGTTTGCATCAACAATGCTAGGTGTAAAACGATCTTTCTATGGATTTCATGCGACTTGTGTTAACTCAAAATACCCCTGCAGGCATCACTAGCATCCTACAGAATATCAGTACGGTACAGAAGGATCTCTTATTAATGATATCTTAACTTGAAAAGGTTTAGACATTAGAAGAATTAAAATTACAAGAATTAAAAGAATTCCTTGTGCTTCATTTCATGCCTATTTGAACCTCTTTAAATTGAATGTCTATTCCTGTATATTTTCATACTAGTTTAATTTAAAAACAACCTCTGTTTCCAATTAGGCTGCTAGAACAGTAAGACTTTATTTTATATCCCATACAGTTGAATAATCTTGCAGAAAACAATTCTTTCATTTTAGATTCTGACTGAAACAAGGAAAAGAGACAGTAAAAAAACAAAAGACAACAAATGGAGAAAAATTAGGAAGGAAAAAAATAAATTCCTCTTTCCTAAGTTTTAGCAAATGCTCATATCCAAAGTCGGATAGAGGTTGTGACAGATCCTTTTTTATTCACATTAATTAACTGATCCCTAGTTATCACTGCACACACAGTCATCTGGCCTCATGATTTGTGTCTATAAATGGAACATTCTACATTCTCTTTGATTTTCTGAGTTCTTTGGGATGCTGAAAGTAAAGTCTGTGTCATGTTACACAGACAATAAAACTGAAAATAGAAATGCTGATCATTAGTCACGAGTCAGCTTCTCAAAGGTTAACAGACTTTCTAGGCTGGTGTCAAAAGGCATCTCTGAAAATATGTAATAATATGCATATGATAAAGAAAATATTAAAACTGTTAATGACCAGAAAAATCATCAAAAACAAAACAAGGCTGTTCATCGTTAATACTGCATCACAGTGTCCTCTTGTGACTGTTTAATGCATGTATCTTTGACAGTTATCAGCATACTGTTTTGACACAGACAAGTGACAGGAGAAGCAGCTTTACTAACACAAAAATCACATTAACTGGAGCTGTACAGGATTCCTGTGTGACGGATACCTTTCCATGCTTAATCGCCTCTTTGCTTCTTGATCTTTTGACTAACAGAATGGGCCATTTCAAGAGCCATTATCAAATTACTCTTTGGCTGCCAGGACATGGCATAAGAAAAAATGCCCAAGTGAAAGCCCATGGCTGGCACCAGCGACAGGAGGAGCTACCTGTGGTATTTTTGTACCATGGAGACTGGCATGTTCTAGTTTCATTTCCTGAATGCCAAATGGGAACCAGGCTGCGGAGCTCCAAGCTCTGTTCTGCCCCCTGCATCCCGCTGTCCTGCCCCTTTCCTTTTCCCTCACAGGTCCATCCCCTCATCCACCTCCATACCTGGCTCTGGATTACGGGTCAAGTGTCTTCTAGGAACGTCCCAAGCTTTGGACTTGCAAAGGCATCTCTGCTATGGGCCAGGAGAAATTGCCCAGGATAAATCCCAGCCTCCTCTCTCACAGCCAGCCCGAGCTGCCCATTGCAATCTTATTGAATGGTCCATCCCAGTCTTCCCACGCCCTCCTTCAAATTCTCTGTCTGATTTCAGATTACACTGGCAGACACACAGACACCCAAATCTCTGAAACCAGCAACTGGAGAAAATGTCTAACATGTTGTGCAGGCTGAATACGAACCACTTGGTCTCTAAACTCCACCAAATCTCCGCAAAGCAAAGCAGAAGCAAAGAAAAATGTAAATGCAGTTGATGAAGACAAATGTCAGCAAATCCGTCTAAAAAATTTCAAGCCCTTCTTTCAAGATGAGACACTGCAGCTCTCATACTTGTCAATCAGGTCATTCAGCGAATGATTTGATGCGGCCAAAGCAAGCAAATGCCTTCAAAATTTAATATGAGAGGTGGCACAACCGTTTTTGCTAAACTTTTTAAAAGACACAGTCTTGGCGTGGTAGGCAAAATGCATGTTTTACATCTGCATAATAAAAGCTTAAGGAAATTTTAAGCAACAGAAAAGTGGACTGTCTCATATATATTTTCATATTTTAGGCATCACAGTCAAATTTTGCAGCTCCCTCTTCTTCCATCTGCTAATGAATTTTATCAAGAATTTTATGAAGAATTGCTTCTACAAAACAGTATTTATCTTTCTTGGTCTTGGTAAGAGAAAAAGAAGACACGAAAACAGAATACCTTAGGGATCAGGAGCAGCCCAACAGTGACTGTCACAGTCAAGTGCGTGTGTGCAAAGAACAGCATCAGCATCCAGTCAGACTGAAGTCTCGAAGCAAGTATGAATCTGAAAACAGAACTCAGTGTTGGTACTTCCTTGCCTTTTCTCTGTACATTACACTTAATGCTCCTTAGGATTCTTTCATTGAAAGCCCAAATGCAACCATCTTTGTTTTGTACTACTTTCATACTGACTAAAAATTACAGCCACATGCTTTACTTAAATAGCACAATTTCAAAATAATAATAATAAAAAAAACCCAAAATAAAACAAAGAATGGAAGTTAAGGGCCTGAAAGTATATTGCTATTCAAGCTGTCTTACTCTATGAAGCTGTTTTTTTGATGACGTAAATTATCATGGGTTCTTTGGCTCAAACTGAGTTATGGAAGTTTATTTTCATTGAAGATCTGAGCTGATGATTTTATGTTATTCGGCAAGCTCATGTACTAAGATCATTTGTAGTGCATTTCATAAATGCAGGACGTCCATGGATCGCAGCCACTGATAACACTGAAGCGAGAACTGAACTGAGACCTGGTTTAGTGGGAGGCAGAGAAATGGTCTTGACTGCAGGAGCTCCCAGCTCAATACTGCAGGGCCTAAGAGCTCTGAAAATGCTGCTGAGTGACTGAAACTCCCAAATGAAGCAATTCCTTGCAGAGCTTTCTGAAAAAGAGGCAGAATAAGCCGAGGCATGCTTGGCTTATCTGCTTCAGCGAGTTCCCAAAGATACCAACGCTAAGCAGTATAATGGATGAATGGATGTACCACTGGCTTTAATTTGCAGCTTTACAAGAATCATTCAGAAATAAATGACATTGGCAACTTATCTCAGCCCACAGATGCATATTTTGCAAAAGCTTTTGTTAACAGAAATAGTCTGACATGAAAAATTGGCTTATATGTCATAAACAGTCAGTCATCATTTCTTCTTTATTACCTTATAAACACAATGTTTCATCAACACAACAAAATACTATACCTTCTTCTTTCTTAAAAAGATGTTGCTGTTAAGGTATGCAGACCGTGGTCTGAAGTTTAGGTAATTGAACAAAACATGAGAAACTACTGAAGACGACACAGGAGGATGATGGATATAATAAGCAATAGAGTGAGAAGCTAACAAAAATTAAAGGATAATGCTGTGAGGAATGCTAAGATTTCACAGGGGACTAAGGGACAGTTATCCAAAGGAAAGCCAAGCTTTGCAGTAACTGAACAGAGTATTAGGGGCATTTGGGGAAGGAGAACCTGGAAGGTTGGCAGTATCTAGGTACCTATATTAGTAATAGCAAAGCCATGATTACCCAGGTAATGACATCAGAAATATCGAAAAGCAGGGACCAATGGGAAAGAAGTAATTAAGAGTGGATTATATGGCAGAAGACAAGGTTGAATGAAGAGTAGGGCTAAGGGGAATGGGAGAAAAGCCTGGAAAAATGGAAAAGGAGGGGGTGATAAAAGAGGCCGGTGGCACGCAAGCAAATTGCTACTGACTGAACACTCTACGCGATGACTGTGGAAGGTGCAATCTTCTCATAACACTTTATTCCTTATTTCTGTGGGACCTCACCATTCATCATGTGTGTGTATGTGTGTGCGTTGTCAACGAGCTTTGGGATGGACAAGCCAGCAAGTTGGAGGGACTCCCATGTGGGAAGTTTGCTGATGATACAAGACTGGAAGCAGCGACTGAGGCACCAGAGGGCTGCACAGCTACAGAGAGAGACCTGGACAGGCTGGAGAGCTGGGCAGAGAGGAACCTCACAGAGTTCCACAAAGGGAAGTGGAGGGTCCTGCACTTGGAGAGGAATAAGCCCAGCACAGTTGGAGGTTGACCTGCTGGACAGCAGCTCTGCAGAGAAGGATCTCAGAGTCCTGATGGACAACAAGTTAACCTTCAGCCAGCAATGTGCCTTGATGGCAAAAGGCACAAACTGAAACACAAGGAGTTCCATCGGACTATGAGGGAAAACGTCTTTCCTGTGGGGGTGACAGAGGACTGCAACAGGTTGCCCAGAGAGGCTGAGGAGTCTCCTTCTTTGGAGACATTCAAAACCTGCCTGATCCTGTGCCACGTGCTGTACGTGACCCTGCTTGTGCAGGGGGCATTGGACCAGATGATATCAAGAAATCACTCCCAACCTCAACCATTCTGTGATTCCGGGATATAAATACGATTCTTACATTCCATCTCTTTCAGAGACAGAACTTAGAAGGGAAGAAGGAACAGAAATGTGAACTTCAAAGAGGGTGGGTTAAGGAACATGTATGCAGAAATGGACATACGCTCAGGAGGGATCATGTATTTCCAAAACAGGTTGCTCATTCCTATCTATAAGCTGTGCACTACTTCATCAGCAAACTAACACGTATAGGAGAAAGAGTAATGAAGCAATACAAAATATATATTTTTTATAAAAAAAAAAGGATGGAAAAAATCAGTAGATCTTAGGAGAAAGGAACAACTTATTCTTGCTAGGATAAGCAGGAAGACCTTGTTCTCTTGGGTCTCCTTGTTAAGAAATGATTCCTTTTTCTGATTTATTATATGTGCCCTAAACGAAGGCATTCACAGAAGAAAAGGAATCTCTGCAGAATTCTGTGTTTGGTTAACTTTGTCCGGTGGAAGAATATTTCATAAAAATGAATCAAATCTGGATATCTACTATACAAAATCAAATCACTGAGGTGATCAGAAATGTAGTAAAAATCTATGTAAGAGGGAAGAATTCTCTTCTACTCAATTCCCTATATGTTTTTAATTAAAATTCCCACGGTTAAAGGAAAAGAAAAAAAATACATTTCCTTCTTTTTCTCCTTCAATATTTTTATCTTGTTCTACTGCAAAATTTGCAGCCCAAACAATACCAGTGCAACAAACCTTATCTTCTACCATGGCTCAAAATGTGACTTAGGAACATTAATAAACAGGGGAAAACTTTGCTAGAAAAGCTGTCATAGTGGTTACAGAGAACTTACAGAATTGTGAAAGCCCAGTATTTTGAATGTACTCTGTAAGCGGAGGACAAAAATAAAAGTTTCCTTAATTTGGCATTTTCCAAATCCAAATTCGGTTTTTGAAATTATTTTTCCAGATTTTGTGTTAGGAGTAAAACCCAAGTATATGAGAGCATATGGATTTGAAACAGAGGGTCTGGAAAAGATGAAGGAAATAAGAAGTCACAAGCTTGAAAAGTGTAGTGAACTTCTTAACAATGACAGGGAAAAATCCTTGCACCTAGAAGGAATAGGAAGGAAAGACACGGCATGGTGATGTTTGTTTGGAAAAGATGATGCCTCATTGAAGAAAACATGAAGGAGGCAGAAAGAAATGTGAATGTGAAGAAAGACCAAAAAATAAGAACTGCATTTGAAGACTGTCAATGGAGAGATGTAAAAAAAAAAAAAAAATAAAAAAAATCTGAGTGGATAAGGTCTGTCAGACAAAAGAACGACATGAGAAGACAAGAGATGAAAAAGAGGAAGGTTGTCATAAGAAAGTCATAAGAATCTCCTCCAGCATGAACTGAAAGAAGTTCATGCTAACTTGTTATTCTGAATTTTCTGTGAGCAATTCATTTTTACATGGTTTTCTGTGGCATTAGCAAATATGCTAATTTGCATGTGGCCCTTAGTTATTATTTACTAATCTGAAAATTTACAATTTACAAGTCTGAAACCCAAGATCATTATAAACTTTGTAAAGAACATGTACCTTATATAACATGTATATGAACATGCCTAACAGCTTTTCATGTCATCACATAAACCAATATGCTTCATGCATGAACCAATACAAATATGTGGTCATATTGCCCTTTGGCAACCTGTTACACACCAGCAAAGAGTCCACACAAGCCACCACTCTTACCTGCTGTTTTTTCTCTAGAGCTACAAAGCAGCGAGCAGTATGTAAAGGAATCAAGACTGCTACAAGTTCTGCTACTTTTAATTTATCATACATACTGAAATTAAAAACATTTTTATAATTATCAAGTCAACTGTACTTGAGTCCTGTGGGAACAGTTTTAAGTTTAGCAATTCCTTTATTTGTAGAATTAAATATTTATAAGTCCTTCCATAATGCATCCTATCCCATTTACCCATTTTTTAATTGCATCATGCGAAACCTGAAAGACAAATAGTTAATTATGAGATCTACAGATCACTTGCCTAATTGTATGGAATATAGCAGAGATAATGAGCTCATTGTGAACTGCAACAGCCATATAACGTGGCTCATGAAATGCTGATGGGACTGTCCGCACTGCATAGCAGAGATAAACACCCCACAAGAGGAATAAAAATTCAGCTGTGAGAAGAACAAAAAGAAATAATTTGCAATTAGTTTTATAGATGAAAAAGGAAGGAAATATGAAGTACTACAATATCTTCTGTACGTGAAAGTATGTGTAAAGACTGCATATACTCATGAATATATACATATACACACAAATACACATTCAAACACTTTTGGATATTGTGACTGTACATCTGTACATGACACGTTTGGTTTAAATTTTAGACACATTTTTTTCCAGATGAGATACCTTGCATTCACGTGGTATCAGTTTTTCAGGTAACAATCTTTAAGACAAAACCTAGTAATTCCTTGCTTTTACTTTTTTTTTTATGATTAGTACTACAGAAGTTTGACATCACTTAGAAAAATTATATGTTTATCTTTAGCTTTGCTTCTTGTTAT
The DNA here is from genome assembly GCA_003342815.1 of Eudromia elegans. NCBI lineage: Eukaryota > Metazoa > Chordata > Aves > Tinamiformes > Tinamidae > Eudromia > Eudromia elegans. The sequence goes on from PTEX01000135.1 coordinate 235,572, forward strand.
AGAGGCTTCTTATCAGTGTTACTATTAGTCTGTAAACTTTTAAGACAACAGCTCAATTTCAAAGGTTTATAACTCAGACATAACAATATATTTTGGGCTAAAAAATTCCTTGGTTCATGACAGTTAATTCTGCTGGCGCCCATAATATTATGAGTCACCACTGAAGACCTAATATAATTATAACAAAATATATGCTTGTCTCTGTTAGGAGCAAAACAAATAAAAGACGAAGGGAGCAGACGTGAAGGGTCAGGATGGGCTGCAGCTATGGTGTTAGAGTTAGCTCATGTGCACCCTGGGCTTGGACTTCAGATCCCAGTAGAGAGCACATTGCGACCCCATTTTCACTGTGATTCAATCAAAACAATTTGGGACCCATCTTGAAAAACACCCCTTTCCCCAAAGCTCAGCCTTGTAGCTGTGGGTATGGATGCCACCGGGACCTCCTGCCTTGAAGTTCGGGTTGGCCATGGCTGGAAGTGGTTGAGCCCATCCAGCAACGCACTGCCGGGCTCCCACAGCACTGTCACGGCTCCGGGGCACCATCAGGGAGGGTTCACTGTGATTCCCTGGTCCTCACATTGCTCCTGCCTTGCTCAGTTCTGCAGCTACTCCACCACCAACAGTGTCCCCTACGCTCATGGGCACGACAGTCCTAGTGACACCTCTGAAAAGTCTCTTTTTGAATTTTGAGCAATACTTTGGACATTTTTTATTGTACTAATAACAGAATGCCCAGCCTTAAACTCATCACTTTTACTTAAACATATTTAATATAAACCTTGCAGTTTAAACAGCTTCAGAAAAACATTTGGAAAGGTACAACTCACACATGTTGCTTTTTTTCATGTCCTCCATCACCAAAGTGCATGCAATAATAAACTTTCAGACTAAGGAAGAGTTTGATTTGGGACCTCACTGCGTGTCAATATAAAAAAACATAGTATAAATCTTTGGAGACTGGGTCCCTGCCTGGTTTTGAGCTTTATAAAAGCATGTATGTAAGTATGTCTTTCACAGATTCCCTATAAACTGCTTGGGAAAACTTGGTACCACTTTCATTTCAGTAGTGGAAAATCAGCTCTGCTACCAGTGAAATCCATTACTCCAGTTTCTTAAAAAAACAAAACTGCAGAGAAATGAGCTACCAAGTCATCTCTCTCCTAAAGTCTTCTCTGAGTGAGTGGAATCCAAATTTTGCTTCAATGAAGCATGATTAAAGACACCTTTGCAAATTAGAATGGCTGGGTTTTTCCTCTTTAAGCATACTTCTCCTGCATACGTAGAATCCCAGCACTTAATGCTATTGTCTTCAAAGCACTGACACCCATTGCTCTAATTGCCCTGCACTGCTTTAGAAGAAACTGGAAAGCAGAAAATACAGACACAAAATGAGGTTGCTGCAGCCACCTCATTGGGTCTTACTGCCCTGGGTTCTACAGAGAGCTGCAACAGCAACACAACCCAGAAGGGATTCCCTAGATCACGATGCTCATCCTGTTTCCTCTTACTTGGCCTTTCACCCCAGTAGGAAGGGATGCTAGCAGTGGTGCTGAATCAGGTGCCATTAAGAGCTAATTGCCAAATGTGCTAATTGCCAAATAACAAGGATGGTCCACCAAAGTGCCAGTGGTCTGCTTTCCTTCCTCCGCCACAACAGAATGAGAAGAGCATCAAGTCTTTTATTGACAGGAGTTTTAAATACGAGTGCTAAGGGAGGCTGTGGCAAGTACTGACATATGTGTGAAAAGGTCTGCAGTATAAAACTCCACATTTTGAAGGTCTCCCTACTTAAAGAAAATCTCCCTGCTTAAATGAGCCAGGTTTTGCTTAGTTTTATTGGGAAAAAAAAAAAAAGCAAGCTAGTGTAACTTTGACATTTTAGAGGAATAGAACCTTTTCCTATACAGATTGAACACAACCACTGAAAATAACTCAAGATCCAAACAAAAGTGAAAAAGACACAACTCCAAAGACCAGTTTCAAAGAGCTGGCCTAAGTAGAAATGAAGGTAGCATCTGACCTCCAGAACAGACAGATTTATTCTAAAATATCACAGTTTTCAGTTTCACAAGCGTAGTTATGTGAAGTTCCTAAAACCACAGGGGTGGACGTTCAAGTCCTGATACACTGGAGTGCAACAGTCGGTTGCACTACTCAACCTACTGCACTCTTATAAAGCTTTACCTGTAGAGCAGAGGTGGCATCTCCGCCTGCACATAACAATTACTGTGACATCTTGTATAAATAGGAAATAGCTCTTAAAACAAGCTGTAAAACTAAAGAGTTCCTACAGCTGATAAGCCCAGTACTACAATAATTGCAAGCTCCAGAAGAGTGTGTTAGATGAGTGGACAGTGAGGTGGATTAGGAACTGGCTAAATGACAGGGCCCAGAGAGTAGTAATCAGCGGTGCCGAGTCCAGCTGGAGGCCTGTGGATAGTGGTGTCCCCCAGGGGTCAGTCCTTGGTCCGGTCCTGTTCAATTTATTCATTAACGACCTAGATGAAGGGATGGAGTGCTCCCTCAGCAAGTTTGCTGATGATACTAAGCTGGGAGGAATAGCTGACAGCCCTGAGGGCTGTGCTGCCATCCAGAGGGACCTGGACAGACTGGACAGCTGGGCGGCGAGTAACCTCATGAAGTTCAACAAGGGCAAGTGTAGGGTCCTGCACCTGGGGAGGAATAACCCCAGACATGCCTACAGGCTGGGGACCGACCTCCTGGAGAGCAGCCCCACAGAGAGGGACCTGGGCGTCATGGTGGACGACAAGTTGACCATGAGGCAGCAGGGTGCCCTCGTGGCCAAGAAGGCCAATGGGATCTTGGGGTGCATTAAGCAGAGCGTCTCCAGCAGGTCGAGGGAGGTGATTCTGCCCCTCTACTCAGCCCTGGTGAGGCCGCACCTCGAGTACTGTGTGCAGTTCTGGGCTCCCCAGTGCAGGAGGGACGTGGAGCTGCTGGAGAGAGTCCAGCGCAGGGCCACGAAGATGATTAGGGGTCTGGAACATCTGCCCTATGAGGAAAGGCTGAGAGAGCTGGGCCTCTTCAGCCTGGAGAAGAGAAGACTGAGAGGGGATCTGATCAATGTATATAAATATCTCAAGAAAGGGAGTGAGGAGGAGGGAGCTGGCCTCTTCTCAGTGGTGGCTAGTGATAGAACTAGGGGAAATGGCCAAAAATTGAGGCACCAAAAGTTCCACAGGAACTTGAGGAAGAATTTCTTAATGGTGAGGGTGACAGAGCCCTGGAACAGGCTGCCCAGAGAGGTGGTGGAGTCTCCTTCTCTGGAGATCTTCAAAACCCGCCTGGACATCACCCTGTGCCACATGCTCTAGGGGACCCTGCGTGTGCAGGGGGGTTGGACTAGATGACCTCTACAGGTCCCTTCCAACCCTAGCCATTCTATGATTCTATGATTTCATTAGCAATAACAAACAAAACATATATTTGAAAAATATTTTATTATCTAAAGCACTAATTAAACAGCTTAAATGTATCATATAGAAGTTGTGCTTGATGGAGAAAATCTAGTTCACACAATTAACTTCAGACTTGTAGTGCAATTTGTAATCACCATCCGCAGGTGATAACGATTTTGCCATATTATTTTTGTGTCCCTTTTCCTTTCTTGATATAAAACGAGGTGATACATCTATGTATTTACTATACTGGTGAAAAACACAGACATAACTTGCTAAAATAATTAAATTTAAAAAATTAATTAAGATGAGGAAGACTATCTGGGCATCATGGAGCATGTTTCTTTATCTATCATGCATCTCTGAGTCTTACCAGTCCTGTTTACTGTGTGCTGTACTGATGGTCTTGTACCAAACAATCTTTAATGATTAAAACCTGAGAATTCTGATATAAAATTTATTTTTGACTTGCTAAAGAATTCCTCACTGTAGGCCTGGTGTAAACCTGCCAGGACCAAACTAAAATCTCTAAACATATAATCTTGCTCCTTAAAATACAACTTTATCATAAGGCTCAAAAATTATCTCCTTTTAATTTCAAGCACAATGGTACCTACATATTTGCTTCCCTTCCTGAAGAGTGGGGAAAATTACTATGAGGAAGAGCTGTCAATAGCTACCTTGAAAAGAAAAAAAAGTGAGGTCAAAAAATGCAGGTATAAAAGAGCTCCTAAAAACCTAAAAATTTTACAATAGCTATTTTATAACTGATCAAAACAGGTGCAAATCTGGGACAGATGAGTGAGTAAGAAAATGAAAACCCGCTTTAAATGCCTCCAATGCACTGGACCAGATTCATACCCGGTGCAACTGGCCTGTTACACAAGTGCAGCCCTTGCTAATTTGGGATATGGATGTGCCACTGTTCACACTCGGCACATTTTGACAACGAAGGCCGATGAGATGTTCCCAGTAGGTGAATATATATTTGCTCCATTAGGAGGGACAGATTCACGGTTGCTTTTATTAAATGAACTGAAGTTCCTGAAGATCAGGGAATTCTCCCATATGTAAAGCCAGGACAAGGTTTACCAGAGAGACTCTCCAGGACATCCTGCAGTGCAGAAGGCACAAAAGGGGGTTGCAGAGAGACTCCCCACGTCCAGACCCCCAGCAGCAGTAAGTTCTGGCGCTGCTCCAGTTCGCTGCCTGCCCTGCAGATGCCTGCACATGGACTGATGGAGCAGAAGTGGACACGTGTCCCTCCTGCAGAGCTGCTGTGCAAAGGGAAAGAGCCACCACCACCCACACCAGTCATAGACATGATCACAGACTGTCCTCCTTGCCACTGGGGTACCCAGCTAGAAACTTTGGCTGTTATCTGCAGCAGGCCTAAGCATACAAGGCTGAATTTGCAGTCAGTGGGAAACGTGTAACACTATATATAGAGTCAGCTAATCTCCGTAACTGAGCCAAAAACACTGCAAAATGGGCACTCAGATTAAATGGACCGTATAAGCCTCATCTTACTGTGCCTCAGCCCCAGCTGCGTCAAACAGGGATAACACCACCTTGTCACCGCAGGACGAGGCTGCAAGTAAATTCACTTTATTTGTGAACTGCTTAAATGCTAAACAGTGAGCTTGCCTATCCTCCTCGTTCTGGAAGGGAAAGTAACTTATTTTAGGCTGTCATTTCTTATCCTCCATCCTCCTCGCTGGCCAGGAATGTCCTTCTCCCGTGATTTTTCAGGCAAGCCTCTCTATGAGCTGTGGCTACAGCCGCCCAAGGGAGCTCCTTGGACCACAATCCCTGCTCATCCCTGGCACTGCGCTGTCCAAACACTGTCTGCAAGCAGAAGGCAGCCCAAAAGCTTGAAGGCCGATTTTTGTGACTATATACAATGACCATGTTGATTTTGTTAAAAAGCACCATTCCAGAACAGGACCAGGCTCCTGCTTTCTAGCGGTGCAGAAATATTTTGTACGGTGACACTGCGTTTTCACTACATTTTTGCAAGAAGGGAGAGCCATTTTTAACTGTGCTTTAGAATAAGCTCATTTGGAATTCAGAAGTTTGCTCTGTTTGCAACAGTATTATTCCAACAGTTATTGACCTTTTTTTTCATCAGAATTTGAACACAAATTAGAGATTATAACTCTAATTAAACAGCTAAGCTACAACAACTCATCCACTTCTCCCTCACATTTTATTTCATCAGACTATTGCCTATATTTTAAATTCCCTTTGCTGAAATGAATCACTCTTTGGATCTGGAAGCATAGTTGTTCCATCCATTTATTCACTCAAATTGACTTCTGGAGATGAGAGAACACCATTTGAAAATAGAAAGAAAAATCATGTCCTAGATTGCTTTTCTATTGCCAGCCAACACAGGCTCTTTTCTGCCTCACAGCACTCAATCTCCCACCCGGAGAGTTGCACCACGCCATAGAAGAGCTTGTGCTTTTTCCCTTAGGCTGAAAGGATTTTCATATGTTTCAGGAAAGCACGATTACGTGTGTAAGTCTTTAGTTCTGAATTATTCTTAAGAAATTTTAAATCACAAAAGGCCTACCTGTGCCTCTCCTCATCTCTCAGCATCATTTTCATTAGTTAACCATAGCAATAGAGCTCTTTATGGTGCACTGCACGGTGTAAGAATTAATGGAGACAAGTTCTGACCTGCTTCTTTGCCAGGACTGACGCTGTTGCTGGCCAACTGTGGCAGAACAGCAGGGGCCTGTGGGTGGCTGCAGGGGACCGTACGCTCCATCTCCCGAGGTGGCCCCAGAGCCACCTTGTGCCCATCAGACTAGTAACGCAAGGGACACACTGACCCTCACAAGCTGGGAGCAACCTGGGCTCAAGGGTGACCTGCCATTCCCTCGAGCCGGCAATGAAGATGCGTTCACCAGTCTGAATGTGAGCAACGTGCCCCTTGCACAGGCGTCCCACAGCGTGCAATGGAGCCCAGAGCCCGAGTTTACACTCTTTTAGAATTACTCTCATTTTTGTGCTTTCCCATTTTGTAAGGCCTTGCAAATTCCTTGCAAAGTAGGATACACACAAGTGCCAACGAGATTGAAAGCCCTGAAGGGCTGGAAAGATGTGGGGCACTACCAGAAGTGGATTCCAGAAGGAGAAGTCCTGAAGACCTACCAGACAGCCCAGCCCAGCAACCTTGCAAGGACACAAGGAATTAAGGGCAACTTCCAACCTCCACCAAAGGCAGCTCCTCCTCAGGGCTGCATGTGGGAGTATCTGGGGACAATCCCTACAAACAGGCCAATATGTGGCTAAAGCCACACGGATGTGGTTTGAATGAACACACATGGATGTGGTTTCTACAAGAAATGCCTTGTAGAAATGGTGCCTAAAGAGAAGCTATGAGGTTTCACTGGAGATGCCAAGAAGGAGAAACACCATTGCATGGAGGAATGCAACCCAAACTGAGCAAATAGAGCCAGGCCTGGAGCTAATTACAATGCACAAAGAATCAAGATCACCAGAATCCCATATATATGATGGCAACCATCATTCAGAAACACACTGTGTGTGTGACAAACCATCTACTAACAGTTTATGACTCCATTTTATAGTGGGGGGTTTCATTTTATAGTGGGGGGTTTCATCATTTAATAAGTTATAAATAAGTACACATAACAAGACATTGAAACAGGGATTTCTGAAAGCAGCTTATTTTTTTCTCAAAGATGAGAGCATTTAAAAATATATTAATCTAATGCTTTACAGATTTAAAAAGGCAGATAATGGTTTCAAGGGCTAAACACTTAAAATTTGAATTTGTAATAGAGTCATTTGCTTTTTCAGTGAATCCAGCAAATTACTTCATTTACAAGTTATACGAATGCTCCAATGTCATTATCTGTTGTATCTCCCACCCAGATGGAGGTGGGAGAGAGCCCAAGGCTCGCTGACACTTTCCATTATAAGAGCTCGTTTTCAGTAGAAGCTTAATCATTTTGGTAAAAAAAAAAATCCTATAGTGGGTGTTTTCCTTGGGGCACTCTGTAATTTAAAATAGTTCTGCTGCTTTGGAGAAAAGGAGACAGAAAACTTGTGACTGCCCATTTTAAAAAAAAGTGTTTTTCTGAGAAGCTCCTTCCCCCCATCCTTGAGCGTGTTCTATTTTAGATTACACGTGGAGAAATAGTCTGAGATGAGTGAATTGTCCCACTTCATTTAGTCTCTCCTCATAAAGATGTTCTGCACCACTCACCCCTGTTGCTGATCATCCATATACTGTTTCCACAAGATTTACAGCATCTTTTTGAGATGATGGACCTAAACAATTAGGGCCACAGAAGAAGTGTATGTGGGGTTATATGGAGGAGTGGGGAAAAAGGCCAGTTCAAGGGAAAGCAATCGAATGCTCCTCTCTAAAAAAGAGATTCTTTACCCATTTCTACTGCAAACATTTTCATATCGTCCTGGTCACATTGCTTAGAGCCAGCTTTTCACAAGTGATCACTATTTTTACACAGCACATTTTCTGAGTATGTAATGTGGGAACTGAAGCCAGAATCCGTATAACTGCTGAATGTTAACAAGTGCATCCTGATTATGCTTTCAAAACAGGAGAGGCTATAAACATTTCCAAATACTCTGGAAAATCAGCTCCTATATGTTTCAGGATAGGCAACCCAAATGGATGGCTACTGGCGACAATGTTGGCTTTAATCTTTGTACATTGGTGCTAGGGAGAACACAGCCGAGAACAACTCTGAACAAAACACCCCAAATGTGGCAGAGGGCCATTCATCAGATGTGGACAATAAAAATAATCACCCAGTTGATGAATGTAGCTGAGGGCTTGCAGAAAATGGAATAAAAGGCCTTATAGGACTGTATTACTATGCACTGACTCAAATCTATATGGACATTCTTAATGCTCAACCTATCAGAGCTTGTTTTGGCAACTCGTATCATTTTAGATACAAAGATTATATAGCTTAAATACTAACAAATGAACAGTGGGAGGGAGTTCTTTTGGGAACACGGACTGAAACACTTACTTTGTTCCTTTTTCTGGCTGAGGGCATTCAATAATCATGATATAGCCTTTTGTTTGAAACTCTCTTGATAACAGGACCAAAAATATGAACTACCAATTAGTGCCATTACAGTAGCTCAGGCCAATTGCACTTGAGGAGAACAGCTCATGCCAGCTGTGAACCAAGCAGGTGCTGGGGAAAAATACCTAGCTATGGTTAGCTCATATCTGTCATACATTTCTGGTTTAAGTAAAGCTCTGAAAAAACCCCACTGTGCCCATGTGGGAATTATTAGCAGCTACAGTACAAACGTTATTCACAGTACGTGAAACTTTGGCTCCACTGAAGTGAGAAACATTCACCTACTTGAAAACTATGGAGATTTCACTCATGCTTTCTATTTGTGATGTTACATGCATGTGTAACCTCTGTGCCTGTCCCTCTCTTCTGCCAAGGACTCTGTTCATTAAACCTATTTTTACTTTTTCTGCCAGTTATGGGAAGTTCTTTTAAATCCCGTGCTGCTATGCATTTCATTTACAGGACTTTCCTCTTAGGATAAATAACAAGATTCATAATGCAGTGGGGCCCGCAGGTACCACGAGCTTTTTGGTTTTGCTTCTATTTTTTTTAAAAAAAAATTGAAATCAGAAATGTGCTATGGCAGTTAAAAGCATAGCATACATTCAAGACACAACAGAAAGGCTTCGTGGAGGAGCTTGTTCAAGCCCTCCGGTCTTCCTCTAAAGTCTCGGATTGTCAGCTGTGCCATAGCTTGTCAATGTGACAGATGCAATAACCTAGGAAGCGACACTGAAAGGAACAAGGAGAAAAAGACTCTAGGCAAATAAGTGACAAATGAGAATCTAGGCAAATAAGTGTCAAGTAAGCTGCCTACAAGTATCCATACTCAAAGAAAAAGCATATTATCTTACATTAGGTTACACAGACAAAATGAGATTTACTGAATGCCGATTTTTCTCATTAGGATACCAAAGAATACAGAGGGAACGTCAGAAATGGAGACAGCCTTAGCGTCTAAGTCTCTACTTGAGTATCCTCTTAAGCTTAATGGAAATGTAAATATAAAACATTCATTGCAATAAAAGTCTCTTGAGATAGAGCCTAAATAACATGATTAGTTTGGAAAATGCTTCATAAATCCTAACTCCAATAACCTCTGTTAGCATAAAGGCTCCATCTCATTACGACTTTCTAACAGAGCCTTGTTAATTCTCACTTCACTAATCTGCGACCTTGAAAACTCCCTCTGCACATTTCAGTGAAGCCTTGACAGCAGGCTGCCACAGCGAGGTATTCTAGCATGGGGCTACGTTTGACAGAATATGCAAAAAACACTCACTAGTGCTATTTAAAACAATGTGCCAAAGTGTGACTGAACTACATAAGATACCTTTCATAAATCCGCATCCTGCATTTTTATTTTAGCATTCTAAACCAAGCACCATAATCTATGTATTAATTAATTAATTATATTGAATCTTTTTCAAGGATGCTTCCTGTCAATGATACGAATAAATGAAGTTCTGAGTTATGTGTATTCCTCCAGACATATCTTTGATACCAAGTATCTGATTTTGGAATTAGACCAAACTGATTTTAAGGCTTTTGGGCTGCTATTAGCAGTAAAAATCTTACAGTGCACACACATACACACACACACACACATTTAAGTAGAGCCTTATAGCTGGTTATCTGCTGATACCAGTGATGTGGTTGCAGAATCTGCAGATGATTTGCACAAACCTAAATGTTCTTATAAGATAGTATAAAAAGTTCTTCCTATTTTGTTCAGTCCTGAAAACTAGTTTTGTCTCTACTTCCCTTGAACATATTTTGAAACATTAATAACACCCTCTTGATGTAAACATACCTTAAAACATGATCTTTATCATTTCTGTGACTAGGCAGAGGGGAATTCCTGTCATTTCCTCATCAAAAGGAAGCTACTGCTCGCATTTAGGTATTAAAATCTGAGTTGTTGGTCATTTCACTACTATGGTTATAAGACCAAGAGAACAAAATATGCTTACCATTATGCAATAACCACTTGTACCAATTTTTTAATAATATGGCACTGTAGTACTATGGAAAACCATAGAATTTTCAGGCCAAGCAGCTCCATGCACAACACCACGTGCTCTATATTTAATTCCTTTTTGTTATTAGTCTTTACGACAACAGGGATAATATAGGTCCATCACTGCAACACATAGCTAGATTTTGTTGGTATCTCCCCTCCACTCCCTAAGAGCCCGTATCCAGACACATTTCTATATGTACCCATGTATACCCATCTCTGTGCAGATTGCCAGCTAGAGCCCTAATAGATTTGGTACCGGTGTGGCCAACCACCTCAGGGAGCAGAATACAGGGACAACAGAGGGAACAGAGCAACTCAGAGGCATCTGTTCCCCATGCCAGTAAAGACTTTGGTGAAGGTGGAAATTGTTTGTCCTTTAAATTTGCGGCATGATACCGTGTACATAGGCCTTCTGTACATCACTTTTGGAAAGAACACTCCTAAAACCTAGAAGCTGCTCCTATGTCTAAGGGGCAGATCTGTGCTGCGCTGGAAACAGCAGCAGTGAGGAAGCACTGGAGCCGTCCAGACATCAGGGGCAGCCCCTGGTACAGGGGAGGCTGAACTCTGTCCTGGGTGATCCACCATTTACTACAAAACAAAATAAATAAAAATGTTTTCTTCTCTAAGAGATAGAGTTCTGCAGGTCAACATTTTAAGCTCTTGTCTATCCCAAGCATTGAGAGTGCATCTAGTAAATATCTCCAGCTGGAAAGTTGGATGTGCATGTCATGCATATTAGTTTCCATTAGTATGCATTATATGTGCATGTGCATGTATATTAGTTTATATAAAAATAAATGAAAGGAGACTGAGGAGTTCTTTTCCTTCCCACACCACAGAGATGCAACCAGTTCTGCAGAGCAGAAGCAAAAAGTCTCCCTTATTCTACTCATAGGATCTCACTTTAACAAAGTAGCAATGCTAGATACTTTCTGCCTTCAGAGCTCACATTTCTTGAGCACCAATAATATTGTTATTCCCGTCAAAGTTACAAACCTTTGAAGTCATGAAGTTTTCAAAATATGTTGATTGTGTTTTAATTCTTACCCCACTTGAAAACATGCATGGCCAATACTTCAACCCTTAAGATGCTTTTCAAGTGATGTTTGCAGACTGATACAACTTTAGGTATTTTAAAAGAAGGTTAAAAAAAAAAAGAGAAGGAAGTAAAAAGCAACTAAGCTTTAATTTAATAATTAAAGGACAATCTAGAAAATGAACATACCAATAGCCATCATGTAATCCCAGCGATCTATGAGGCACATATTGAAGATCAGGTGGTCAGATGTTTGCCCTTGGCCAATGAGTGGAATGTTTCTCTCCAAATTCTGGCTTATTGCAGAAGTCCAGCCAACGAGAAACCAAAAGACTATCAGGAGAATTACAGCCAGCATCCTCATCACTCGTCCACCCGTCATGTATGGAATACGCTGAGCAGTTCGGGACAGGAACACCTTCAAAACCCTGGAAAATTCAGACAGCAAAGAATTAAAAAGAGCACTAGCTGTGTCGCAGGAATTAGATTTTGATTTTATTTCAGATTATTTAAAAAAGACTTATCAATGTTCTTTCCTTGACAGTACAGGAGGGAATCTGAAACATTATTACATTCATATTCACTCCATTTAAATGCATCTGATTGCTGCCCAGAGATTGCTACACAGCAATAAGGGGAAAGTATTAGCTATATTTATGTTAGAGACACACATTCGCATGCTCTGTTGTCAGACTATTTCGTACATTCCAGTTCCCAGGGGAAGATGTCTATCTTTGGGAAAGGGAAGGTTATTTCCATAAATCAGCAACCACATGTCTGAGATTTCATTTCCTTTTGATGCTGTCTGTCTGCTTATCCCCAGCTTTTTTCTTTTTTTTTTTCTCCTATTTCCTATTGAGTGTGACACTTCTGAGACAACACCCTGATTCTTGTAGAAATAACTGTGGTTATTTTGCTGATGAAGAGGCTCTTGACGTGTTTAGAGGCAACAATACGTTCTTCTAGTTGTGGGAAGTCTATTGTACATAGCAGGGGCAGAAGCATCCCAAGAAAAGCCACATCATTTATCAGGCGTATCCACCATGTAACAGGTACCAAACACAGAGCACTCAATTCAGAAATACCTGTGCTTGCCCTGAGGACAACATTACCCTCCACTATTCAAAGAAATGTCCTCTGTGTTCTTTTCTACCTTTCACCACCTGCTACAGCAGACAAGGGTCCTACCGTATGGGAGCTAACAGTAACAAAACTGGGGAAAGCCACATCAAGAGAGGAAATAGTTTGACTCTTCATGTCAGGGTATTTCTTTTTGACACTGGCAGTACAATTGGATCTGATCTGCCAAGTAGGATCTAATTCCCTCCTGGGGTTTTCCTATACGGAAAAGAGTCCATAGTGGCTACTTGAGCCACTTTGTAGTCACAACAGCTGTGGGCTAGCCAAGAAACTGCAAGAAAATTTCTTCCTCCTCTCCGCACTCAGTGAGTTCTCCTTAACCCTGCTGACCTTTTCCAACCATAATGATTCTGTGATCCTTTCTACCAAGGAAAGGTTATCACATAAGTTTTCATGTACTCAAATCTTTAGTAGTGGAAGAATGAAGTTTAAAGGCTGTTGTAGAGACTGTGGTACAAAGGCTCTCAAAATGATAAAGTGAAACAGATTCAGTGGTTTAATCCTCATATATCAGTTCCTGACTCCTGAGCACAGGCTCTTTCAGTGAATATTTTTGACATCCATGAATGGACAGATTATTGCTGAGGTTGAGGAGACTTCAATTTTTTAAGTGGAGTTTTTAAAAATCCCTGTCAACTCATGAAGATTTTCAAACAGCTAAGCTATGTCCCAAGTCATGGGGTATGGACTTTGAACAATTAAAAAAAATCCAGCCAGATTAATATTTATGTTCATATTTGTCTAAGAGAAGACAGAAGTAACTGGCAGTACATCTCAAACAAAGAACAGATCAGTATCTGTTAAAGCAGAAGCACCAAAGCTTTTCCACATCCATATAAGTGAATCACTCTTTGACTATAAACACAACCTTCACAGTGTGCATTAGGGGAAGTCAGAGATCTGAGGATGTTCGACATTATTCAGCTGTTTTCCTCCCAACAGTTACTCCACAGGGGGTCGTAGTTTTTGATCTTCCATGTGTGATAGATATCCTGCTTTTCCTTACAGATGTGGAGTACTCTAGGTTTGAGACAGATTCCCAAAGTCTTCAGGCAGCACAGGCAGAATATACAGAAGTGAGCCAGAAAACTTCCCTCTGTGTTTATCAGCCACAGTACTATCGTTCCAGGACAGTACTGGTAAACTCTTATTTTTAGAAAAAGGTTGTTGGAACAGTAAAACTCAATATGAGCAAAGGCTTTCATCCTTAATGCTGTGAATGCTGATCAATACTGAACTTCTTTGAAGAGAAGGAAAAGATATCCTTTCTGTGCTGGACTGGAAAACAATCCTTTCACCGCTGTTGTTTACCTTTTGAGAAAAATCTCATTGCACGTGTTTATGAAGCTTTAAGAATTAGAGAAATCACACAATCACCTAAGAATTACTGTTAGTTTTTCCTTTCTTTATATTTTGGCTCTCCAAAGTCAATTCCTGTTGATTCTACTGTAAGCCTGTATGTGAAACTTTTCTGGACAGAATAAACCCAGACACATTACATTTTTTCCTATACTAGATCATTGACTGTTGACTGGCAAATAGCTTTTTTTAGGGAATGAGGTGGGTTGCTGTTACATTGTTGTTGTACACAGAGTGAAAAAAGCAATGCTTTGCAGTACAGCAATCAATTCCCTCCACTGTAAATCAAAACACACTTCAATTTTCTCATCTTTTTCACAAAACACGTCTACCACCACCAGTATTATCCCCTTGAATATGAAGCTTGTATGTCCTGCACACTTTTAAATTTTACTTTTCTGAGCAGCTACAAGGTATATTAGGTTAAATTTGCAGTGTTGAAAAACTAGGTTGTGGCATAAAAATACTCACATAAGCTACAGAGTAGGAATTCCCTCATCTTCCTACAGGGATCTGAGTCCAAACCTGCATTGCTCACCACCTCCAGACACTGGGAGAGGGGTGCTCAATTGCCTCTGGGTTACTTTTTATTATCAAACATGTATCAAAGCAGAGAGGTGCCTGGGAGTTTTCACTCCCAAGAGCTCGCTCATCCACTAGTCCGGAGCATCATTCTCCTTCCTTTATCTCTTTACTCTTCTGCTATCTAAGTTTATCATATTCGTTGCACTGCTGCAACATAAAGGCAAGACATCAAACTGACCTGAGATCAAACTGCCTTAGAGGAGGTGTAGTCTGTTGATCACCCTTGAGGACAGTGGTCGGTTCCGGGTTCAAATCCCTGCCCTCAGTCCTGGGCAGATAACACTCAGAGAGACAACGACAGAGACATCTCACTGGGAGACAACAGGTGGAGCACGCAGGCCATATTAATAAAATAAATATGCCCAGAGTTGTCCCCAGTACTGAGGACGATCGGCACAGAACATCCTGCATCAAGAAAATGACTTTCCAAGGCGAGCTGGCTGCATGTGAACTGCCTGCTGCGAGGGTCTGTGCCATCTCCTGACCCATGCTAGCAAACTGCTTACGAGCACTCAGGTTAGCATGGGCCAAAGGCAGCCCTGGGACCATGAGAACAATTTAGCGGGACAGAAAATGGAGTTGGAGGGTCCGGGAATCTTCTCTGACACTGCTTGATTTATGAACATAGATGTAGCACTGGATTCCAACCCCTGAGCAAATTAATATTTAATTATGAGTAGGAAATAAAGCAATTCAACTGGAAAGCCTCCTCTTCCTCCTCCTGTTCTGCGTACCCTTCAAAATGCCTGACAGTGAGATGCTTAGGATACTGAGAGGTATGGGCTCTGATATAAGACAGAAAAAGAAGATTTAACTGTCCTCCTCATCTTTCAGCTCTTTCTCCAGCTAAAACCAATGAGCACATGCAATGGATTTCTCTGCACCGTTCTTGGATAATCAAGTCATCCTTCCCAGACAAATGCCATCACAGATGGCAGGACACAGAGGCAGAACACCTGCTTTGCTGATATACATTACTGGATGCCCTCAAGCAAATTTTTGACCTGTGGACAGCTACACACAGCATGAAAGCTAATAGGTGATAACCATCCTCTTAACAGAGGAAACAGAACACACAATGCAGTCTGCATGGACTAAAATGGAAGAAAATTCTCAAGTGAGCCAGCTGTACTGCCAAGTCTGGGAAGAATTAAGCTATATGGTCTGAGGAGTCTTTCAGGGCCTGGATCCACATAAATGGACAAGGGAATGGATTGGTTGCAAGCCTAATGAGAGCTGAGGGTTGAGGGAAGGCCAGCAGGCAGGAAGAGAAGCGATGCTGCAAGGGGATCTGAGGCAGAGGGGCAGAGGACACTGGTTCATAGTCTGTTTAGAAACAATGCAAGCAAAGCACGTGGCTGCTGCCCCAGAAAGCACATCCTGGGATGTAGTGTGTAATCTCTGCAAATAGATAAGATCCTACTAAACCTCCACCTCATATCAATAATCTGTCCTAAGAACAGAAACAATCTAGTAAAGCTGAGACTATTAGTGACTGCATAAGCAGCAGGAACAACAGGTGAAGGCTCCTCCTTTAGCAGCAATGACCTGGCATCGTTTGCTTACCTTTTATTCCCAATACTTATCACTTTATGCCTCTACTTAGTCATCCTGCCAAACTGCTCTGTTCCAGACTGGTGATTTTTACTGCGATATGAAAGCTATAGCGTAAAGATAAGAAAGAGGTCAAGCTCTCACAAAGTATATTGCCTTCCTAAGGGGGGTTATGTCTGCTTTCTTTCTAGAGTAACAGTGAATGTGGTACCAGGCACCATGAGCTTTTAAACAGATGAATAGGTACCTATGGCACAGATATACCATCGTGACAAGACAAAGGAGAGCGTACCCTTCACACTTGACACATCCTCACAAAAAAAATATTAAGTGTCACTTTTTTCTTTCCACTGAAGGGAAGATTACTAAAGAACCAGTGTCAACATTCAAAATATGCTGTTATAATTTCAATCTGTTTGACTAGATTGAGAAACACAAGAAATTATGGAGGGGATTCACATGCAGATTCAAGAGAAGGCGAGAGCAGCAGACAAAAGAAGTCCAGCACCCAACTGCAATCAGAACCACTCACTGACTCCCATGGGCATAGGACTGGGCTCTCAGCACCATGCATTTTTAATACCATGGAAAAAGTCTATAAAAAATGGCTTGCTTTGATGCAAATGTATTGATTTGAAGGAGCTTTTGTCTATCAATCTTTAGAGACACCTGGTATGGAAAACTGAATGATCTGTTGTTTCTTTAAATGTAACTTAGATTATAACATTTTTCATGCAGGACACATGCTTTATTTTCATCTTTTACTTGTAAGTCTAAGTGTCAGCATCCCTCCCACCTGAGGACAGCTTGGTTTTCTAGGGGAACACAGAATAAAATGATTTCTCTGTCTGCAGCTCATTCCAACGATTGTAGCTGGAGTCCTCTGACAGCTCAGCTAAACTTTGCTTTTCCCTGTGCTCTCCATCCCCAGCTCACCGCTGTGCTGCATCCATCTGTTCTGCTTGGCTGCCAGCTCCCATTCCAGCAGAGGCTGAAACTCTGCAAATATGTGGCTTTTTAAAGCATTTTTGTTTGTATCACCATATCACCCAGGTAGGTCTCATCATAAATGGCTACTCCTTTACTGGATTTGTCTGTCTTGGATACATGCAGAAGGATGGACTGAGTATTGGGGAACTGAGAAGTAAGAGGGTTCAACAGGGTACCTGCCACGTCACACAACCAGGTTTCAGAGAAGCAGACCAAGTCTCCCTATTTAAGAAATCCTCATCTGCTTTGTGCTAATTATCTCTCCCAATAAACCACTTACTGCACTAATACCCCCATGGATCCTGCTGCGATTAGCAGAACTACACGCTGAAGTATCTGACCTCGGCTGTCAAACACTCTGACCACTCAGCACTCTGAACACACCATGACTCTATAAATCATTAAATACAAAGCCCATCAATCTGCTCCCAAACAAAAAATAGTGCCAGGTCTCCCATTTGTAAACTATTCACCTCTAAGTTTACATTGCATTTCCTTTGGCAGCACCAAAATCAAGAGCTGATAACAAGAAAACTTCTGGGATGACTTTTGTGAGATTCATAAAATTCAGAAAATCCACTGATGTTGGGATGGACATTGATGCCATGTATTTCTGAATCTGTTATTGAACAGTTAAAACAAAACATTTAAATAATTTCTCCATGATAGGTATATTTAAATAATTATATCCTTCACCTATAAAAAGTGAGGTTAGTTCTTCAGACTTTTTTTTCCCATAAGCAAACCAATCTTGTAGAGCTTTTCATTCAAATTTGAGGTGATTTTGTGGCAGAAACCTTAATTCACAGGTAGTTAAGACTCCTGTTGCTAGTGCTTTAGTTTGAAGATTATAAATCCTTCAGGCTACACAAGCTTTGGCTTAAGCTAATTACATGGTTCTTAAAAATCATCAGATGATTATTATCCTTTTGTAAATCTAAAGCCATTCAGTCCTTTACCATCACTGAAGACTTTTGGAACAGGCAGTACAAAAGGTCTGAAGGTCACTATTTCTCAGGAAGCCTGCACTGTGAGCATGAGTTAGAGTGACGCCTCCCGATAATCCTTCCCTACAACAGGTTAGGAACATTTTCAAAACCTTCTTTACAAAATGTGCTTCACATGAGGCTCATGGAGCTGAATTTAAAAATGCCTACTACAAACCCTGCTGTGCTGGGCTCACAGTGCTAACTCTAACAAAGTTAGATGAATAAGACCAACGGGAATGACACAAATTCCTTTTCACTTTGGTGCTACCTGTTACAAACATTCTCTCATGCTGAAAATACTTACAGGTGATTTCAACCATCTTTTTGAATGTCACAGGCACTTCATACTGATCAGCAATAAGGCAGTTGGTCTAAATCTCATGCCAAAGCTTGTATTTTACATTTTAGAACAGTTACACTTCAGATGATAGCCAAATTCTTGCCATGGATAAAGCCCTAATCTAGGATGAAGCAGACTTGGGGGTAACTACATGGCTTGATCCTGAAAGATTTCCTTTCCTTTCTGCTCTTTCTGACTTTGCTCAGAGCCCTGTACTTCTGAGCAGAGAATGGTAAGACCAACTGAAAACAAGACAGTACCTTTTCAGCCACAGAAAAAAAATACCTCTTCCTATTGAGCTAAAGACAGTAGATATTCTGATCCATTCACATGATTTGAAAAACTACAGCTTGAATAAAACAGAAAAAAAAGATTTTCATCAAGGCTACAGAAATAACCATCAACAGCAACTACACTGCTTGTTTGGGCACTGATACAGACTAATTTAGATTAATTTAATAAAGCACTACACGTAAACAATGCAAAGTGCTTCTCTACATGAAAAAGCATGGGCTTGTACATAACTGAAATTTTAATGAATTACACTGAATTACAGTTCATTCTGCTATCAGATTTTTATTGTGAAAACTAAACTATACATTAATAGCAGATTTACAGATCACTATACTTTTCTTTTTGACAAATGTACTAAATGGTACTTGGCAACAGAAGTAAAACTGCAAATCCACAATTGTACAAATAAATGTACTAAAATTTACAGATGGTTACTCCAGTCTTTTCCTCTTGGTATCCTATTACACACATGGCTAATATGATGCTGTAGCTCCTAGTTCACCTATGCTACATAATGGTTTAAATAAGACAAAATAGATTTCACTAAAAAGCTCCCATTACTTCACTGACTTTTCACTTTCTAATTAAGCAGTAAGTTTCTATACCAAAGCACCATAAAATTAGACTTCTTTTTATGTGCTCCCCTTCGGCTTATCAGCTACTTTAAAAATATCAGAAACTATTAATAGTGCTTTTACTGCAATATGCAATCCTGTTACTGAATTTTCTAATGCAGGAACCTATCGCTTTAAGACCACACATAGCTCCCTACTTCATTTCACATAGACTGTGGCTAATACCCATGGGAATGCACTAATGTGCAGACCAGTACAGATATTTGAACAGTCTTGCAGGCGCCAGCAAGAAAAAGGTTCTGTATCCTCATTCTAAAGGAACAAATTTACAAGACCTAATCTTGTAAGTTTGGGTTTGTCATCAGATAAGCATCAGCAGCCAAATGACTATTCCAAAACCTGGGCTTGAAGGAGGAAATTAAAGGCCAAGTAAAGGTAATTTCTTAATTAAAGTCAAATTGTGCCCTCCTTTAACAGTTTCTCATGCTGATGAGACTGTATTGAGGACCTTCATGTTGTATGCAACATCTGGTACCAGCTTTACTTTAAAGACCCTAAACATATAGTCCTTTCAGAAATGGTGAAGTGAGTGGACTTCTCTGACAGGAGCAATGAGATAACCCTTTCTGTTAATGAACTGCTGAGCAAGCTCAGGAAGAGAAGGCCTGAGAGACTGCAGTGTGTTACAGTGTGTGAACTGGAACAGTGCCAGGAGCCTGAAAACGACATTCCCAAGAACTAGAGACTTTGCGAGAACTTTGGAGAGTCTGATGCAACTCAAAAATTCCTTGAGTCGAACAAAATCAAAGACCTGCTGTGCCAGGGCACAACATGCTGACAAAGAATTAGGTGCAAACACTTCTATTTCTGTTCTGATTTACCTAGATGTCCTGATTTTTTTCCATTAAAATAGTCAATCATCTTACCTGTTCAAACAGAACCCTAATTTTCTGAGTTTAAACCTCTGTATCTTTTGGAGGGAGAAATACAGCAGAAACAGGTTTATGTGCCTGCATCTCAAAGCTGTGGCTGATTTGTGAGTCCAGTGGCACTGATTCAGGAGAGGTATTTATCAAAATAAACTGTTTCTCTGAGATATAAAGGAGGTTATAGGAAATGTAAGATCAAGTTTACTTTGATTGGATTTGGCATTACCACATTTGTTTTAAAATATACTGCCTAGGGGAAATTCTGGTGAAAAAGGAGAGATCAGGGAAAGTACTATATCTGTAGAGTGCTCACTAAAGCACTATCCATAAAAAACATTTGACTCTAAAGTATCTCCTCTGGCGAAGTTACTTGCAAGCATTTGTTTCTTTTCTGCAGTGAAAGGATGTTATTAGACTCTACTTAAAAATGGCAATCCATTACTGAAGATGCAAGAAGCAAATATCAGCAATTGGAAGGACAGGAACTTCTCCTGTCTTTGTAAATGTAACACATCATATTAAGGCTTTCTCTTAAAGTGTAGTTTTATCCTTTCACCTTCCTTCTGTCATATTGTTTTGGGGCTAGAAGCTACTGCGAACTAATTGAGACAGGTTCATTTAGCTGCTTCTATACTAGATGACCAGAAGCACATGCCATGCTACACAGCACCCTTAAATAGTCAAAGCCATACAAATGTTCGTACTTTCATACCTTCTTTTTTTTTTATTTTTTCATGTGCCAACCTGCCAACCTTATCACTTCACTATTAATCATATGCAGGCAGTATTTTGGGAATCTTGCTTTTGTAAGAAAAGAAGCTGCCAAATTCATGAGGTTCATCTCTGCCAATTTCTCCAGTCAAGGTCCCTCTAAATGGCAACATAACCTTTTGGAGTATCAACCACTCCCCACAGAGGATACGTGAGCTTTTTGTATCATCTTTAGCAAGCTTCTGTAGGGTGCACTTTGTCTCATCATCCAGGTAATTAATGAAGATGATGGGCCCAATAGTGGTCCATGCGCTGGACTGTTAATCTAGCTTCCATCTAGACATCATGCTAGTGATCACAACCCTCCGAGCTCTGCCATCCATCCATTTTTCAGCCCACCCCACAGTCCATTTTCCTATCCTGGCCTTTAGCAGCTTGTCTGTGAGAATGTTAAGAGAGACAGTACTGAAAGCCTCCCTGAAGCCGAGAGGGACAACATCCACTCACCATTCCCCTCTCATCCACCAAGGCAGTCACGTCACCACAGCTCTCAGGTTGGTTAGGCATGATTTCCTCCCTGTGAAACCAATGCTGACTACTCCCAATCACCTTCTCGTCCTTCACGCCCTGTCAGCTTCTGTCCTTCCTCAAGATATATAAATACCCGATGGAAGGAAATAAAGAAGATAGAGCCAAACTTGTCTCAGCAGTGCACAGTGAAGGCTCGAGGGGCAATGGTCATAAACTGAAATGCAAGAAATTCTGTTTGAAAGTAAGAAAGCTTTTTTACTGTGCAGGTGGTCAAATGTTGAGAGGCTGTGGAGTCACCATCCTTGGAGATACTCAAAACTTGACTCGTCTTGGGCAACCTTGTATAGCTGACCCTGAATAATCAGGTGCTTGGAGCACATGAGGGGTCCTCCAGCTCTAACTACTCTGTGATCTTGTGATACTTGTGTAGTCAGCATACAGACAGACAGACAGATAGAGGAAACTCAGTAGCCATTAAAATTTCTGTAGTAATTTTTGTGCAACAAGCTTTCTATTTGGGCCTTAAACCTTAATAGACCTTACCACCTTGTTTCAGAAATTCTTCTGTATAACTTGTTCTATGAAATTATTCCACAACGTTCAATGAAGACACAAAATGTCACAAATTCTCAAGGCAGGGACATTAAAGAACACCTTTTCATTTTTATTTTTAAGATTTATTACTGGGCAATGCTGTCATCTGCTCTAATGAAGATGCTAGCACAGTATTCCCATTCACCTGTGAAGCTATGTATGTCAACACAAACAGAACTTCAGCAAGAAATCAATTGGCCATTTTGTTCATTTGTCATTCTACAATAAAACATTCAAATTAAAAAAAGTGAACTGCAAGAAACACCAAGCTTCATGCTCTGTGACTCTTCTCAGGTGCAAGGGAAGATGAAGCATCACCCAACAAGCTGATTCCTGAAGCATCGCCTGATGTGTTCACTATACGATAGCAAACAAATGAAACACGAGCACAAAGTACTGTAAGGCAATGTGCACAGAGAGATGACCTGAAGGCCCCTTCTGCTGTGTTTTGCAGTGCAGCAATCTATTTTGCTCATGCTCATTAACTTAACCAGCTAGGTGACTTTGCCAGGGCTACGGAAGTGAGCTGGCAAGGACACTGAAGGTTTGGGTCAGCAAGTGCTTCCAAATCGTCTTCCTATTATTGGGTTGACTTAGGTGAAAATATTTTTCCTAAAATTTCTCTTCACTGTTGCTTTCATTGTGAAATATGAGACACAGCACTGCTAAGTAAGAGGTCAGATGCTAAAGTAACATTAATTTTGGAGTGCATCCAGTTTTATCAATTTTAGAGGGTACCAATGCAATTCTGAAGACAAGTAAAGATTTAAAACTCTCAAGGTATGTCACTGTACCGAGACCACAATTTGTTTTATACTCTGATAGCATAGCAATGAATGTGGAATATAAAGAAAGGATTGTCAAACAGCTCCAGTATTGCCTGTATCAGCAAGAAGCCTTCGGGCAGTACCAGATGTGGGGTGAGTCACCAATCTAGTGGTGGGAGGTACTATAACTCACCAAGTGAAGCTCTCTGGATCTAAACGTAGGTAAGTCATTCTATCTGCTTCTCAGTATAAAATCAAGGGCTTTATTTTTGATAAAATCAAGACAGTCTTGTTTTAATGGAAGCGTTTTACATAATGTCAGAGACACTTTAGATTATGGTCAAAGAATTAATTTTGAAGGATTCTAAGCCGATCTAGAGAAATAGTGATACCATGTGTCTTTTCAAAGATAAACTGAATTAAAATTATTTGTTCATTCTAAACACAGGAGAGTTGATCTAAATAAATTAATTTCTAGGAAGAAAGAAGAAAATTTTCTTTCTAAGGATAAAGTACATTCAGATTCTCATCTGAAATCAAATGTAAAGTAACCTCCTTGAACACTCAGGTAATCACACCACATACAGCAGTGAGACCCTACAACACAAGAGACTGAACAACATGAGAGAAAAACACAATATGGTGGAGGCTCAGGAAAAACTGCAAGGATGAAGTTCTCAGGAGCAGTCCCAGCTCTGAGGTCACATACACATCAGTAAAATTATGTTAGCTGCAATTCATTTAACAAGAGAAGTTGCCTAAATAGAAATATTCTAATCAGAGAGACATTAAATAATGCTAAGAAATGCACTGGCAATGACCCTATTTCACAATGAATAATCCAAAAAAACAGACAGGAAAAAAGAGGGAGATGGTTAACAGCTTGTTAATAGTTGGATGTTGACCCAAGTTCAGATTTGGTGAAATCCATGGAACAAGAGCTAATCACACAAAACCTAGATTTGGACTCCTGAATATAGCAAATGGATTCATACAGCATGAAGAAGGCAATAAAACAAATCAGTACAGTTTAACTGACAATGGAGACAAAAGGAAACAGAATATCTATGATGTTAATTATAGATAATATTTATTTATTTTAAAAATAGTCTTGGGATGCATCATTTGGTTTCTGCATTCCAGCTGACAAGTCTTGAAAATGGCACTGCTGATTCGGACTTTGCGTGGAACTGCAGATGCATGATTACAGAGCCGGGGCCTTCCAGGACAGGGCACGGGGCCAGTGCTTCATACATCTACCCATGCTACAGCTGCATCCGAGCTGCAACAAGCTGGAAAATAACTCAGCTTACATCTCCATGCCTTCCAAGAAGCAAGCTATAGCATCTGTCTCCCAAGTTTGATCTTAGGTATCCTTCAGGTTACTCCACTATGCTCTTCAAAAGACTCTTTTATAGTCCTTGCAAAGGCTGAAAAGCCAACATAGGAAATACTTTTGAGATTTGGAAGAACTAGCAGTGTTCGAGTTTGCAAAGATGGATTTATCAGTGGCTTTAATATAATCTCTATCCCTTCAGTAACAAGGTGCAGAAAAGAGCACTGCTTTTCTTTATAAATTCTACTTGTTTTTCTTACAAAAGATCCCACAGCAGAAGTTTCCATTTTTATGCCACTGCTGTTGTTCCAGAACGCATACACACACTGTATGGAATGAGGTTTAATGGATACATAGCATTCCAGCCCTTATATAAGTCTTCATAAGAATGTGCTTGCTAGCTGTGGGGAACTGCACCCTTAGGGAGCTTTAGCAGGGTGGACTGCAGCAGGATGTGCAATGCTAACTGCAACGAGCAGTGCGACTAGCATTTGGCTAGCAAAGAAACCAGAATTTGGGCTGGGTGGAAAATGCAAATTTTCAGAAAAAGCAGCTGGAGCCAAAAGGCACATGGGGGTCAAAGTAGGGCTCTGCACCAAAGACTACATGAGCTGCTCACATTGTAGCTAACGGCACCAGAGGGAATGATGGCTGGTGTTCAAAGAGACTCAACACTGACAGGAGTCTGCAGCTCCGGCGGGGTGCTGCCATGCTGCATATGGGAAAAAGCCTGGACAGTGAAAAAAATAGTAATAATGAGCAAAAAACCCTTAAGGAAGTTAAATACATGTACGCATAAATGACTAATTGGAAAGAACTCAATGTATAATTTCTACAAACAAAGGTATGTAAGCATTTTAAGGCTGGAAGCATGTCTTCTTGGTGTCCATCTCCTGCTGTCAATCAGCAGTATCTTTCTTTGGAGAGGCAAGGAACGGAGCAACTGAGGAAGATCCCTACAGAACATAGAATGGAGTCAAAAGAGTCCAAATGATGTGTCATTTTATGACCTTGGGAATTCATGCTGTTTTGCACAAAGTGACAGCTAAAGCAGAACAAGCTGCATTTGCTACTCTGAGGACTAGACAAGGGAATGGGCAATTCTGGCTCTCCACAGGAAAAGAAAAATGAACAAAAGTTGCTACTCTGTCTCTCTATAGGTTAAGTTTAAATAAGAATGTGAAAGAAAGCATATTGATACTCAAACTATTAAAATCCTGAAGGACAAGGACAGGCAAAGGGCTTCTCTGCTTTCAGAGATCTTGTGACACCAAACCGTCTAGGTGAAAAATCCAGTGTCACCTTCTGATTCCTGCCCCGTGCTCCAGGGCACAGCCCAACCCCACTGTCCCCACATGGTGCAGATACGGGTTATGCACTCAAAGCTACAGAGGAAGCTGTAAGCTTCTTAATGTATGAAAGTGTCATTTTGGCATTGGAGGAGCTCTAAGCATCTCTGATGAAAGCCAGAAGTTCTGGGGAAAAAAAAAAAAAGGTCAGGATTTCACACAAGAGTAAAGCAAGCCGAAGAACAAAGATAATATGAAGGATTATAAATAGACAGTGCCTGACACCACTCTGTTTCCCCCCAAAACAGGAGACGGATACAAAAAGACATAGAATAGTGCTAAGGATATCACGTCTAAAGTCTTGGCCTATGTCAAGCAATCCTGGAATTCTCAAAAAGAGTAGGAAGAACTGCAGGAGTTTATTAGTTCAGCTTGCAGCCCTCAGGGGTCATCATAGAAAACAAATATATTGAGCACAAGCTGATGTTTCTGAGGAAGGTCATTGTCAAAAGGTTTGTCACAACAGACTGAGCCTCACAGAAAAACAGAGACCAACACATTAAGTGACACACAAGTGATTGCAGAAACCTGAATTTTAATATGTTCAAATGATAAAACGGCCAATGCTTCTTTTTTTCATGGTTGTAAAAAGTCTTTATTGATTCAAGGCCAGTGTTAGCTGATGCTCATCAGAAGTTAGCTATTGCCACTGCTAAAAAGAGTTTGACAGTTTCCACCCACATGATTCTCTGCGGCAATATATAGGATGTTTTCTCAGTTAGTGAAGTAAGATTTGCAAATTGAATAAAAGCCTGGCAGAGATTTGGTCATTGCAGCCACATTCTCCAACACATTTGAAGAAGCACAGAGGAGCAAATTCCAGAGCTATATTACGTTAATCAGGTTTAAAACAAAAAAGTCTGTTTAGTCTAAGATGGAAGGCGAACCTATTGCTGAAGAAAGATAAAGTAATCATAAAGTAATGATTAAAGTATAAAGTAATGCATAAAGTAATCAAGGATATTAACAAGGGATAGCTGGGACGGCGTAATTCCTGCCCTTTCAAATACTAGACAGTGTTTTTCAAAACAAATGAGGGTGATTTCTGAGGCACTGAAGAAATATGGTGCAAGAAATATATGAAGGTTATGTACGGTCTGAAAGAACTGATAGGACAGTCAGAAAATACAAAGTATAATAAAAATCATATAAAATATAACATGTAATATATAACTTTATAAAAGAAATATAAGAAGTATATGAAAAAAATTCTAAAAGCTTGGCAAATATGTCAAAATTACAGAAGTAAGTCAGGCAGAAGAACAGAAAGCCTCCTAAAAAAAATAAGGCATGGATCCATTTGTAAAATCCGGAAAAACAATATATCATAGCCTTATTTTTAGCCTTATTTCTGAGGAGACAGTGGCGCTGTTTCCACAGCTGAGCAGCTGGCCACACACACCAAATCTCCTTTCACCTTTCAAGGCGAAAGTGGCCCAGCACCTTGCGACTGTGGCCCCTCATCAGCAGCCCTGCATCAATGCACGTGGAACGCCGCCTCCTTTTGGACAGGTAACCCACAGCTCCCATAAGCTGCAACGGCACAGCCTCGTAGGCAATCGTGTCCAAGCAATCATGAAAAAGGCATCAGAATTGGACAGGGGTCCACACAGAGCAAAGAGGCAGCACTAGTGAAAGCCCATCTGCTACTGCCTGATATTTAATAGAGTAGGAAACTGAAAACAAGCATGCTGCATTCGCAAAAATTGATGCAAGTCAGAGGGAGCCAATGGATATAAAACAAGAGGTACTTTAGGTCTGGGTACAAGTAGAGGTTCTTGCTTGAAACATATGCAAGTAATTGTGATGCTGGGCAAAGGCATGGGTGACACACATCAGAGATGCAAGCCTCAAGTCAAGAAACCCAAACTCAGCAGGCTCCTCATGTCTCTGGGATTCTGCCAGTGCCCCACACTCTAATAATCTGAAATAGCAAAAGACTTCCAAATATTAAACCAAATAATTGGGGGTAATTCTTAATTGAATCTATTACAGATTAACTCTAAAAGCAACAGCTTGTTAACTGAAATTGACTTAATGAACAGTGACACTCTCTTCAGGACCTGGTGTTCCTGTATTCCTGGACTTCTAGCAGCCAAGGCAGCAATTGGTTTTTCCAGGTCAGACCATGAATCTAATTCACTACATGCAATATTCTTGTACTCCCTTGGCTATCTCTCAGATAAGTGTTTGCAAGGACAACTGACCGATGGCCAAACCGATCAACTTCTACTGAGCTCTTCCGCTGTGAAGGGTAAAGCATAGTTACAATCTCCTGAGAGATTTACTTACCATAGTTACATGAGTTACCACCCGTCAGCTGAATAGCCATAAATTTGCTTAACAATTCCTTATTGGAGAGTCAAACAGGTTTATTGAAGTCACTCCTGCTCTTACTGCTTTGCAATTAGAGTGCTAACAGTCTTGTGCTTGTCAGTCAGGTGCCACGGCTCAGCTGATGAGCTATAAACTCCATCGGTAGAGTCATGACATCCAGCTATGCCAACACAGAACTTTATGTCACTGACCGTCGGTTACAACAAGGCAGTGAGCACCTTAGTTTCTCAAGAAAATAATGGTGATTTCTGACCTTCCAGATAATCTAAAAAAGAGCAACCAATTTATGAGAATATTTGGACCAGGTGTCATTTTTCCCAGCACTAAAGATCAACTTCACAAAGTAACAGGTCTAACCCACTCAACAGCACAACAGAAATAAGCCATTTCAGAGCACAAATAGCAGTCAATCGACAACTACTACTATGGGTGCTATCATTTCTACTGTGTAAGTCTGTAAAAATTAAGGCCAAATACACTAAAACACTAAATTACATAGCTTGATCCACTGTATAACAGACACCATTATTTTTTTCCACAAAAACTCTAGTAAAGTAGTAGTTACTAAGCTAAATCATATCTTCCAAGAGGTAATTCAGTCTTGATCTGAAAGCAGCACAAAGATTATCCCATTTCTTTCTTGGGGGCGTTTCAGTGGCTAAGCACCCTCATTGAGAAGAATTTATGCCAGATGGTTCATTTGAATTTCTTTAGCTCTGGCTTCCAACTACTAGCTCTTACTAAACGTCTGTCCACCAGATTAAAAAGTCCTTCACGTTTAGTATTTTCTATGATTCTGGCTGTTGGATTACAGACCATGCAAGATGTGACCTCTCAGTCTTCTCATTGATCTAAAAGCTAGACTAGCTTTCACAATATCAAGCACTCAACCGAGCCCTCAAATAATTTCTGTACCATTTTGTTCTACTTCACAACTCCTTTAAAATATACATCTAACAAACATGATGTAATATAATTGATTTAGTCTCAAATTCATCATCTCCTTATGTGAAATCAATTCTCTACTGGTAACCTTTACAATTTCCATTCCTTTGAATTTTGTCTGAATATTGTCTTTAATTAGTCCTTAACTATAACACCTTGCTTTTGACTGTATTGAAGCATGCCTGTTTGACTAAGTTCAAGTTATCAGGCAAATAAGGCTACTTTTCTGCAGAAAAACCTATTGCTGCATCAGGCTTTGTGTCATCCACACGTTTTATGAGTAATCATTTTGTACTGGTCCTTCTTCACTGTTGCAACTAAATAGTGCCAGGCCTACTACTGACCCTTCCCATGAGTCTACCAGAAGCACCCATCCAGTCATGATTGCTAACTGACAATTAGTGTATGAGATCTGTACATCTTTTCTTCTACTTAAATGCGACCAGCCCTTGTGCCTGGAGAGTGAGTCATGAGCTTAACTCCCTCTTCATACTCCTCCACAGATGAGTCTGTAAATCATGTCTTGCAGTGCGTTACTTGGCTTCTCTTTCATGCCACAATCCCCTCAGCAGACAGCTGGGCACGACATTCTTTGATTCACTAACTGATTCTTTCCTACCCAAAATATCACGTAACTAGGAGGAAGGCTGTGGCAGTACATTACTTGTTTCACACATGCACGCAAGGCTAGAAGGGAAGAAGAAACTGCTCTAAGTCGACGGAGTCCTATAGGCAGAGGAGGTCTCTGGGATGATCTGCTGCCCCAGTAGCAGCTCTGAAGCCCTTTTGCTATCATGTAATCTGATATGCAAATCAATCCTTTCTCACATTATCTGCCATAGTGCATGCAGTCAAATGAAAAGAGATTTGAAACGTATCATGATAGCTGTGGGTCATTGCAGAAGGCCTTCTAATGCACTGACCTGGTATTTTTTTCCTAGTCAGCAGAGCAACATAATTTAATATTAAAGCACCAGATAATTTCTTTACCTTCCTTGGAATTTTCCTAGCCAAACTTTATCTGCTGTGATTTAGCAGAATATGGGCTATATTAGGGTGCGAGAAAAAAAAAGCATTCCATGGAACTGTACAGCTGTATTTACAATATTTTTGAATAAATTAAATATTAATATGACTACACACAAAGAATATTTTCAGGATCAGAGAGCTCTAATAATCTTATGCATTTTACATTATGCTGATTTTTTGCTTAAAGATAATGTTTATTAGTCCGACTTCTACAGTGTGCTCCATCAAGATTAATTCCTCACTGAGTATTTTTATAGCAGTTATATTAGTTTATACGTATGAAAGTAGATATTTTATTTAGAATTATGAAATAGAATCATTATTCTGCCTAGTTAAGGCTAGTTACTACTTGAGAATGGACAGATACAAAGGAGCTAAATAGGATTTTAATAATGCAAGTTTTGCTGGTGAAAGGCCACAATAAAACTTAATGTGATTCTGTTATTTAATTTGGAAGAACTATCAAACTGAGGACTTAATCTTTAGAGTGGAATAAAGGAATATTATATGGAATTTACTAAACTCTCTAAGTAGTTGTCTAAGAGCATTTTTTCTAATACTCTAAAAATAAACAAACTAAAAAAGCAGAGGACTGTGTCAGTGGCACCTACCTCACATATCACAAAACCTTGCAGTCAGAGCACCCTACCCTTCCTACAGCAAGTATTGGAAATATCAGGATAAACATCTTGGTTCTACCACGACAACCTCGTCAAATATGGGGTTTGACTGAGGGTTTGCAGGGATTAGCCTGGAAGCTCCCTGTGCAAACATAGCTCATTTCTTGGGGATGAAGGCTATCCACAAAAGTAAAACCAAATTAGAAGCACTTTAAGATCTCAGTCTATGTAACGAACTTCTTTGTCCTGAGTAATGGAGTACTACAGCCCACCTTGTTCTGAAGGGACAAGGAGTTCATAGCAAATTTGTTGAGGATGAGTGGTCTGTAAAGGGCAGCTCCAAGCGTCATGTCACTCGGCTATCTATCAGTTGATGCTGATCACAGTAATTGTGTCAGCCGTACACCCAGCTGGCCGTTTATACCACAACACACATTTCGGGCTGCAAGACCAGAAGAGCACCAGGTAGGGTGATTTCACCAAGCACCCCTATAGCCGAGGCAGCTTCACTTTCCGGTCTGAGAACACACGTCTTTGCAGACTCAGACCATGGCCCACTGGATTTTCAGCACTGTGCATTTGCTTATTCAACAAGTAGCCTTGCCACTTTCTTCCTGTCTTCACCTGCTTCTCATCTTCCCCACTGCTTCCCTTGTCCCCAGCCTGCTTGCCATCCCCTATGGGAATCCCACCTTCTCATGCTAAGGTCAGCAATCTCTGATGTGTGCATAGTTGCCTGTGCCTACTACTATTCCTGAATCCTCTGCCTTAAAATGTTCAACACTGCTTGGTATCCCAGACCTACTCTGCCACCTCTGCAACCCTCCATGTTCAAGGAAACATATGTGGTATATGGGACTATGTGACTATGATGTTTTAGCACTTGAAGCAGTGAACTATGGACCATGGGATTATGATATGACTATGGGAACTCTGCTGCCTTAGGCTGCTTTTGGATCCACTGAGAACAGAACAGAATGAACAGCTTCAGAAATGACTCACAAGTTTACAAAGACTCTTGAGAGTCTGCAGGTACAGAGACCTTTTGCCAAAAAAGACAGTCTTTAAGAGAAGGGCAGAGCTAGGAACAACCAGCTGGGCAGTGGTAACCCCTTACACAAATTGGTGATAAAACAGGGAATCTGATCTAGGAACTTATTAAGAAGAATGTTTTCCTAGCTAGTCGGTAGGAGCTACTTGTTATCTTGATAGGTCCTGTAAAAAAGCATAAAAAAAAAAAAAAAAAAAAAAAAAGTTGGGAGCAGAACCTCAGCTATCTTCCAATGGTTTCCTAATTCAAAGAGTTTGGATTCTTTGTTCTGTGGATCTCCCACTATTTTTGTCCCATTCAAGCTTAAGGCACTAAGCAGTACTTCTGGCTGCTGGGGACTCCCTTAGCAGTCCTTTATTAGGAGGGAGACAGGCACCTCTTCCATCACTGGAGCACCGTATCCTTCCCTGTACTGACCATGGAGGCAACTAAGATTAGATGGTCTCAAACAAGTGACCAGA
This sequence comes from Eudromia elegans, assembly GCA_003342815.1. NCBI lineage: Eukaryota > Metazoa > Chordata > Aves > Tinamiformes > Tinamidae > Eudromia > Eudromia elegans. Next base: position 267,641 of record PTEX01000135.1, read on the forward strand.
ATCCGGAGACTTTTTAAAGAAGTCTTCATTCCCAGAGGGCAGGAGACATAAAAAGTAATTCCATTTATTTCCATGGAAGATATTTTGGGGTAACGCACACTGTCCAGGTGAGAAAGAATGGAAGCAGTCACCATCACAAGTTTCACAAGCTGGTATGAGCTCACTAACTCTTTATCTTTCTTGCTTCTTCTCCAAAGTAGACAGGTAGGTTCCGGAGACATTAAGACATGAAAGAGAATTGCTCTGCAACTGCCAGCCAGCTGCAGTTCCTCTGCACAATTCCACCCAAGATATGTAAGACTCTACACAGCTGCTTCTGAAATGAAAAGCTATCTCAGAGGCCACAGGCCTTTCTTTAAACCTTTTTCAGTACCAGAAAAAAACTTTCCAAAGCCTTTCCATGCCTATGCCATTATTTCCTAGGCCATTCTGCCTCAGTATATATATCTAGCTTTCTGCACCAAGTCCCTACCAGCCACATCTAGATAGAATCATCTTTACATTCTTTCCCACCTCCCTTGAGTGTAACAGGAGGTTACACCATGTCTCCTTCCCCTCTTCTTTCCTTTTCTCACAGTCAACATACACCTCCTCTCAAATGCTTCAAGAAACAGAATGACATCATTTTTGTTTCTCTGCTGGCATGAATCTCCTTTTCTTTAGGATATGAGCCATGTTGCAGGGGTACTCCCCACGCTGTGTTCCACACTACTCAGACTGTCGTTCTCTCTCCTGTTTCCAATTTCTTTAGCACCTACAGAGAGATCTGTAGGAAGGACCAGTAACTTGCTCAGATGGCATGAAAGTGTTACACTATACCAGATGGCAAAATGCAGCAATGTAATCTTAGCATAACATTTAGATGAAGTGCAGAAGTGCTTCACAGGCCTAATGTATCCTTGTCCCCTTCCCTCCTCATTCCCCTCCCAAATTGACCACCATCACTTGCAGAAGAGCTATTGTGCATGAGGGTCTTGTTTTCCATACCTGGAACATCACAATCTCTACTCCTCTTCTTACCTGCCTCTCTTCCCTGTTTTGGTACTGAAAGAAATTGAGGTTGCCTTGAATTAGTGATCCCAAGAAAGGACAGTCTGTAATCGCTAAGCTAAAAGACGTGTAAGCAATCCTATGCATGTGTATATGTGTGTTTATATGTATGTACGTATTTATGTTTATATAGCTATCTTCCATTCTTCTGCCTTCATCCCAAACCAAGAATTCTGTATTAATCTTGTAACTAGGATGATAGAAGTTCACAAAATATTAAAAATGAGGAGCTAACTTTTTCTTTTAAATAGAGAGCTCAAACAGGCAGAGTCTTCAGTCAGAGAAATACACTGAAAGATGCAAGATCAGCAGCTCCTTTAAACCCAAAAGGCTAAATTTGAAATATCATTTTTTGAGATAATTATTTTGAGAAATTCATTGTTGAGGAAAGTGCTGAGTCCTATATTCACAGCTCTACAGTAAGATTTCTTAAATTAAGCTCATTTCCTTTCTTCCCCACCCCTCTACACATTGTATTATTATTTTAAAAATGCACAATGAACAAGAAAGAGGTGATTTAAGATGGGGCACTTTAGAAATTGCCTAGGATGGGTTGTTCAAAGAATGAGTCAGTATATGCCTTGTTCTTTGCTCTTCCTTAAGCACCTGCTTGCAGCTACTTTACAGACTTCTCTCTGCTGTCTGACCCTAGTGAAATCTTTTCTCAGGAAGTGCAAAGCTAAGGGGAAAGCAAACCATGGAGAAATTAAAAGTTTTCAAGAGACAACAAGTGAAATACAGGAAGGAATGATAAAACTGAAGTGTCAAAATGAAAGGAAACAAAACAAAACAAACACAAACGAACAAAACCAGAGACTTCAGCAGAGCAGCCAAGGAATCACTGGACACCACGCAGTCACCAGGGCCATCTGGTATGAGAAGGTCCTGGAACACGGCAAGGCCTTGGATGGAGGTGTAAAGCTTAAAAAGGTGAGGAGAAATGTGCAGCCAGAATCTCAGTACAAGTTCTGGAGGATCCAGAGGAGGGACCACAACTTGCTACACCCACTGCACATCTGTGCCAGGCTCTCCCTCTCACTTCAGAAAGGAGCACGGAGAGGAAGACAGGCTTACCGGGCAAGATGACCTTGGGTCAAAATGATCTGGTACAATTATTACCATGTTGTTTAATGCTCTTCATTCTACCATCTTTTCCACAGTAGACTCAATATGCACGTTATGGATATTTGTGTTGCTCTCATCTTCTCTTAGAGCATCTGAAGAGATGGGGTTGGTCGTCTGGAGAGTCTCCAGCCTACTCCTGTCTCCCTGTTTCTTCAACTGAATCACCTCTTCGCCTTCTGCTGGTTTTGGATAGCCTTCATGCCTCAATGCTGTTTGAAGTACCTCATTTGCTGGGAACTATCTGGTTATCATTAATAGCTGCTTTTACAACATACTGGTATTACCACTTAAAAGAAAATCACCAGGTCCTTGCTAACAACCAATTCTTCTCCCCAGTAAAGTGTCAAACCACCTGGAGGAGGGTATCAATGCTTGTCATGAGCACTTGTAGTGCCTGCAACAAACCATTCTTCAATGCTGTAATGACTGTGGACTAAATCATATCTGCCAAAAATTTCTACTAAATTTCCACAAACCTCATATTACTCTTAATTAACATAATAGTTTCAAATAAAACATATATCTATTTTGACTCAATCTTTTGCAAGACAAAAACCTCATCCGAAATATTTTAAACTAAAAAAAGACTGCAGTGTCATGTATGTGGGAGAGACTGGTCAGGAAACCCCAGTGGAAAAGTAAGATGGGTTCTGAGAGAAAGTAATTCTAGATTAATACATGCAAAAGTGGCTTTTTCTTGCCATATGCCACATAGAAATCTAGAATTAATTAGGTTGGAAATGTCCATGGAAGGTCATCTGGTACTCAAAGTAGGCCTAGCACTGAATTCAGACCCAGTTGCTTAGGATTTTATCCAGACAGTTGAAAACTTTCAAAGATAAGAGCTTCTCAGTCTAACGGGCAACCAGTTCCACTGCTTCACTCCCCTCTCAATGAAAATGTTTTCCATGTATAAATTTGAAATCTGTCTTTTCAATTCATCATCATTGTCTTTTGCTGTCCCAACATATACTGCTGTGAAGAGTCTGGCTCTGACTTTTCAGTAGAACTTGTAGATTTTGGATTGCTACAGTTGAGTTCCCCTGAAGGTCTGCCCCCTGGTTCTGCCACACTGTCCTTGCAGGGCAAAAGTGCTCCATCTCCCAGCCATCTTGTGGCTGAACTCATTTGAGTTCACTAATGTCTTGGTGGGTCCAAAACTTGATCCAACAGTATTGTAGATGTGGTCTAATAAATGCCGAGTGAGGAGGAGAAGCATTTCCCTCTTTCCCCCCTGACTCCTTTACCCACTTCACTAAGGGCAAAAAGCATCAGGATTTTATCCAGCATGCCCAGAAAAGGCTCAAATTTCTGAGACTGTAGGGGTGAGATTTGAAGTTCTGAATCTTGGTTTCTGAATCTTTTGTTGAATGTGCTGCCAACACAGGGGAACTTCCCCCACCATAACCCAGAATTTCCCACACATTTTTGCTGTCAGGCACTGATGTTCATGACTGGGTAGCCTATCTGCTGTCAGTGCCTGAAGAACGCAGCCCTTGACTTAGAAGAAAACAAAATTAGTAAATATATTATTGTGTGCTCTATTTCATTTGCCATCACTGAACACTTTAAGAACAATATCTCTATGAAAAACTTAAAGGGTAAACTAAGATATTATACATTCTTTCATATTCAAGCAAAATATACTCTCCTTCTGTGAAATGAAACTTTTTGCACAGTTTTCCACCTGATGTATAAATTCTTTATTAAATCCTGGAGCTCCAGTTCAGCACTTCCGACACACAGTCTCTCCTTGAGCAAACATTACTATTAATACTCTGCATTTATAGTCCTCTACTGGGGCAAATAATTTCACCAAGAACGGTGAGAAAAAAAAAATACTATTTTCAGAAATCAGAAAAGACTATTGTTTATGATAATATTTGCAGCTCCTGCTGCTGAGTACCCACACAGATTGTACACACTCCCACAGAGACGGAAATTAATAATATGTGAAATACCTGTGCAGCTTGAGCGTCACAGTTCCATAAACAGTAGCAAAGCCCAGAAGACGAACCCATCTTAGGAGAACACAGCGAAATACACTTGGCTCAAAATACAAAATGACAACCTATAGAACAGAAAGATAGAAAGAGCTTCAGTACTGCTTTAATGTGAAAGTAGTTTTTCATACAAATGCAGAATAATTACAAAACAGGACAGCAGACATATTTCTGTTCGCACTGCTGTATATTTAGATTTTCTAGTAAAGTGACTAGATGATCAGATCAACCAGCCGGCACAGTCTTAAGCACCAGCTCCTTTTGAAGGGAGCTGGCAAAAGCCCTGTGACAGACTGTGAAGTGACAACACCTTTAAATGCAATTCTACTGACTTTTCTTAACCAAGTGAAAACATGTACCCGGAGAAGATGAGGAAAAAAGGACATTTTCCTTGAGCTACTCCAATAATATGCAGCTGGCCTAATTTTGGTTTCATGGACTGCATTTACTAAGTTATACTTTAAAATCACTCTGTCTAATAAACTTAAAACTGAGCTGCTCATTTGTCTCTCACAACCACTCTGTCACAGTAAAGATGCCACTCTGTCAAAACCCCCCAAATCTTGATGTAACTTCTGGCTCTTCCCTGTTCCATCCCATGTATTTTCACCAAGCTATACTGATTCTGCCTATGCATCAGCACTTGCAGAACCAACAACTGGTTTAGTCTTTTGGATTTCATTGATCCCAACAACAGACAGTTCCTACTGGCTGAATTCTCTCTACTACCCATTCTTCAAGTCCCCATGACACCTATCCTCTCTTTCCTCATTGCTCCAACCTTGCCTCCCTTCTCCCAGACACTTTGCTGCTTTCCTCTTAAGTATTTTAAATGCAGGTTTCCCCTTCTCACTATCAAGGCAATAACACATAATCCAATCTGCTGTCTGAGCTTCCTCCTGAGATAGCTCAGCTGGTATTCGCCATTCAGTCCAGCCTTGGCCATCTTCCAGCTAAAAAACTCCACTTGTAACTTATTTATGTGTATGCAAGACACGTCTTGTTCCCTTCCTTTCTTCCCTCAAATCACTTGAACACTTAAAGGAAATATTTAAATTTAATGGTGAGATGGGCAAAAGAATTTGTCCCACTTTGAGACTGAATTCTTATCCCTGTCTCTATCTCTTCCCCTGTCTCCAAATTGCAGTATCGGGATACGGCTGTTCAAGAACATTTTATGAACTGGAAGAAATCTCTATACTCACTGGGAACTGGCATCTAAGGACAATACTCAGCAAACAGTAACATAAAATAACCTCTGCAGGTGTCATTAATGTAAAATAATGACAAGTAAATTGGCAAGTAAAACCCTTCATCTAAAATGGAGTTACTCAGATGGTGGACTCCTGTGACGATCTGAGCTATGAACACATCTGAGCTGCCCCCAGCAGCTGGCATCTCTGGTGCCTCATGTTCCTCCCCATCCACCTGACCCACCCCAGCCATCAGGTACACCCTATCCTTCAAAGGGGACCTGCTAAAACAACCCAGCCTACCACACCACAAATTAATTGGGTAATCCTGGTCTAGAGAAGGAAACCACTGAAACATTTTAGGCCATCTGCCACTCGGCTTCATTTAGAGCCGCTGCATTCTGGCAGTAGAGGTAGTATTGTGCCTACCAGCTGCCATGTGATATTATTTTCCTCAGTAAATGCTTTTCTGTGTGGGAATTCAAACCCAGGATATTGGCCAGAAGCCCAGGACTATGTCCTTTGGGTGACATAGATGTATTTAGGAAAGTGGGGGCAAAGATGGCAGACGTGTGGGTTGAGAGAGAGAGAGAGAGAGAGTGAGAGCTAGAAGGAACTTCTGTGCTTCCCTGGCATACCTTGTGCAGTAGAATGAAGCTATTTCTTTAAAAGATAAGCTTGCTGAAAGTCAAATCGCAGTGCAAAATTATATGGTTTTTTTTCACTGCTGTTGGACTAAAGATGTTCCAAAGCAGACTTTTTCTGGGAATTGGAAAAATGCTGCACAAAGTGAATGGAATTGCATGTACAAAAGCCCACTTTCCTCTCAAAGGTCAACATGAAAAATAAGATAAATTCATGCACCTGTAAATATGCTTGTGTAAAAGCAGCATCCAGCAAGAATTATCTCAGAAAGACCTAAGTGCTAGTAATAGCCTATTATCCTAACACACAGTTTTACACATTAGAAGAGCCGAAGAACCAGGGCAGTTTGTATCATTAATCCTCCACCTGAGGCTTGCCAGGAGGGTAGAAACCATGCTGTTTCATACTTGATTCTGCCAAACCAGAAAAGCATTGTCAAAAAGACAGGCATGCCCTGATTGTGACCATTTCAAAGTTGATCTGAAAAAGATTTTTTCAGAGGTTTGAAATGGAGTGGTCTAAAAACTTTCCAGGGATAGAATTTCCTTAGCAAGTGCAGCAACTCTCTTAGCCATGAAGCCTGTAATTGCCTGCTGAAATATTAACTGCTTGTGTCTACAAAATCTCATTGACTTGCTCAGAACCATTTGTATAAGCAGCTGAGGCATTTGCCTAATGATCAACCAAGAAAACCCCCACTACATACGCAGCATGCAGTGAGCTGGCAGCTCACTAGGAAGACTGCACAGATCTTCTACTGGCGAAAACCATTCTAATTTACCCATTTCAATACAGATACTTTTTAACCAGTTCTTCTCCCATTGGTCATTTTATTGGAAATTGCCAATGACTCAATCCAAGTCTAATTTTCTTCTGGGTCTTTTCAAAAACCTCTTCCTATATTTAAACGATGGAGAATAGTTGCAATGCTCTCCCAAATTGCCAGCATCCATTTCCACCTCTTCACCTACAACTTACATGTGGTCTGACACAGACCAAGGCTCACCAGGCTGTTCAGCTGCACGCTCTCTCTAAGCTTTGGTCAGCATTAAGTCTTTTATAATCATAGTAAAAGCACAGGTGGTATATGATTCACTTCTGTTATTAATGGTATGAAGTTTTAGTGACGAACTCTTTAAAGAGAATAAGCTTTACTGAATGAAGATCTGAGGAAAAAAAAAATCAGAAATAGAAAAGAGAAGTCAGAAAGTGCCTGTTCCTCCACCAGTTACTGCAGGTGAGCATGAGACTTCATAAATTGTGGCTCATTTTTTGTCATTTGGACAAACGCATTTAGATGTTTGCTTTTAACCTCAAAGTGTTTCGAACTATTATTACCCTTGCCAACATGCTGCCCCAGTCAGAAGTCACCCTATTGCTTGCAGTCAGACAAAAAAGCTTTTGAAGGTCAAGGATGCTCAGAATTACAGACCTGGAAGGAAGACTCGGCCTGCTGACACAGCGTACAGCCAGCTCAGTTATTCAGCTGACGTGAGGGGCAGATACACTTGCTGTCTAAAAACAACAACTAAAATCCACTCAGGCAGCTCACACAGGGTGGTAGGCTTTCTGTTAGCTTGTGCCATGTTAACAGTGAACACTAATTCAGTGTAACACAAAAACTTATTTTGCTTCTCAGATCAACTTTAGAGTACAAGTTGCAAGACAATTAATTTTGGAAAAGACTCTTTTGCAAGAAACATTCTTTTCCCACATATCCAGGAGGAAGTATTTTAATTAATACTGTGCAGTTCCCCAATGGGATTCAGTATGCCTAAACTGGACATTCATTTTCTGCCTAAATTTTAGATGCCTATTAAATCAGCCCTACTAATGCCTAATTCCATAGACAAACCATTGATAACAGCAGGTGTCTCTGACAGCCTTGAAGAAGTCCAGAACTTAAGTTCCTTGGACGGAAACTCCACCTGAAAGCTTTCAAATACACGCCCCCACAAACTAGAAAGGTACTTAGGGAGTTATTTTAGAAAAGTAGCTTTGCTTTATGTCCATTAATAACCTACCTTAGGAGGACTGAGCAAAACACTCTCTATCCAACTCTCACAATCATGTAATGTATTTAAGACAACTTCTTTCTTACGTCAGTTCTTAAACCACAAAAATCAAATGCATGTATCAAAATCTCATTTTCCTCTTTAATCTGCAAATTTCTATCCTTCATGCTGTGAGAGAATGTACAAACTATAATGGCTCAAAAAATCAGATGCGTAAGAGAGGATCTCAAGAAAAAATATTTTTTTAGAAAACTTGGAACTGATAGTGCTACAAATCCTAAACCTAAATATTCAAAAATTTGAGCAGGATTTTATCTCAAAAAGCCCTTAAGTACTCACCTGTGAACAGCTTTTATTGTTGCCCTCAGCTATCCTGGTTAGACATGTTGAAATGAGACCCACAACTTATAACTTAAGCATCAGCAAGTCCATCTCTGCTTTTGGATTTGAGATGAAATTCACCCACTTTAGGCAAAAGTAACACGACACTATTAATTCATTTTTTAAAAAAACTTTCAAATAATCAAATATGCCTTAAAGTCGAGGACAGTTATAAAGCTTTACTAATCCTAGAACCACACTGCACATGCTTTCTTCTATGATTTTAGAATTTGCTTCAAGCGTTTCGCACGGTTTGGTGCGGGTCATTATGCGGTCTGTGTATTGCTATTTAAGATAATGTCCTTTGGGCTAATTCCATTAACAGGCATCTCGGAGCAAGTGCAATGGGATCTCTCTGAGCTGTTGCACAGCCCGGCAGCAGCTGCCCTCGCTGCCCTCATGGAGCTGCCCTGGGCTCTCTCTGGGCAATTAAGCAGCAGGAGCCATCAGAGTCTCTGGGGATCCTCCTGCCTCCTACACTCAGCTTGGCCTCACCACATCCCTCTGTGCCCCTGACACAGGCACCCTCCTTTCTGCTGACAAGTTTGGGCAGTTGTTTTTTTTTTTCTAACACATAAAAGGTTCCTCCAGGATATCCCACCACATCAGGTCACCTATCCATGCTCCAGCACCACCACCGAGCTGGGATTTCCACAAGGGAGATGTTGCCTGCAGTGGTAGACGAGCTCGCCATCCAACTCCTCGCAGCCTGGCACTGAGCTTCCCACAAAGGGGGCCACTGCTCCTGTAAGTGGGCACGCTGCCATCCCAGCAGATGGGCATGAATGAAGGCATTCAGGAGCCTGTGCACACCACGGGCATTGCATGCCACAGCTTAAAACGTGACTCACAGCTCAGAGCATCTGTCTCAGTACTATTGAATGCACACCTCCTTACTGAATCCCATACTACCAACAAATATTTCCGGTGCAACAACACAGAATATTTTACGGGTATGATAAGAGCAGACTATAATCTTGAGCTAGTTATATAAATAAATTTTTATATATTTTTGTATATTTTAAAAATTGTATAAATACAATCCCTCCCTCTTATTCTAGCAAATCTCAGTTTTAAAGAAGAGTTGTGCTGGATCACTACTTCAATGCCTCTATAAAGCCAATAGTTGCTGTAGGAAACCCCAGTAACTGCTCAGCAGGTTTAGTTCTTGCCTCTGAACCGGAACAGAACCAACTCCCCAGCACACGGAGCTGGAGGACTCTGCCATGGGAGGCAGTGCATCGCAGGTGTCCGAGTCAAAGGACTGTGGCTACAGAGGGACCTTTCTTATTTTTTCCATAAAAGAAGAGCTCTTCCTAGTCACCCACCCGAAGTCCAGCTTTGAAAAATGAAATTTTGTCTACTAATTATTTTTCTCTCCCCCTATATAGTACGTAGATTTTTGTACTGCAGTAGATAGCTTTGGGGAGGTTGTTTGTGGTTTTCATTTTACCATTTCGTGTCTTAAAATGTACATCAAGCCTCTGGCTGTATTTCAACAAAACCTTGCCTGTAAAGTCTTTTGGAAATCCATGATGTCATTTAAGTGAATAAATATCAATACTGACATAAAATATAAAGACTAGATTTTAGAACTTAATTCTTTACAAAGCTTCAGTATCACAAAATTATATTTACTTTGGACTCATCCTCCTCAGGCAGGAATGGCAGAAAGCTCTTTATGGAAGACTTTTTTTTTTTTGTAATTAGGCTCATTTAGCTTCCTGAGAGGTTTTTCTGGCAATTAAATAAATAGAATCCTTGATATACTTCTGTTTTGACACAATATAGTATCCTTATGATGCCTTTTAATTCATGCATATTCAAGTATCTTCCCCCTTTTTTTTCCTGCTTGTGAGGCAGATCTCAATCAAAACCTGAATGGCAAATCAGAATACTTCATTCTGAAGAAAATAAACATCCATGTGACTTTCAAGAGGTTGTCATGTCTTTCCTCCGATCTGAAAAGAAAAAGTGTTATGTCACACATCTTACCAGCTCTGGAAATACCTATGTATAGGTAGCTTGAGCACATGACCTCAAAAGGTACTTATTTAACATAAACGCATTGCTATAAGGAGTTACAAATGATCTGCTTTCACTGTTCTTGTTTATCATGGCATAACAAATAGTTTGTTTTAAATCTAAATTATAAAAAGTCAATTTATAATCTACCGCATTTGCAAAAAGAGGCATCTCAGCACTGTGTAAACAGATTTATTTGCAATAAAATAATTGTTATGTCCAAGCAGACCCATTCCTTAGCCAAGGACATTCCAACAGTACCCTTGAGTAAGACTCGCTGGAACTTCGTCAACAAGAGAAAGGGGAATATAAAGACAATAATCTAAGTCTGTGACCGATATGAGCAACTAAAAACCTAAGAAGTAGGATTACAAAAAAAGAAACAGACCCCTGCTCCAAGCAGCTATATGAACCATCCTGGGAATTAACATGAATTTGCTACTGGAAGAAGAAACAGAAACCACCTTGAAATCAAGCTAAAGCAAGGGATGGTTTATCACAGAATTTCTCTATTATCTACCTGTAAATACAGAAACTGACGCTTAGTTCTCCACTGAAATAGAATAAACTATTTAACCATAAACTTTCCAAATATGACAGTAAATATTTTCAAAGGATCTGGCTAACCCCATATATTCCACACCCCAGGGAGCAGAGACTCTAAAACAAGTAAATCTGTTCATTCATGTTGTACGAGGTTTGCCAAGACTCTGTAGGCACCAAACTGTTGGAGGATGATGCAAAACAAAAGGTTTTTCAGGAAAATATTTGCCCAGGAAAATTGTCTTCCACTAGCAAGTCTGAGTTACTGGAAGCTTCTGAAACATCTAGTGCAAGACAGGGAGAAGTTCTGAGGCTTCGAAGTTCCTTTGAAGACTGTGACAGGTATAAGGCAGTGAATAAAATACTTAGGACAAATATATAGTTATATATACACATAACATCTCCTTTGGTTCTTGAGAGAGAAGCATTAAAGTTTAACATGTATACCACTCTCTCCTTCATGTTTTCATTCAAATATATTTCTGCTCCTCTACCACTGCACAGCAAAAGAAAAAAATACTTTCAGAGAATCTAAAAAGAGATGGATTTGGTTGGCACTATTTTTGATTTGCCAGTTATTCCTCTGCATTTGGTAAGTATGCCTCCCTGATACATATTTTGGCAGACATCTCACTACTTCCCCTCCCTTAACATATTTATCCTAGTAGCAACCTGAATAGCCCTGAAGGTCAATCCCTGAAGAGCCGAGGGCTGGCTCATCTCAGTAGTTTGGAGACTGCAAGCTGACCAGATGTGGACTTGGCCAGATGTCAGCAGCACCCACTCAAATCTACACATCACCACAAAAATGTCTAAAATCTCTTTAAATAAGGTTTTTAAGAACAGAAACAACTGTTACGTTTGAGAATGTAAAGCCTGTCAGAAGCCATGCAACTATGGACCAGGGAAAAATGTTCTGACTTATGTGGGTCACCAGCCACAGCCTCAAAGTAGGGAATGTACAATGACTGAGCTGATTTTAAAGGCAATTGGGAGTCAGCCAGTGAGTTAGAAGACCATGACTTCACTAAAGGCAACTATCTAAATACCAAAACAATTCCCTGGCTCCCTGTCATCATAAAGAGCTGCAAGTGTTAAGACCAATGTAGACTACTGTTTCTTTTCCCCAACACACACACACAAAGGCTTTGGATTACTTTCCAACTAAACATTGATATATATGTGGGGGAAAAAAAAAAAAAAGTTTCCTGATCAAGCAAGTTGTCAGGTTTGGGACGAGATTATTAGATGAAATTCCCTACCAGCAGCAACTCTGAAAGCAAAGATGAGCAGCTGTGGCACTCAGGGCTCCTATAGTCACACTAAGGATGAGAAGGACAAGTGAAATGCAGAGGAGGAGCTGAACTCCTTAACTGTTCCACACTTTTATTTTTATGGTTTGCATTGCATGGAAAACCTGTAATTCAAGATCAACAGAAGGAATTTCATCAGCAAGTTTTACCTAGGCAATAGGTATGTATCTATCCAGGTACCTTTCAGAAATTGTTTGTACCAATGCAAAATAGGAAATTGTAAAATCAAAGAAAGATATAAAGTCAGAATACCTCCTGATTAAAATATTTACTTCTTCCATCCATTATTTTTTACAACCCAACTACTTCTTTAATCTGTTCACATGAGTTATTTTGAGACTGACATGCCACTTTAGTAGATGACAATAGTGAACTGAATGCCTTAGTTTACTTCTTTCACATATGAAAAAAATAGAATATGCTATTATTATTGGAAGTGCTATTAAAATCTTGTCTTAGCGCAGGCATGGTTACCAAAAAGCAACCTTTATGGAGTGGAAATATCTCAAATGAAAAAGATAATTATCCTTTGAGCCCAATCACTGCAATACTTGACATATATTTTTGCAACAGAGTTAAGAACATGCTGGTCTTATTTTATGAATAATGAAATGCAATATGCAGTACTATATTTTATTAAAAAGAAGGAAAATTTACCAGTTCATTTTTAAGACCGCATCTGTGATTTAAAAAAAAAAAAAAAAAAAACTTTTTGAAAAGATGAGGGTAAAGTAGTCTATATTGAAATAAATTTTGCAAGAGTTGCAGCTAAATCAAGACATAATAGACTAAATTATTCAGAGCAACTTGCCAAGTATACTTAATGCAAGAATCGGGTCATAAAACAGAGACTCACAAAGACTTTTGCATTATACTTCAACATAGCTAAAAGCTCTACAAATGTACAGTGCATAGAAAAGTTTTTACCTGACTATTTTCAAAAAAAATGTAGCCAGTTTGCTTGTCTAAGAGGATCACAGTGATCATGCTCTTCGATACTGGTCAAAAGCATGATTTTTGTTTTCTATCAGTCCAGGGAAGAAAAATATTTACGCTGGCTTGAGCCAATACTCAGAAATTATTATGGCAGAGAATTGAGAAAATGTAGAAAAAGAAATTGCTACTAGATAGGTTCAACATGAGATCTCCTCTTGATCACATACGAACCCCAGGTGATTCATTATTTTAAGAGAACAGCCTAAGTGCCCTCCATTCCTCTCGGTCGCTGCAGAAAGCAGCAGCTCCCTCCTCTGTGCAGCGTGTGGGTGCCTGAACTATCCGTGCTCCTCTCTGGAGACACTTCCTTACCTGGGGACGACTCAGGGATGCTGCAGAGGTACTTCAATAGCCACCTAAGAAGGGGGAAGGGAATGTGATGAAGGGGATCCTGAAGGGGATTGATACCAGGCTTGTTTAAAAGTGTGGGTGACTGATCTCTGTGATGGAAGAGAGCTCGCTTGTTCTGCGTTCCGAAAGCAACTCTCATCCTCTAGATTTCCATTAACAACACTTTAGTCATAGAATATATAATCGGTGTTAATTCTTCACCTTTCTTGCTCTTAAGCATGGTTAGAAAAGAAAAAACAAAAGTCACCTCTGCAATCTGAAAGCAGCTGCTATTCACAAGCCAGGGCTAGAAGCAGAGGCCTCTCACTAGGTCCAAAAGGGCAGAACTTTAGCTGCATATATGAATAAGGATAGGTATGGCCTCAAGTATGGCTTCAAGTAAACATGCTCCTCTCTTTCTCCATGAATTCAGGCTACAAGATACAGGCAAATAAAGACTAGAGCACAGTTCCTGTCTTCCTATTTCAGCCATTTGCTAAAAGACAGAGTAGAAATAATTTCTGCAATTGCACATTTGCTGTCATGAGGACCCCATTTGTCTAGGTTTGTAAAGCATCCAGCATATTTATGATTATTGCTCTTGCAACGTGAGACGAAATAAGAGTTGAAAACTATTCTGAAATGCATTTCTTTGAGGCAGCAGCCCAGAACATTATGGAGACATTACCCTCCTGGATTTGTGCGTGGCAAGATACTGCCAAATCGTTTTATCAATAACACTTCTACTCCTTTAGAGCTAAGTGTTTGGGTTTTCTTTGCATGCAAGGTCTATATACACAGACATCTCCTAATCCTTTCTCCAGTTGTTGTGTGTATTTAAAACTAATTGCCTGCTTGTATGCATATTCATTATCTCCACATTTATATTTTCCTTGTCATTTCATTTTCTGCTTGGTAAACCATGACTCCTTTTCAAACTTTAGCTATTTTTCAAATTGATCTTATAGCACACTGACTCCAAAATGCCAGCATAATTCAATTTAACCAATGTTTTCTTCTTTATGAAGAACAACCCAGAACCTCATCAAACTCGGTCTCCTGCTATCCTAACCAACCCTGAAATAGATGCTTAGTGCCACAGCATTCACTGAACCCCTCCTCTCCTTCCCTCTACTTACCATGAGCCGCAAAGCACTTCACACAGTATGTGCAGAAAGTTCATTTAGCTTTTTTCCTTAATCATATTCAATTGGTGAGAACTGAAGTGATGTGCTACTAAAACAAGGAATAGAAATCTGGAGTAGGATTTGTATGCAGCTAAGCTAGGGAAGGTAACTGAAACATCCAAGTCCACAACAGGCAGCCTAAGATCCCCATATACCCAGCAGAGAGTCTCACAGCTCTCAAGAGCACAGGTAACGGCCTCCTTCCAAAGGCATCTGAGGTAGGGTAAGACCTGTCCTCTAGAAGTGCCTATTTTGCTCCACAGATTATTATAAAGAACCATAAATCTACAATACAAATTGCCACTCTGCAGATATACTCTCCCTTTTCAGCATCTTTGCACAAGGCAAAATCTTTTCTACAGTTGACAGGCAGCAAAGAAACTAGAAGACCATGCAAGCCCAGATGCTCCACCTCCGAAATACTGTGGATGGCAATGGGCTGGAAAAGGTTCCAGAGCTATATGGGTCAGTTTGGAGACTTTCTTTTTGAGCTAGGAAACTTTCATATTCAGGTTGACTTCTGCCTTGTTACTTTACAAGCAACAAAGCAGCCAATATTACAAAGAAAAGTAGTAGCAACAAATTTTTTTACAGAAATCTCCAAAATTGTTAATTGACTGAACAGGAAGGCCTGTACATTCTAAATTCAGAAATTAAGTCTACAAAGAGACAGAAAAAGTAATGAGCTCCAACGAGCTTATCTAGTCTGAGCCTTCTAGAGCAGAATGTCAGCAAGACACCTGGATGAACTCAGAGAAAGCTTACAGATCTCAAGGGAAACACCTCTGACAGCACAGGACACACTCAACTCTCAAAAATCAGTCTTCCAATGCTAGGTAGGCAAATAAGCAGAACAACAAAAGTCAGGACAGAAATGTCACACAGGGATATGCTGAATGTGGAAAGCAGGAGAGAGGGATCTCCAAGCACATCTTCAGGAACACGTGCGTGGAGACAAAAAACTTCCCAAAGGCTGCAGAAGTCCTTGAGCAGCTGGTGGGAAGACTGAAGTACAACGGTCCAGGAAAGACAAGATTCAGATGAAAGGGGAGTTGCAAAACGTGAAATCAATGACCAGGAGAAACTGAGGAGGATAAATTCTGCTCTTCTGGAAAACATTTTCACTGCTTCTCAGCTATTTATATGGCTACTCATTACCCAAAAAATCAATGAGTACAGTAAAATCCCTGAGGGATAACTGGCACATTGCATCTCTCTAATATCATATTTGCTAACTTTTGCATGCATTCTGTTTTCCTACAAAACTGTGTTGGCAACAAGCATGAGTAAACATATTGATGAGTTCTTAACTCTTGACATGGGCATTTTTCGCTCAGGAGACACAGATAAACCGCAAAAACATCTGAGCTATAAGATTTTATCTGATGGGTATATCTTTCCTCTTTGATATCTTTCTCAGTTGTCATGAAAAACTTTAACCCTCTTATCCTCTCAGGTAATAAGGAGTCTTTTCATGTCTTATAGATTTGCACTGAAATACTCAGAATAGTACCAGTATTTGCATTTTTTTCCCCTGAAATATGCTATCTTTTCTGTAACTTAAGCTTTTTGTAATTAAAATCAGTTTTTATTTTGAACTTGTAAAATAACTGTAGTGAAATGTATATACTATACTGAAGCATACTATACTGAAGCATAAAGTACTAAAATAACTAGAGTGAAATAAATTGTCTGTCTGTATCAGTTGGCAGGTTTTTGAGGGAAAGCTGTTGCCAGTAAAATTCCCAAGTCCACTCTACGTTTTCCAGGCATAATTCTTCCTGTTTGGTAGTAGAGCATATGGATCAGTTGTTACGAACTTTTTTTCAGTTCTTCATATATTTTGCAGATGTCCTTGTGATCAGGTGAATAGTAATGTTTGGGCTCTTCCCTATACAGCACTATTTGCTCCGACTCACCTTTCTCTTATCTGCTTAGAGCTGTCCTGATGAATATATTCTTAAGACATAAAAATAATAACTTACTTAAACATTTCCTGGAGCAGGCTTAAGAGGCCATGTGACCCCTTTTTCTATGTAAATACCCTAACCAATAGGTAAAATACCTTCCCTACTAGACTGCCGAGTTGGGTTCACATCTGGGCTTCTACCTGCACCCATTTACTTTTGCTTAGTGAAGCAACGTGAAGCACTTCAAGAGACTGAGAGATTTCTCATGCTTGAAGATGTCAGAGACAAACTGCTATAACTTTCCTCAAGGAGGTCCAAGTTCATACCTCGGGGACAGCGAAGGAAGCTGAGCCTGAGGCAAGGCTCACACGGTTCACCCAAAGCCGAGTTGCTGATGCCAGCTGAGATGAACTGCCTTCTGATTCTTAGCACCCAGCTATCTAAATTAGAAAGTGCCCAGATGCCCGGCTAGACCTCAAGGCACCAAGACTTTGGCACCACAATCCAGAGTTGCAACATCTAACCCTGTTGTGGTTGAATCCTAAAAGCCTTGCTCTGGTAAAAAATGAAACTCTGTTAAGAAAATACATTCCCATACTAATGACCTGACTGCTCAGCCATCTGTGGTCTCCTCCTTTGCAAGGTAGTCACCAGAATGACTGCCACTGGTATCTGTTCCTTCATGTTGCTGTACCTGAACAAATAAAGCAATAGGAATACCAGTTTGGGGCAAGGTCTCTTACTTGCAATCCTGACACATCTCACTCACAGCCCACAAAATGCGCATATTAATGGATCAACAAAACAGCAGAGGGAGACTTTCATCAAATGTTCCACTCCCTTCCTCTCACAGGGGGAGTCCTCCGAACACCGCACTGATTTCTCCAAGAAAACGTCCACCCTCTGCCAGGAGAGGCACTTTCTATTCTATCTTGTTGCTAGGCAGTCCTCTGCGTTTAACAACTATTATTTATTTATATAAACTTCCTTCCCACCAGGCTGCTTGGAGTGTTGAATAAACTCCATAATAAAAGCAGCATAAAAGGAGAAGGAAAAAATATTTAAGAGCAAAATGAACAGTCTGAGACTGCAAACAGAAACCAAAATAAGGCAACTTCAGGGAGGCAGGAAGAAAGACTGTTCTTACAAAAGAGAAGGCAGACTAGGAACAGACAGGCAGGTAAGCTAGTTAGATGAGATAGAAAGACAGATGGACAATAAAATAAAACACCGTTGAGACTGGCCCCAGCAAGAGCTCAGAGATGCATCTTGTATGCAGAGCAAGGAGTACATAAGGTCACCACCTTCCTTCTCTGCAAGGTTCTCGAGCAGTTGCTATATATATCACAACTATTTATGATTTAAAACAAGCTCATTCAGGCAAATTTTGACAGGATGGTTTGTGACATGTCTGGGAAAATGCATTACTCCAGACGGTCTAAGGAAATGAACCCAGCAAACTTTAACTTATGACGCTGGAAAATTTCATGTACTGCATGAAATACATGGTTTAAGTAAAAGACCAATTTATTTGAATGTGTTTTAGGAATCGTAAGAATCTTAGCCTGATCCATAAGCTCAAACAGTGTTTAGCAATAAGGACTTCTTTATTTCTTTTCTTTTTCACTATGAGTAGTTTCAAGATTTCTTTTCCCGCTGTCTAACCTGTTTCTTCTAGTGAGCACTCAGTTTGCTTGTAACTTGTAATTTGAACTTAGCTCAAAGTCGTAAACCCCTAGTCCCAAATCTTTTCTTTGTTGAAAATAATACAGAATGAGTTTTCCCAACTTCATCAGTTTTTCAATAACTCAATCACTGTCACAAGGATCAAATCAGATCTCTTTTGCTTTAAACCTAGTAGTGTGGAATGCCCTTTGGTTCCCCAAAATTACACAAAGAGCAGCTAAAAATCTAATTTGATTTTCTGCAACATTCTTGGTGAGATCTGAAATTGGCAGCTAAGCTTCTATTACCACCATCAAGATTTCCATTGTAGATTAAAGGTATTTAGGGTACTGCTTGATTCGCCACAACTCATGGGTCATCATAAAAAGGTGCACACGTAACAGAGCCACTGTCTAATTAATGGCTGATGTAGATCTTCTTCAGGGTTTAAGAGACTTCTTATGGTGGCATTGTGCCTTCTTTTTTTGTTACTGTCGGTTACTTGAAGATACAGTGCCTGCTTGGACGGCTGTACCTTACTTGGATTCTGCTATCAAAGATGTAACTATGCCTCGAGTTTTGGGGAATGGATATAAATATTATCAATATGGTTATTAAAAGCTAGCTAAATAACCCACTTTGCAGATGTTTACAGATTGACTTACTCTTCATAGATTTCATGGCAAAGTCACCAATAAAGACAGATTAAAAGAAAAAGAAACTGACTTCTTGGGAGGCCAGGCAGGTCTGCCAAAGAGTTTCAAGCCAATATGTGGTGATTTTGGATTAGGGAGTTTAAGACAGGCAGCTGGACACCCAGGATACTTCTTCTGTACCCAATATATGTTACACTGCAGAAAGATTATGCTAGTTAATAAATAAAGCAGAATTAGTAGATTTAGCAATAAGCTACTGGAAAATATAAAATTATTTTTTACTCAGACCAGTCTTGCAGTTCACACACTAGTACTGACATGAAGAGATGTGAAGATCAAATCATATCTACAAGGCTGAAAAATTTTTGCCATTCCAACTATTTCTTATAAAAATTAATAAAATGACAAAATTCTGAAAAAATATTTGAAAGAAAAGTCAAAATAATTTTCAGATGGCAACAAAACTTGCTTTTTTTTCCCCCCTTGGACCTCACCATAATCTGTATAAGTACTAGCTACACAAATGCTGCACAAAATTTAGCTGTGGAATGTATAGAGAACATGATTAAATATTCATTTCAGGAAAAGCAGAAAGAGCAGCATTGATATACATTCATTTGAAAAAAGAATAACATAACAACTATAATTTTTCCCATTATCTCAGAATGTTCCTGCCCCAAACTGTGCACACACAACAGCAAGCAGAAACGTAACTCGTTGGGTATCCTTTCAAACAACCCATGTCTGGAATGGGAGTGTGTTGCTGTCTTAAGGCAATCAGCTACCACAGTTCCAGAGAGCAAGGTCCTTTAGGGCAAACTCGAAACAACGTATTAGTCCATCCCAAAGAGCTGAGAGGTCATCCTGGGCACACACTCTGCATTCACAGCTGCTCTGCACATGGGTACCACATGGATGCATTCAGGATATCTTGGAATCAATGGGCACGTACTGCACACTGCTACTGCATTTTCCCTCTCCAATGGATTCAGCGCTGCAGCAGCAGTACCACAGGAAATTACTGCCAAATGCAGTAATACAGTCACTCTGATAAAAGCTCCCAGGTATTCAAAACGACTCCTTTAGGGTTACTTTTGGACTGCTTTTGGGTTTAGTGTCTCTCTTACCACCCATAAACCAACCTCGCATGGGACATATAAAGCAAGAAATTTCTAGTCTATTATATAGAGTTGAATGCAAGAGGAGAATAAGACAAGTAGATACTAGACTTTATTCACTAAGGTAACTAAGGACACTCGTGCACTGCTGGTAACTTGCCTGATCTAGTATGTACCTAACTCTCCCCAGCACCTACCACTGCATAAATACATAGAGCCACCTAGTTCTCGGCAGTGCTGAACTGCTCAGCATCTAACGACCATCTGAGCCCTTCACAGCCTTCAGTATGTAGGGGTCAACCTCATGGGTAATGCTTGATATGAGAACTGAGGACAGCTAGGCAGACACTAAACACAGCTAGAGAAAATGCCTCCTTTCTGCTCAGTAACCCCACTCCGTAACCACGCAAACCCCCTCTTAGATCCCTGGTTTAGCTGAGGGAGTTCAAACACACTTTTCTGGACATGCAGCCCGGCTCCGAAGCTGCCTGGCCCTCTGACGGAGGCCTGTCCTCGGCCCACCCAGTGCAGCTCTCCCCGTTCCCGCCGCGTACCAGAGCGTCACAACTCCTTCTTCTTTGACTGCTCAGTAGGAGATTCTGAAACACTTATTTGAGCAAATTTTGGACCTCCTTCTGCTCTACCCCCTTGCCTTTGCAAGATGTCCACTGTTGCCCATGTATCTTAAATCCTTCAGGCTACAGCACTCCAGGAGCAGGGGTGGGGTTGATTCACATGCCAGTATTTTCCTCTGCTTTCTTCATCTAATCTCTTTCATGTAAACTAGGTGCATTTCTCTACAGAAGACAGTTCTGAAATAAAGTCCAGGGGTGACTGGAATCAAGCTTTTGTCTGTTAGTATTTTTATGGTTTAGTGTTTTGAAGCCTACTCAAATATTCTCAGATCTTCTTCTCATACAATGCCTATCTTCTGTAGCAGTATAAAAACAAGTGCATGTTACCAGAGATTTGCAGAGATGGAAAATTAATCATTAAATATGTCTATATTCACATTTTTGAGAAAATACTTTAAACACTAACACTTCATTGTTAGTATCAGTAGCAACCATTTCTTATGTGATTCTTCCTCACTGATCAACGCAAGGCACAGCTAAGCTACCAAGGGACTCATAACTTAAATGCAAAATGAGAAATCACAGGTTAATACAGAGAAAGTCAAAAAAAAAAAAAGAAAAGAAAAGAAGAACAAAAGATTTATCATCTACAGTTATGTAAGTGGTGGTTTAGGAGAGAAGAAAGCTTGCAAAGAGGAGTCAGAAACCACCGCATCTATGCAAAGAAAGAGCAAGCACAAGCACTGAACATACAACCCATAGTTTTGTAGGTATCTTCTATCCCATATAATCGTGGCAAAGAAATAAAGTCAATGTACAATATGACACATCTGTCCTGTTTTCATGTCTATATCATTTGGCAGCTCAATTTTGGATTAATTTTCCTGTTGCTTTGTAACACCTTTTCTGGTGTTTACTTCTCAAAGGCAAAGCTCTTCATCCTGTTTTCTCACCATAATCCTTTCCTTCTCCTCTTTTTACTTGTTTTCACTTGGAAAGCAGTACAGGTAACAGCCTGACTCATTTAGAAGATTAACACCAAAGAATACTACAAATTGAACATGTCCTATATAACTTTCTCTGATGCCTAATGTATTTAAGACACATTATGAGAAAACTTGGTAAATACAAATACAAATTTTCTTCCACTTGCAACTTCTGTGTGCTGAAAAACAGTCACATCTCATCTTATTTAATATGTATTTTTGTCTATGTATATTATCTTGGAAATGGTTAAGATTTTGGCTTGGAAATTCTCTCAGTGATGAAATTGCCATATTTTAAACAGTGTTTAAAAGACATTCAGTTGTTTTTCCTATGTGGTATTAAGACACACAATGGCACACAATAAATTAAGCACACAGTAAATTAGGTTTATAGTACATGGCAAAAGTTGTTTCTTTCTCAGATGCAATTACTTGTTCTGGTGAATATTAGCTACTCCATGCTCAGTACTACACTTCCTTCTAAGAACAGGAATCTCATCTCTCCCTATATGATGTGTTGTAAATTTTGATCCATGGGGTAATCTTTTAAATGTCTCATATTCAGCCTGACTAGTTTCAAGGTGAACTTGTTATCTGCTGGTCCCTACATTTTCTTTTTTTGTTTAAGTCTGGCAAATCAAAATTTTGACTATTTCTGCCAAATGACTCTATTATATAATTCTCAATGTTACGGACAAATCTTAGATGACTGTTGATAGGTTTAGATCATTTTATACTGCACCTTGTATTTTGCATTGTATGCTTGTCTCTGCTGTCAGAGTTATTTAGATTATTTCTTTCCACTTTGCTTCTATAAGCAAAAAGCTAATTTATTATTTACATGATGATAAGCAATCTTTGACTTTGAGTAAGAGCATTGATTAAATTCTACTTATCTCACAATCCAAAGTTTAGAAGTGGGAGGTTTAAGATGTTACAAGGCAAGGAAAATTTTCCATTAAGAGTATTAAAATTATCTATCTTTTTCCTGCACAAATTTCACTACATTAAAAAAATGGCTTTGGCTATATAGTGAAAACAGAATAACAGTGTCCAGTGATTGATACTAGACACCGTAAAGACTAGACACCATTGTTTGTATTTTTTAGATTCTGAGCTTGCCAAATGAACAGATATGAGAAATCTCACCTTTGGCAAGTGAACCCCCTTTCTTACAAACATCTTTCAAATACCAACTTTACTCTTTCTCTGTTGTAATTCACTGAACATCTAATCTCTCCTAATCATTAATCATTGATCACCTGTTTCACTCAGACAGGTTGGGCTTACAGCTGCATTCAGTTTCACATGACAAACAGCTGGGTAGTATTATCAGATCCTCTAAGTTACAGTCTTCTTAGGCACAAGATGTTTCTGCTTTTATTTTTCTTCAGATTTTTGTTGATGAGAATCACAACAGCCCTGAACTAAGCAGCCAGACCAGAGCTGAGTCTACACCAATGTTATAAGGAAGTTCTGCAATATTTAAAGAGCACCTACAGACCTTTCATTTGATTACAGTTACTGTTCCTTGGATCTCAGGTATGAAAGCAGAAATAAATAATGAGAAAAGAACATTTGGTGGAAAAATATTGCCCTAGCTTTCACTAAATACACTTGGGCAAATGAAAAAGGATGATTGGAATTTATCTTCCACCAATACAATCTCTCAAGTGCTAAACTAATTAGGGAAGTTAAACCATTGACGTCAGGATTGTGCTTTACTGAGACTGTCTTGGATGCTGACTACAGCTTCTAATATTTTCCTTTCCGGTAGAGTTTAATTCTAGCTCATCTGTAATATAAAAAAAATCTTGTCTCTTTACTGGCATGGTTTAATAAATAAATTGATTTATTATTATTCATTATCATTTCCTGCAACTGTCCTATCAAATTTATACTTTGTACTAATACATATGGGATCTTCTCATTAAGTACTGATTTCTGCTCAAGCTTAAGTCACTATAACAAAATTTAAGTACATATTTAAGTATGTTCTAAAATAAGCACTGTGTGTGCCTGTCATCTCAACTCTCTTGCCCAGTGGTCAATGTGATCATCAAATCAGGTACCATAAGAAAAACATTCATGTCTTTTCTAGTCTGTATACAACAGGAATTATATAAAATAAATTATATAAAAAAATATGCACGATGACTCAGTAACACTGTTCTGTATTTCCTTACTCTAATTCAGCAGGAATATGCTTAAATCCATCATTACTTTCAATAGTATGAAAGTGCAATGCTGTTAAACTGTTTTGTGTCTGGTTTATTATTTATATGAAGGTATTACTACCTTCACATGGGAAGCCAAGTGAAGACTTTCACTAATTAGACTTTTTTTCTGTAGTTCACCAGGTATTGCTCAACAACTCCCTTGATGTTCCTATGGCACCAGTGGTCTCTCATCCAGTGCTAGTCAAGCCTCCAATGGGTCAGCTTTAGGAGCAGAGCAAAGAGGATGGAGTCATTATTGGGTGGTTCCAGGCACTAGTGAGAGGCAGGGAATGTCTATTCCCAGTGTTGTTTTCCTCCATGTTAATTCATCCACATTTCAACCTGACGTTACCTACAGCCCACCATTTTAAAAACCCACTGTACATTTCAATAACGTCACGTATTTCATCACAGGATTCAAAAGCTTCAGTCAGCGTGATTGCTCCCCAGCTGTAAACTCTCTACTCCTGGAGGTTTTTAAGACCCACTGGGACAAAGCTGTAAGTGACCTGGTCTGATCTAATAGCTGACCCTGCTCTAAGCAGGAGGCTGGACTACAGATAACTTAATATCCCTCCCAACCCGAGTGGTTCTCTGAATGCAGCACAGGACACACCTGAACAAGCTCCTCACCAAACTCTACTGTCATATTTTTCTGCATTTCATGATGTCACAGCTCTCTGTGGATTTCCGTATGTCAACCATTTGCTAATTCCACAGACACACCGATATCTAATCAAGAGCATCAAGTGCCTCCCAGGATGTAGATAAGCATACATATAAGAGCTTCTAGCTACCTCCGTAAGAGTAGCTACTTGATTTTTCAGGATAGCTACAAGGATCAGTGAGAAGCAGAATCATGAAGAATGGTTAGTGTGTATCCTTTTGTACCCGTTATATCAAACACCCTTATCCAAAGAAAACAGAAGATGTTCAGTGCCTGCTTGCTCTTATTAAGAATTTACAAACACATTACTAGAGCCAGTAACATTGGTACAGTGAGGCCTGGGGCAGGGGCCAAAATGTTGCAAAAGACTCCACAACCCCTCCGAGCAACCAGCTCCTGGGCCTGTCACCCTCACAGTCGAGAAGATTTCCTCGACTTCAGGTGGAACTTGCTGTTTTTCAGTTTGTGCCTGTTGTTTCTCATCCTGTCGATGGACACCCCTAAAAACATTCTGGCAGCCTCCCTTAAGATATTTATATAGATCATAAGATCTCATTTCAGTCTTCTCTTCTCCAGGTCATTCTTTAGCTACAGTGAAATGCCAGGAGAAAATGATAGGTTTTTATTGTAAGAACAAGCCTTGATGAGAAATACTTTTTAAACTTTAACAGCAACAACAGCATTGCTGAACCTATTTGTTCTTTTTCAGAGAGACCCATTTCTTAGTTATTCCTTTCAAATTGCTCATAAGAGTAATTATATTTTGACAGGAGAATGTTTAGACCTTCAGAAGCACCCAATGTATAAGAATGGGCAGTGCTAAATGTGATGGAAAAAGCAGAATCTTTAAGTCTGCGTCAGTGAACATCAACATATAGGGAATAAACAGTCAGTGAGCACACATAATGTATCACTGCCACCACTACCAGCTCAAATCCGTGCAGTTGTAACAGACAAAGCTGATCTGCCTGATTATAATTCTGGGAAAATTAGTTGTTGTCACCAGTAGAGCAGAATTTGAATAATAAATTTTGGTGCAGATCATGATTTGCACTTCCTGTTCATTTAGAAGGGCATTACAACAGCTGTTTTTCTCACCAAAAGCAGCTGGCTGGTGATATTATTTTTCAATTAATGACAGTGCACTTTGAATGGATTACAGCATGCAGATACAAAAACAATGACAACTACTGAAAGAAATTAAGCAGTATAACAAAGTAGGTTTGGGTTTCCATTTAATTGGAGGGTAGGGAAAGTCAGAGATGCAATATAAGCTTCTGAACACAGAAATTTCTATAAGCTGAAGGCTCTCAACACAATCTAGGACATACTGGGAGAATGAATCAAGCAAAAGCCAGAATTAAGGAAGTATGCAAGGAGTAAAGTTTCAAGAGTCTTAAGAAGCAGCATTGTGAAAAACCTAGAGGGATATTTTTATTTTTAAACAAAAATGTAATTTTACACCAAATCCTTAAGTGAACAGAGATTTAATTGAGTTATTTAGAATTGCCATTGTTGTTTTATCTCTTTGCATTGTATGTGCACTAAGCTAAGCCGTGTAATTCTGCACTTAGTTGAGCATGGAAGTTAAGCCTTTCAGTTTTGCCTTTCAAATGAGAACAGAGAAAGAGATGATACAAAAAAAAAGTATTATGTTAAAGGAGAAAATCTCACTGCAGTCACCCTTGCCTGGCCAAAAGTGATGAACTCCATTTCATATTTCCACTTTCATTTTATGCTAGGTGTGGAAAACATATCTGAATATGTTTATTGCAGGAATATAAGAGGGGAGATCTATATGTATCAGATTTCAAGCCCTAACGCATTCTTCACTTGCAAAATGAGGAGCAATTTGTAAAGACAACTCTACTTCTGTATGCTTCCACATCTCCAACTTTTTCTGAAATCAGTTATTAAGTCTTTAACCATATCAGAAACAAGGATCTGACCTGGGGAACTAAAGATTCTTTTGCATGTATGTGACTTAGAAACTATATGACAATCAGTAACCTATGCTCTCCCCCCAGCCATGAGTGAATACGTTTAAATCTCAGGTCTTTATTTTTCCTTTTTCATTCTATCTTGTTCTGCTTTGTGCTCCCTTTTCCAAACACAAAGCAAGAGAGCACATTTAAGTAACATTCATTGGTGCATTGATAGATATGGGTGATAAAAATCTGACATTTCTGACCCAGTCCCAATTGTCTTTTTTTTTTTTTCCCACAAAACCAGATTCTTGCAGTTGGTGAAATTAGGTTTAATCTCTCTCTCTGAACATTAATATGACCTTCATTACCACAGTATCTAAGTCCCTTCCCCAAGAATTTTAAAATAGAAATGATAAAGTTTCTCTTTTCTGTTTCAGCTTGTAGGAGGAACAGCCTGATTAGTAACTACCTACATATAAAAGAAAGGAGCCTAAGAGAACGAGTGTGGGAGCATAAAATTGCTAAAACAGAAAAGCCAAGTTACATGCTTTGCATTTCAGCTCCTGACAGAACGTGTTATCAGTGGACAGTCTTATGTAATATGAGAATGAGATTTGCAGAGAAGAAAAAGCTCGATTCAAATATCTATATCCCAGCTGGGAAACAGGCTAATCAGGAATTTTCAGCAAAACATTTTTCCCTAGATAATGCCAGTCTGCTGTTTTGTACTTGCTGCACATTTAACATTGATAATGTCAGTGAAAAGGGGGGAAAATTTTGTTTAACATCAAGAGAAAAATGACAGAGGATTCAATTATCAGAACCCTCTCATATCTCCATTCTCTGCTCCCTTGGTGCTGAAGCGCGGTGAAGGGTCAGCTCTTGTCTTTATCCTTCATACTCAGCTGGTAAAGTCACCGCAGGCAGGACATCTATCCTGAATGGAACACAACACCATAGCTGAAATTATGGGATCGAGACAAAAACTGGGAAAGAAACTGAAGAACCAGACACAGATGGGCAGTTTGTAGACTCAGCACAACACAAGTGGCAACAGGCTGTGAAGAACTTCTGGTGTTCTCCAGAGCCAGTGCTATAGAAATGCCAGGTAGTTCTTCTGGAGCCTCCAACTTACTGGCTCCAGGCTCCCTGAGTAACTGGGAAAGCAACTTTCCATGGAAAGGAAAGCGCAGACATGATGTTTTATGCTATGCATGTCTGTAAAGCTTTATCTCATTTCCACATCAGTTAAGGAAGTGAAGTTTGGGCTTCACTTTGGGCTCTCTGCTCTCCTCACTTAAAAAGCATCTCAAGGAGGCTCTGAAAACCTGGGAAGTGGCTTGCAAAAGGAAAAGGCAGTTGTATAATATGGCAAAACCAGAACTTTCTCCCTGACACACGCAAATTGAGAGATGAAAAAAACACAAAAAAAGTACTATGCATTTTTTGTCACTTGACCATTCACCATTCAAAAAAGTCTACCACCTTTCAAAAAATAATATATAACAGTTCCAGTGGGACTTATATTCATTTTAGCATTCCTCACAATGTACTTCACTATAGTTTATTTGCAGTTTGTTCCACAAAGCTAACGAGCTTTGTCTTCCTGCTGCTTTCCTAGGGAATGTGCTTCTGGTCTGCAAAAGCATGGAAGGTTCTGACCACTGAGGAAAATGGAAAGTCAACAGATTTTAAAACCATCCACAGCTCTATCTTTGTTTCGGTCTTCTCTGATCTGTGTGCTTTCCAGTCACATCACTCATCTTACAGTTTGATGTCTCTTCACCCAGTTGTTATACTGAATTTATGCAGAAATTAATATACCCAAGTATTCTCATATTTTCAAGAGAAAAAACTATAGATATCTATGACTTTTATGACACATTCCTCCTGTGAATGCTAAATTAGGGGGTTTTTTTCCTAATTACAGCATATGGAAAATACCATCTCATTTTTCCAAACACTTGATATTCCAGATGTCACGTAACTTTAGAAACACTTATTAAATATATGCCAGAAATGCACTGAAGTAGTTATTCTTTATATTAGATTCCAAAGAAACACTATGTCAATTATTTCCTTTTACACATCCAACATATTTCCCCCTAACCAGTAGAGATACTTTCAATGCTAATCTTCAGTTTTAACCCAAGAAAAGACAACAGAATAACCCAAACTTCCCAAACCAAAAACACTGAAAACGTTCCCCTAAACAGAAAATGAAGAATCACCACAAGTAGAGCAAAACATTCCAATGTTCTCAAGAATTTACTTACAGTAAACAAAACATTTTATTAATCAGATTAGTCTAATCATTACATAGCAAATTCCAATAACTGCATGTGTCAAAGGAGTGATTATGTGATGCCTTACAGCGCTGGCACGGATAACACTCAAAAAAAAAAAAAAAAAAGAAACAGTCGTAGTCCAACTTACCGGGAAGTACAGCAGGAGTGATCCAAAAAGAATGGTTTCCAAAAGAACCAGCCCTGAAGCCCTGATACTCTAGGGAACAAAAACAGAAAAGAACACAAATCATTAGACGACCCTCCACGTGCACAATTTAGATGCAAGGCTCTTTGTGGAAGGCACCTGTACTTTTACCAGCATAACATCTCCACAGTAATATTAGTACAGTATTAAGCTGTCTGCCATATTAGCACATATAGAGAATATTCCATATTCTTTAATTCACAGGCAAATTACAATAGTTTGTGTTTTACAATATCCGACCTCAAAAATCATCCTTTTTCATGTTAAATATTATTTGACACACATGGCTGGAATATATTTTGAAACTGCTACATTGTTCTCAAGTTTGAAGAAGTGGAGATCATGGTAATTACAAATAAGAATTGAAATACAAACTTTATTCTATGCCATTTAAATTTCAAGAAGTCCTTCACATATTTTGACCCGCCTATTTATATTTATGAGTTGGCTTCAATAGTAAACGTGTAGGTTATTCATACATACTCAGTACAGAACATGCTCTTAGCTTGATTTTTTTCTCCAAAATTTGTAGAAAGATGTTGATTCAGACATTAAATTGTCAAGATTCTAAAATATTGTGCCATTTTCTCACTGATTCTAATGCAGTCTCTGTCACAGTTTTCTCACACTTTAAAATCAAACGAAATCAATTCTTTTTTCTTGCTATCAGGCTTATTCCAGTAAGTTTAATGACTTATTTAATGACTGCACACCTACAGCTTATATTAGAAGATAAAATATTAACACTGCATTGCTTTCTTTTAACCAACTACTTTCCTTTGACATCGCTCTTTACACTATTCTGGAAAAACACATTGTTTTCCTAACCACAAGCAATGCAGTCTAATAGGGAGGTAATGAAAGCTTTGACAAAAATCTTTTCCTTTCACTTCCCATCACTAAATCTTATGAACTGATATTGGTGGTTCATGGCAATCCTTTTGATGGTTATAGATGGGAGAAGTTTAGCTTTTACATATAAGGCAATCATTTCAAATCCAGGATTCATATTTCTTCATTAATTTTTTCATTTACTTTTACAATTTTTGATGTTCTTAATACAGGCTGAAGGGCATGCAGCAAATTCTCATGGAGTCCTTCTAGCATAAGCCAATTATGTGGCTACCTAATTTCTCATTATGGTGACATTTTGCACTGAAGCTTGCCCAGAGCTTGCATATTGACTGAGACATCACCAACATCCAGCATAGGTAGCCAACTCAAAAGTGCACGTCTGTGCTAAGGACTTTTTTAAAGACCTGGACTTAATTAAAATAATTAACACCTGGACTGAGGATTAGGAACATTTTTCAACAGGTCTTGAGATGATACTAGTGACTATTTGGTCATACCACGATCCAAGCCCCTGAATGGTTTGAGTCCAGTCTATAAGACAACAGCCAGCAGGTGATCACTAACACCAGTGTTTTATCCTCATGTCACTTGGAGCCACATTCCTATGGGATTTCAGATAACTGTGACACTGTGCTCTACATATGCAGTTCTGGATATAGTATCAGTGTTTTTAATTTGGCTGTGGTTTCTGTACAAACTCTGCCTGGTTTGCCATAGTCTAGGGAACAAACATGCACTGCAAGCTACATGAGACCCTTTCAGTAGAAGATTATGCTCTGTGTGCTCCACAACTGACAGTCGTGTTTGCTGCCACAAGATACATCATGGTGAAAGAGCCAGTGCAAAGAGGCAGCGATAGATTTTTTCTACCAGGGTTTCACCAGTTCTTTCCAACCTTTAAACAGTGAAAACAGAAGATGTCAGTACTAAGGCCCATAAAATTAAATATATTAAATTAACTTCATAAAATGACTTTCTAAAATGATTTAAATATTTTACTGGTGAGTGGTTAGCTAAATTTGAATCCTTCTAAACAAATCTTGTCCTTACAGATATCAGTGCTCTGAATTCTCATCTCGATCAGGTTTAATGATGAAGCACCAGAAAATCATGAAGCCTTTAAGACAGTGCCTTGCACAATGTAACCATGCTGTATTCCTCCTCTGCATAATCTTTTTCTGAAGGTGCTGTGTTATATAATCACTTCCCTCTATTCTACGGTATTAACATTCATATTCTGTGTGAAGTTAGCATCTAATTGCTTTTGCATATAACATCAGGGAATACAGTGTGTGAAAGCATACTGATGTGTTTATTTTCACCAAGTTTAACAGAATGCAGGCTAAAAAATTTAAATTCTGCCTTTTTTTTCCTTTCTTGAAAGTATATTTTAAGACTCATACAGTGACACACAAGTGTTTAGGAACAGAAAAAGAGCTATGAAGAGTTTTCTAACTCTAGTGAGTAACAGACTCTGGTGTTCTGATTTCTGATGGGAATACATTATTCCTCCTTGTATCAGGAATAAACCTCCATGTGTGCCTGATGCTCTTATTCCCTACACCCACCATTAGAAAGTTCTTCCTAATATCCCTTTTTCCTGCAGTGCAAGTTCATGTTCTTTCTTGTTCTATCACTCATGAACATACAGACTTTTTCTTTTTTTGACAGCTATTCTTAGTGTATTTGCCAATCATTATTATGGATCCTCTTTCTAGACTTTTTCCATTTTCCCTTCACTTTTCCTTGTAGATTTTAATTTTAGACATTTAAAATTGAGGCTTCATATTAGGTCTCCATTTGCAAAACTATTCTGCCAGCAATTCCTATCTGGATCTGAGATACATTTCTAGCAGAAGCTTCCTGGAACTGATATGCTTCCATAAAATATTTCTTAAAAAGGCAAACCAAAATACCACCAAATAGCTAAGATTTCCTTGCTTTCTGAGTAGAACACAATGCATGACTTAATAAGCGCTGAAACTTGAAAATCGATCCACAAGCAGAGCTTATATTTACACTTTGACCACTGGGTTCCTGTAATGCAAAGCATTTGTTTCAGTTAACCAAATTAGAGTGCTTTTTATTTCCCTTTCAACAACTACATTTTCAGGTTGGGTAAAGCATAAACACAGTCTCAAATGCAAAAGGCTAGACAGCTGGTCACTGAAATGCCAGTGTCTGTTTTTTTAAGGTCATATAATCCAATTTCCCAGTGAGGTACCAAATTTGCCCAAGTCAGTCCTAAATTTATTTGGATAGATGTGCAACGCCACCCACCAGTCTGCCAAGGCTAGGATGGTCCAGCACCCCCTGCACAGTGTTTCCCCGTATAGGAGCCCTGATGCATTTCACCTAGAGGGACACTCCAGAGTGAGCACACAAAGCACATATGCATATATGTATATCAAAAGACAAAACACAGCCCCCAAACCATTGACTCTGTACTTGCAAGTAATTCATGTGTTATAAGCATCCCTAAACAACAGAGACCCAAAGGGATGATGACAGCCTCCTTTACAGCTCCTGCAGTAAAGCTATGTACTCTGATTTCTGTATGCAGTTGCATTCTACTCATTCAAATAGCACTATAAAAATCAATACACAGAGACAATTTCCAAGCTTCCTTTCAGCAGACACCTCTTTTGTAATCCAGTATAACACCAAAAGGCTGGATGCCAGTTGTGAAAACATTAATCAGACTGTTTCCAGGTGACTTTCATTAAGAAGAGGCAGGAGTCTTCCCAATTAGCTTACAGTTGGAAAGTTTGAAGCCAATGAATCACACACATTGCTTGTACAATTTAGAAACCTTTTATTTATAAAACAAAAAGTATAAATATTTTTATAACCTATAAATGATGGCATGAGTTGGCTCACAGCTCTAATGAAGATGTAACTTTAGTCTGAGCACGGCATAACTCAAAAGAATCCACCTCCCACAAAATACAACAGGAGAACCTCTACCATAGCACAGGTTATATGACTGGATCATAAAATACTACTGAACACTTCAGACATGCACGCTTTATTCACTCTTTATCCTGTATCGGTCAACACTCAAACAGCAGCAGCGTCTATCTTCTGTTTGGTTCAATACATCTGGGTATGAGGAACAGACAAGAAAACAGCTAATACCGGTTCCTACAGGGATGACAGAAATGATCCAAAAAAGCTGGTTGAAACCACTTCTGTGTGAATATCCTTCACAACAACGTCTTCGACTTCTCCTCACTGAGTGATTTTCCTAGGTGAAATGATCATAAGCTAACTCGCAGGGATCAAGAATATAAGCCTTTCCAACATTTCTCCCGTAACAATAAATCAATCTCTGATTCACTTCTCACTTGTGCTCTGGTAGCAACCACTGCCCATGCTTTCTGACAATGCACTTCACTCTCCTGCTCTAAGGAAAGGGTGGCTTACAGAGCAGCACGGGAATTCAAACTCGAACCCAGGTCACGATCGTGCCTTTATCTCAGCCTGTGAGACTCAGAAAATGGAGAAAATCTGTAACTCTTACAGTTACAGATTCCACGGCTTTTCGTAAAGGATCCTTCAACGTTAGGGGCAGATATTCTGACAGAGATGAATGACATCCACAAAGAGGAGAAAAGCGTTAATGTTTGAAAAAGAAATAATACAAGCAAGGAAGAACTATTTTTTGCATAAGAGTAGGTGGGAAAGAATGAGCAAAATGGAGGCATCAGAATTCTCACAAACTACAATTTTGAAATTTTATATATTAGTTTATTGCAATGAAAAATAGATATTTTCATTACAAAAAAGTAACAAGGAACCTTTTGGTTTAGGAAAAAAATAGTTACATTGATCTAAAAAATATATTTCATCTGATTTTTCTTTATTTTCTACTAATGATTCCACTATAAGTAAAAAAGATGAGGGCTATGAAGAAAGGTCTTGGATTAGCATCCATGCTTTAATAATGTGGAATTGATAAAAAGGGGAAGCAGGATGCTGGTATTTTATGGGAACTTAAAACACGCATAGCAGTGAATATACCACACATCTTCAAGAAAAAAAAACAAAAACAAAAAAACTTTAAACTTTTAAGGAAGTACAAGGAAACAAACAATAAATCAAAACCTCTACCAGTCAGTTTCCATCTATGCAGCCTGCATAATTAAAAACCTTTTATGAGACTCACTGAAACCAGGGCATTTTAGGACAAAGCCCAGTGGAATTTTCTTCCCGTTGCATGCAACACTGGCTGAATTTCTTTTTTTTTCTTTTTTTTCTCTTTTTTTCTCTTTTTTTTTTTTTTTTTTTTTTTTGTTTTCTTTTTTTTTTTTTTTTTTTTTTTTTTTTAGGCAAAATGCTGTTCATCTTGTCTACAGTTTGTTTATTTGCCGATTTGTCCGTGTGCTCATTTCCTTTTCAGGGTTTTATTTCTATGTTTACCTATTTGTTTCAGTAAAACTGTCCTTTTCTGTTTTTCTAGTCGCATTTAATGGCTACACATTGATGACATCTAAGCAATACTGCAGTTCATTTTGCTTCTATTTAACTGTCATGCTTAGCTTAGCAATCTCTTTCATACACCATAGGTTTCTTTGCTTTTTAATTAACTGACATATTGATTAAAAATAATAATTATTATAGCTTAGACAAAGGAGGAAAAGTAATGACTGAAACACACATTAGCTTCCGCGTAATCTCTATCCAAAAACACTAGAATCAAGCCAGAAGGAATCAAGTAAAAAACACTGCCTATAGTGTACTAAAAGTTGAGACCAAGTACAATCCTCCAGGTCTCTACAATCCTCTTCAGTCTGAGCTGGAGTTCCCTCAAGAGTACCTACAATCCTTACCAAAGTCTGCCATGAACAGCAGGGTCCATTAAGGCATTTCCAGCAAATCCAGTGCAAGCTCTCAACCCTGAGAGAAATATGAGTGAATTTCCAGCTACTCCTTCAGGAGAAGCCACAGAGCCACTTAGCAAAATACAATGTAGTTTTAAGTATACGATACCAAATGCAAACAGAGGAGTAGCGTGAGGACACAGAACATGAAGTCCCTCCTTTGACAGCAGCCTGCTACAAGCAAGTAAAAAAACACTCCAAGTAAAAAAATATTCAGAAAACCCTTAGCAGATGAGGAGCCAACTCTCTCTTCCCTGTGAGATTCAGGATTTGACTGCAGCTCTATACCAAGGTAAGGGACTGGCTGATACAGCATGTTTAGTCTATAAACAAGTTCACGAGCAGTCCTCAAACTGCTTTTGTAGACTCAGCATTGGCCACAAAGTCAAAACAGTGGCCCCCATGGCAGGCTCTTCCACGTGGCCAAGTATGCTGTGCTGATGGAGAGAAGGCAGAGCCGCGGGGCAAAGGCAGAGAAAGCAAAATCATCATGGCCTGAGGCGGAAGGCTGCATTTGGAACCCAAATGCTGTCAGGTCTTTCTGAACTGTGCTAAGCGGGCACCATTGGCCCATATTCGGCCTGATGCTCACTGTGACTTTCCGGCCTTTTCCAGCAGGGCTACTACTTGGGACATCTGATGAATAAAAAGGTCAAGCTAAAATAAGGATATCTGCTGAGATACAACATAAGAGTAGGTGCCTTTATTACAAAGACAGCCCAAGGCAAAGGGTTTTCAAAGAGTTTCCTCACCAATCCCATTCCAAGACCAGTTTTCAGGCAGCAGTTTTTACCCATCCAATTACTGCTTCCAGTTTTGGATGTGAAAGAGCTGGGAGACAGAACTGCATCTGCCTGAAGCATAAAAATGGAGTTTCACACCATATTCTTGGCACTGTCATCAGCTGTTTCACAGAGGAACTAGCCAGAACAAGAGGGCAAGAGTCAGGGAAAGCTGGAGTGGAGGCTACAACAGCTGCAGAGCAAGCGCATCTAAACAACTCCCATATGCCATTTGAGAAGAGCAGGAAAAGCCAGATCACATCCACGTCACAACACTCAAGTGGAACAATTTACTGTAATTCTGTTTTTTGGTTTGTTATTGAGCCTTCCTCCATGGTGGGAAAGAACAAGTCATCAGCTTCACACATGCTATTACCAGGTAGGGGCTTCTAGGTGGCAGGTGCTCTCAATCTTCACTTCTTCAGTCTTACCTTCTCAATCTTGTCTTACCTTATTCTCAGTCTTAGCTTTTCTTCCTATCAGTTGCCTGAGTAGAGTGTTTTTCTTGAACAGACTTGCAAAAAATAGTTTGTGACTGGCTGCTTTGTGCCTTGGTATTGACTCAGTCTTCAGTATATCCATATTATGTACAGTCCATCAGTAGTCTTTGAGATAAATAATCATTCCTCATTCCTATATCTCATAATGCAAAAAATATTTCTGTGGCAAATCACATTTGGAAAGGAAAATACTGCATGCCTCTTAGGCAGTGCTAGAGGGCGACAAATAAATGCCAAACAATTATTTGTATAAGGGAAATTAAAAAAAAAAAAAATGTAGCCAGCCAAGGTACATCAAATGTACCAAAATAAAAATCTAAACTGATGGATAAACAAACAAAAAAGATATTTCTTTCTGGTCCTAAGCTATTCAGGAAATACACCAACATTAATTAGCATTGAATTTCTGAATGTCATCATACAAAGTCAGTGATATTAATGCCAAAGGATTTTAAGAGAATAGAAAAAAGAAAAAATTAAAAGACAAAATAAAGGAAATTCTGTATCCACTGCATTATGTATGACGGATTAGCAGAATTGTGGACTTCTGGTGACAGCCTAAGAAGAGTGAAGATTTCTCAAGGGCCACATATCAGTGTCCATAATATGCAGCACAGTAAACTAGTGAGGGGAAAACTCTGAAATATTTGTGGGTTTTTCCTCACCTTTATTAAACAGTTCAGCCATTTCTATAATATAAAGAATCACTGACTGAGTCACTGATTTAAAGCTTTCTTTGGCAAAGGTGCCTACCACCAAGACGTGGTGCTGCCTCCCAGATAAACAAGATCTCTAAGTCTTGTTTAAGTAGAAACATAGAAGCAGATAAGTAGAAGAAAGTGAAGATAGATTTCCTCACTGATCCTAGCTCTGAATGCAACACATTCCTGCTTCTTAAACTGGTGGCTGCCACTCAATTCACAGCCAGCAAGGAGGTATGGATGCATGACAGAATGACCACAAGAGAAGGAGAGGAACAAGAGAAAGACGGCAACACAGAGAAGAGACACAGGATTGCACTGTTAGGCCAAATTGACAGATTCAAAGCAACCACGTAACTCATCTAGCAAAACTATCTTACAAGTGAAACAAGTAGCTTAACTAAAAGCACGTATGATGCAAGTCTGTTCATTCTTCGGTGCTTCTAGTAGTAAGGGCTCTGGAGTGATCTTCAAGCTCCAGGTCTGACAGATCCCTTCTGCTGTACAGATGAGGATACTCAAAAGGTCATGAGAAGCTACTGGATCATATTCCTCAATCCGTCTCTTTTTTTCCTGGCAGGGGTGATCCTTTACAGGTAATTCTATATCAGTGACCAAATGACATCTGGGAAAGGAGATTTCATCAAGATGAATATATTCAAGTTGAAATATTTCATTACCAGTTCCTCTCCTTACTAACATAGACTTTCCCAGAAAATGGATTTTATGTGGTTATATTTGTATGAATATATTTTTGCTTTGATTTTCATGTGTTGGTATTTCTAAAGCCCACATTATTTTTTTCTGCCTTTCATCCCATACAACTTTTCCCAATTATAAACACAATTATCTTCTCAGTGAAAAAAGGCTGTGTGAAAAAAATAAAATGCTGATTTTCAGAAATTTAATTTCCTTTGAAGTTTTCTTATAAGAAACAGAAAATAAGTTTAAGGTCATAATGAAGAGCTCCCATAATAGTTTCAGAGATTTATTTTTAAAAAGGCTTAGGTCAATTCAAGGCTGGATTTGTGAGAGCAAACTCTCTGGTTCCCTTGTTGGACACAAAAGTGGGACTTGCTAGTTCTCAGTCAGCTCCTGATCTCAAGGAGAGCAGAACAGAGTGGGAATTGTCCTCTGTTGTGGCATCTATCTTAATATTCACATTTTGACATGGACTAGGGCAGGACTTAAGAATGGACACACTTATTATTCATGCCATCAAATGGAGAGAGTCCTCTGCAGACTCAGTTATGCATGCTGGTGTTTAGATAAAAATCCCAGTTTATTAGAGAGCACAAGTGTCAGAAATCCACTTTCTTCCTGATATATAGCCCTTCTGAAAGTATGTATGAAACTGGCAAAGATACCACCACTCCTTGGCATGAGGGAACCATCCAGGCACAAGAGAGATTTGGGTCACACCCTACATCCATATTGCAGATTCCAAACTAGATTCCATTCCCTAGAACACTGTCTGTTGACTATGGCAGAAAAGGAAAAGGTTTCTAGCTTAACAGCAATGGAATTCAAAACAAAACACTTTCCCTCACTGCAATGGCCTTTAATCAATTAGATTAGAAGATCTCTTGTTTTGGAAGAAACACAAAAGTAAAACGTTCTGTTTTGTTTTCTCTGTAATAAATTCAGAAACTGATTAGGACTGCCACACAGAAAAAGGGAATTCTGAATTGCTGTAACAAGTAAATACTTTCTTTCAATTATTCTTGGTTGACTTGAAATCAAACAATCATTCATAACTAGATGAAACCCTTCACTTTGAGGTAAAAATGGTTGCGTTTCTGTTGCAAATTTTGGTGTGTCCTATTCAAAATATCACCACACTGACATATACTTAATACAATAATAATTCTGTTTAAATAATAGCCTCCCAGTAGGACATGGATTGCAAATATCGTAAATTTCATACTGAAGTCATATTTTTCAAAAATAGGCTTATAGTTATATGTAGACACTTCTATTGGCAAGCATCAATATTTTCTGGCATTTTTTTTTTTGCAATATTCCTAAGCCAAATAATCCTCATATTTTTTTACTTCCCATTAAAGAATACTTATGTAAAGGTCATTTTTTTTTCTATCAGTAGCTATAAGTGAGTCCAAACAGAACACAAT
Source organism: Eudromia elegans (assembly GCA_003342815.1). Lineage (NCBI taxonomy): Eukaryota > Metazoa > Chordata > Aves > Tinamiformes > Tinamidae > Eudromia > Eudromia elegans. Next base: position 306,517 of record PTEX01000135.1, read on the forward strand.
TATTATATTTACTTTTTATTTTAAAAAAAGTGAGAAAAGCAAAGGTCAAGCACCTATCAATCATAAAGCAATCTAATTAAAAGAAAAAGTACACAAGACATCAGGGAACCAAGAAATCCCCAAATACTTTATTTTTCATGTGGCTCTTGATCCTTTCTGTTACATAAGTAACGAAATCCGTTACCACGCATCACAGTGAAGAAAAACTGTTCTACATTTTGAAATAAGGATCCTGTTGCATATGTGGCACAACAGCACCTACAATAAATATCCAAGTAAACAGTATTTGTTGGTAAGGACCTCTCATAGCGAAAATGTGATTAATGTTACAATACTAGGAATTTCTTCCTTGGGAACATACAGGTTCAAGTCATAAAACTACAGAATCATTACGGTTGGAAAAGACCTTCAAGATCATCGAGGCCAAACATAAACCCTTCAACACCAGGCCTGCTAAACCATGTCCCAAAGTGCCTCTCCTACACGTTTCTTGAACGCTGCCAGGGATGTTGATTCCACCACCTGAACCCCCAAAGTCCAATGCTTGACCACTCTTTCCATGTAGGATTTTTACCTCATATCTAACCTGAACCTCCCCTGGCACAACTTGAGGCCATTTCCTATCTTGTCCTATCTTGTCCTATCAGTTATTCTGGAGAAGAGACTGATCCCCCCAACCTCTTGCACCACAATATCTGGCTGTCATCAAACAGTGATGCAGATGTAGATGAAGGAAAGTTAGTATGAGGCAAATAATGTCGAAGTTACATCTCTCTGTATTCTCATCTTTATTTTTCATTTATCGTCTGAATATGTAAGACTATAAAAATCAAAATTCTGTATCACTTAAAGTGCTTATTTCACTAGCATGTCCAATCAATTTATGTAAAAATGAAAGGAAAATGCAGAACTACTATGCCCTCCAGGATAAAATACACTCTCATATTGATGGCTATTTTATCAGAAGTAGATCACGCAAAACACAAACTAAATATAACCCCAAATTTCACTAGCAGGGGGAGGGTTTCAGTAATCACGTTACACTGGCTGAGTTTACAAATAGCTTCAGAACACCTGAACTGAATTTCGGCTTTCTTAATCAACATGGCATCAACGATAATAGAAGATAATACCACAGTTCACTGAAATAGTCAGTATAAATTGTAAATCAATCACGCAGAAAGAAATAGTGTATGGTAAATCATATGAGAAACAAACAACCTGATTGCAAAGCTCAAGATTCCAAATACTTCAAGGGAAAAAAGTAGAGAATGATGCGAGAAGGGGTTGGATAAACCTGATAGAGAGAAAAAAAAATCCTCATTATCCATTTGACTGAGAGGGTAAATGAGCTATAGAGGAAGATCATTATATTAATTTCAAATCAAACAAGAACTAATGATTCTAAAGATTTTAAATCTAACTCCGGTTTATTTTATGTATTAAAGCCAAATGACTAAATTGATTCAGCTAATAGTTTCTGACTGGACCTGATATATACTGACCCCAAAACTAAAACCATGAGATTTTTCAGCTCTTCAAAATCTAGTACACTAAGTGATATCTTATTAAAAAGATTACATCATTGACAGTACATTTCATGGACAACAACAGCGCACTTGCCTTGAAGAAACCATTGCTAGGTGTAATTTGCTTATTATTCTTAATACTTTTTTATTGAAAATCCCAGTTCCAGGTCAGCCTTAAGTAACTGTAGAGAAAATAAAAAAGATAATCCTTTCTCCACAGAATTAAATATAAGGAGCAACAGAGAGACAAGGATGTATGGAAAGGATCACAAAACCACAGATAGCAGAGAGTACTTTCAGTCTATGAGTTTCGGACCCATAATCAAACATTTTTTGAGCTTTCGAACTTGAAGACATGAGCAGTGGATGCTCCCACAGAGCCCCTACCAAGCACGAGGCAAATGCACAGGGAACATGAAGATGTTTTTGAAAACTGTAACAGGAGCCTGAGGGAGGTCTTTGCACTTCTGCATCAAATAAATGGCTATACAAGAAAGGGGAGAAACTCATGGAGGATTTTGAAAACAAAGAGATACAGCTCATGTGAAGCCAAAACAAATAAAATGGACTACTCAATATGGCAGGCTAGGAAATTGTTTGAAGCATCATCTTGAATGGATGCAAGCAGGACTTGGCTGGATTTGCTCGGCAGGATGAGAGGACACTGCAGCAGCCAAGCCACAGGATAGCTAATCAAGAATTTTAGCTCTGTGGATGGGTGGAAATTGGGTATTAAAAGGGAACTCGGAAGGAATTCAGCAAGACCCAGACATTGCCTGAGGCAAAGTGAGCTCAGGAGTCCAAAATGATGCCAGGTAACAAGCAGGTTGCTACAGTAACCAAACAAAAAGTAGTTGGGAAGTTTTTAAGGGAAGCAGGAGACTACAGTTTCTTTTGGGGCATATTAACATCAATGAGAAGGTGTCAGCAAAAAGCAGATTTTATTTCAGACAGAAGGATGCACGGCTGGGGCAGAGAAGGTAGAGCACAAACTGACTGTGTCCACAGCACAAAACCATAAGGAGAAGCTGGCAACATAATAACACTTCTTGTTCAACTTTTGCCCAAAGAAATGAAGCAAGGAATTGGAAGAGGCATATCTTTTAGTTGGAATGATCTTTGTCTCTGCATATTTCACTGGATGAGGTGAGTTCTGAAGGCTTCCACAACATGACACAGCCTCCAAATAACAAACACAGCAGTGCAAAAAGTTTCCCTGAAGATGCTATCATTAAATAAAAGTTTCAAAATTTAAAAAAAAGGTAAAAAAGCATGTAAGACTTTTTCTAGGATAAGATATCCAATATAGTTTTATTTCTGCTACTTGAAGATACTCATGCTGCATTACTAATATTGTTTGTTATTTTTCTCCCACTTGCTTCATTGAAGTAATTTCTACCTCACCTTTGAATGAGGCTTACACTTATTTGTGGATTTATTTTTTAATCTTCAAAAGTGCTTTTCCTTCATCATCCTGGTTTTTACAGGATTGTCAAAATCAAGTTCAGGCACATGTGAATACAAATCCCCACAGTATTTACAAACCAGGTTTTAAACTTCACCCCTGTCTATTGGCAAAACACAGTGCTACTCAGGGAATGAAAGAAACCTCTTCCAAAGACAAACAGCTTATCAAGTATACGACTGTCACTGTGAAATTTTTCAAGAATTTCCTCTTGAAAGGTCCCTCCACCATAGATCAGTCTCATGCTTGGGACAGCCCGTTATATCCTGAACCACAAACTTTCCATTTAGACCCTTAGAATATAAAGAAAAGTCTACTCCAGGTAGAGGTCCGTTCTTGGAGAGGGAGGCAGCCCAAAGACATCGCACCAGCCTCTAGGGACTTGGCTATTGCTATTGATTGTACAAGGAAAGTTCATAGCAGCATCCAGCTCCAAGACAAGAGCAGGATAAATAAATAATGTCACTGTTATTCTGCTGACGCGGTAGGAAGTTCCCTCCCAGCAAATCCATTAATGTCCATTCAAAAACCCAAGCAGAAGTTCAGGTAAATGTGATGGTCCTTAAGCTGCTGCATCAAAGAATCAATAAGGAAAGTTTATTACTATGTGAAAGTTCATTTGATCCAGGCAGTGTCTCTTCAAGGGGCATAAGCAGGAGAATCATCCAGAACCAAAGATGCAAAGCCATAGGAAACAAGAAATTTTAGCAGTATGCTCAATCGAGTTTAATTTCTAGCTACAAAAATGCTTTGGGAAAATTGTTCTATGCTATAATAGCTCTCATTGTTCAGAAATATATGCTGAAATTCAAGGATTCAATTATCTTTATTCTACATGATTTTAGAAGAGAAATCACAGTGTAATACAATTACATTTAACATGTGCCTTCAAGTCTACTATAGCCTTGTCTCTGGTGACAGCTATTTTCATGGCCAGCATCCTACACTAAAAGTGCTCTATTATCAGTTCAACTGATGTGAGCAATAGGTCTCTATGCTGTACAGCTTTGTGGAATACAGGCACAGCAGAAGAGGACAAAGATTCATGGAGTGCAAGGTTCTGAACACAAAAACATTAACGTTCAAAAAGTGAAGGTCAGAAATCATCCTGAGAGCCTCCACCACTGATTCATATCACCTAGAAGGCAGCACAGTGCCCCATAAACTACACATGTTTTCTAGCCAGCCACTATTTCAGCTTTGGAGAGAAAAAAGTTGGCTTAATATTAAGATGGCTGCAGTTTTGGGATCCTTAGAGCTACTGCTGAGCCCCCATGGAAGCTCTTGTTAAGACCTCATCTTGTCCATCAGGGCAGATTCTCTCCGGTGAGTATTGTTAAAAATCCTCTTTGGGCCTCCCAGTGCCCTGCTCTTCTCATTAGCTCTTCCTCATGAGACTGACTGCAGTAAATTAGTCTATCTCTATATAACTATGTCTTTATTTTCTTTGCATTTGAGCTTACGCTGGGGCTTACATTGTGTACAATGGAACTAGGTTTATTCTTGTGCTCACAAGTACTTAATTCCCGTAGGCATTACATCGCCACCACCCCTCACAAATACAAGCAGTAGCCAGGTCTATCAATGTACACTTTCCTTTGGAACTCCAGCAGCCAGCATGTCTTTTCTGATTTTCAACAGCTAACACAGGCTAACAGCCCATGCCCTTACTATCTTTTCAATCTGGCATTCTGCAATTATTTATGTGAGAGTTAGAGAAGTCTAGCATCCCTAAAGGCATATCCTAACTATGCAGAAAATGGGAAAGGACATTTTTTGAGTTCTGTTTTATGAATACAGAAATGAGAATTCCACTAAAAGCAACAGCAATTTTCAAACATCTGTGTCTTTAGAGCTGCGCACCTCAAGACAACAATAAAATTCCCTGAGAAATAATAAGAAATGAGGTTCTCTTTCCAAGAGATGATGAAGGAAAGGTTTACAAAGTGCTGTGCAGAATCTGCATGTGCTGAGTGAACCGACAGGTATGCCCGCCAGCACAGCAAACCAGGGCTGCTGCTCCACCTGTGCAAGATCTCTTCCCTCTACAAAGTTCCACTTCAGCTGAAATGTCAGAAATTGGTGTCTAGGGAGAGAAAAGCAGAATGTGCACCAAAGATGAAAGGCATCCAGGCATAAGCACATCAGGATGCCACTGTAAAGCTGAAGAAGAGAAAGAACTGACTGATTTATATTAGCAAGAAAAGGTATGTTTGCCAAGCCAGAAAGCTTTAATATTTAAAGATGTATGACACATCAATAGCCTCTGATTATCTCACTCTGAATTGCCACATGCTATCACAGTTGCAGTAAGGGTGAAAAGGAATTTTTGATTTCTCACTATAAGAAAGGGGAACTACAGTCTTGATACGAATATTATCTTACCAGCTATGCACAGTTCTGTGCAGTGTTCAAAAACACATTTTTAAGGGATTTTCTTCAATTTTTTAAATCATATTTAGCAAAATATTTAAATAAGATGACACTGGAGGAAAACTAAGAAAGTCATCCTGAACTTCAACCTCTGTAAATATAAATTTAACAGAAAAAAAAAATACCAAAACAGTCAGCTTCCATTATATGCCACAGTTCTACTAAAGGTGCTAAAATAATTATACCAGTTGATGATTGGTGTGTAGTCCTGATTTTCCTTGACCAGGGTTCTAGATACATAAATGTTTTTTTCTCCTCTCATTATAAGTAATTACATTGACAAGGGTTCTGGCAAATTCATGAAGGGGAAATAAAAGGTAAAGACTTTCACTTTACCAGGACCTTATCACAGTTAATGACACATGACAACACCATTCTGAACTGTTATATTGAAGAATCTCTAGCAAACATAATATTTTGAATGGCTGAAAACAACCTTTTCCAAATGTGCTTGTTGCTATTAATTTCACCTTGAAATGCTCAATTTATAGATAGAGATGTTGAGCACAGATATCTTAGGAATGCAGAGATAACTGAATTTCTTAAGTTTTCCTCACTTTTGCCTGTAATTCTCCTTCCCACTCAGAACCTGGTGCACTGCAGTGAATGAAGAGGAAAAAATAAGGAAGTAACATGGTTTCATTTCAAATACTTGGGGCCCTTAGGTGGTGTTGAGTTGAATGAGAATTCACAGCAAACAAGTCTACACATACACAGTATGAGTCAAGGCTAATGTCAGACTCTCATTTCTACATCCCTGCTGCTGAAGCAGTCTTTTCCAACGCAGGTACGAGCGCATCTTCTCAGCTCTCTTCAGTTGTTCGTAGCATTTCTTACAGTTCCTCCAGCAGCTGTATTCCACCTGCCAGCTCTAGGGGCAAGTTGGTTGCCCCACTGCAAAGGTCAGTTATTTCCAGCTCTTGTTTTCGATCCCTTTGAAGGCAACCTGGTAACCGATGAGCTCTTCGGTCTCTTTGCGGGCGATATCCTCTTACTCGCCAGTGCTTTTCAAGAACTTACTTGTTTACGAATGGGTAAATCTTTAGCCCTTGCAGCCCTATGCTAGCTTTGAAATAAAACATTTCTAAAACACTATTTTTCTGGTGCTGTATATCTTAATAAACACTCCATAAGCTCAGGTTCATATAATATGATTCATATAAATTACTTCTACTACTCTGTTGAGGCTTCTTCTTCTAAAACCACTGTTTAGTTTGGGAGTATTTATTAAAGCATCCCTGGTTTCCATCCCTGACTAGTTAGCTACTTTTGTAAGCCTGGTCTCACATTTTTGGATGGGTTTTTAGTAGCAATGCTTGCATTTTCCAATCAATAATAATGACACATTACACAAGGATGTTTGCTACCGTTCACCTTGAGCCAATCTGTTTTGCAACTGTTCAGACTAGGAGAATATTTTTGCATCTCTCCATTCAGCCATGAAGATTTGCTTCTATAGGGCTGAAAGATGTTCTGGAAGATCAATTCAGACAGTCTGTCAAAGTCTTTTGAAAATCAAAGAAGAGAAGCCTATTATTTTATACATTGTTCTATGATTGCTAGCATGAATATCTAGTCCATCCAAAGTGTCTTAGAGACCCAGTTCAGCCTGTTCTCTGCTTTGCATTCACTGTCATTTCATCTCCTTCAGGATCACCCCGCGGAAGCCTCAGCTCAGTTGGAGTATTCAGCAAGATCGCTCTATTTAGGCATTTGAAAAACACTCCAACACTTCACTACTGAGGAAAAATCTCATTTTCCCAAGCTTCATTAAATAACTCCATCAGTGCCATTAAACTGGTGTTGTCAAGCGTAGTTAGCACTTCTGAAGGGATGTGATTGATTTGCATCTCCTGGGTGTTCTTCAGCATCTTGCAGATTGTGTTAATGACAAATTAAGAGTTCCCAACTTTCACTACAGTTTGGCATCAGAGTCGTCTAGAGTACTTAAAAATTTCTTTTAGACGATCTGCACATCTGTTTTCCCTTCTGTATTTGCTCTGAAGTTTTTCCCGTCTTGACTTTGGCACATTTCCTCCATTTACTTTCCTGCTAAATTGCTTGCATTTCCCTGCTGCAGCAGCAGCATCTGCTTTCTCTGATACCTCTTCCAACTCGCACTATCTCTTCTTACAATACTTTTCAGTAGTTGTTTGCTTTTGAGTTTCTTCCAAAATTTCTGTTCTTACTGTTGTTACCATTTTGCATTCTTCTCTCAGCAAAGGGTCTCATTTTCTGCCTGATTTTCTTCTGTTACAACTCTTGCAGTTAAATATCACTGCTGCTGAACTAGGCCTATTTTTCTTAGCCTGTTACTTTCACCTGTGTTTGGAAAAGTCTCAAGTGAATTCCTCTGTATTGATCTGAGATTTTGCACAGCATCCTTCTGTAGCTGCATTTTGTACTGTTTGCCAATGCTGATTACTCCTTGAAATCGCTGCTTTTTAGTTCTATTTACAGGTTGCCAACACCAAGATTTTGCTCAGTACCACCCCAAAAGCTTAGCATAATCGCAGCTTGGAAAAATGACTCTGTGATATTTTGTGTTACCCTCTATCAAATGCTAATGTGCAAATCTATAGTATCCAATCTCAGGTCAAAGCTTGTTATTAAAGAATGAGCATTATTATACAAGAACAGCATGCAGTGATCCTTCCTGGTCTATCCTCCTTGTTTCCAACAATAAAACTGGAGTTTCACCAAAACTGTTACGTTTAAACAGTCCAAAAAGAAAACAACCATGACACGACTCTTCCTAAACTCTCTTTGTGAGGATTTATATATTGGGCTCTCAGTTTCACAGTAAAAGGAACAGTAAATTTATGTTCACACTTCACCCTCTCTATGCCATGGTTATACACTATATAGCATCATTTTAAAAAGCTTATTGCAGTGGATCTTTGAAAAAGTGCCCTTACACGTATGCTCATAGTGCATCTTCACAGAGCTATAAATATAGGACATCACATTCTCCCAAAAGTTCATTTCTCAAAATTATCCATGTACCTACTAGCCTTTATCATGTTTCTATGCATTTGTTAGTGCCAGTCAGACTTACCAAGCTTTAGTTCTTCTTAAAGAAGTCTTGCTTGAAGTCTTTTCAAATGTAGATACAACATTTCCTATCTTCCCTTTCCCCTATACTGCTAATTAATATAAGCAGTGGCTTATGCCATAGCAAATAACACAGTAATTTTGTAGAGGGTTCTTTTAGAAGTCCTGGGTGAATACCATCTGGATTTGCTGATTTAGTACCACTCTTTTTGTCAAGGTCTTTCACTCATGAAACCACTTTGGCTCTTATTTACCTGGTTTCTCTGTAGATTATTATTATTACATGCTACATTAGTAATAAAGACCATGTCATAAAGGTTAAGTTGTATCCTCACATTCTGTCAATAACACTTTAGAAGCAATTAATGGAAGTGGCCTTCCCACTGCTGTGTTCTCCTTTCAGAGTGGAGCAGTAAATCCTTACTAAGATTTTAGTAATTGGCCACATATTCTGCACTGCTACTGAAACTGAAGTTGGGAAGTGACTCTTCCACAGCAGTTTCTGAGTATCGCTTGGTCTTAATATATGTAATCAAAGAGAAAACTTTCCAAATATCTGCAGTTCATAGACAAATTCATCTTAATTCTGCAATTTTTTTTTTTTTCTTGAAGATAGCAACATATTAAGTAGTATCTGAAAATTACTGGTGCAATCTACAGTTACATTTCATATACTCCTTTTACCTCATTCAAAATATTTCTATGTGCAGTATCTGATGCAATCCTTCTGCATGCTTTGACAAATACAGAATAGTCTCAAAAATTTGCAATTTATCAAAAAAATAAAAAAAAAGGAATGGAATCTGACACATCTTCACTGCCTACATTTGGAGGATGTAGTTGTGCACACAGTAAACTATATTGTTGAAATTAGTAGCTTCATCCAGTGTCCATGACTAGATAGGCATTTCCATTTTGCTTTCAGAAACACCTGATCCTATAAACTTCCTAATCCTGCGGTGTATTAGAGAAGTGTCTCATTTAAATTTGCTGGCAGGAAATCATGGACTATAAATATTTTTTCTCTTCTGTTTCTGACAGAGGCTATGTATTTAATGAAAATACAGAAATTGATTCAAATTACAGACTTGACTGTATTTATAAGAGTTTTCATTGTGGAATGTCTGTTGTAAACATGTCTTTAGTTATCTAATGCTAACTAAGCAAGAGAACTTTATTCCATTGCTGTCAAGTTTTAGTCTGTAGTGTTACTGTCTTTTTAATGGCTGTGTTAAAATAATGAAAAGAAGTATTCCTCATGAGTTAAAAGCAGTTTGTAAGCCTACAAATTGGAAAAAGCTACTGCAAAATTGTTTCATATCTACTACTATAAAGAGCAAATGTATCTTTATTAAACATATTAGAGAAATCTTATATTTAATAAAAAATGATAGTAGGGAAAGGTACTTTAATATTTTTCTGGTGATCAATTGTTCCTCTAAATAAACTGTGAACAAAGAACCAGGGAGGAGTTGAATGCTGAATACTGAAACAAACCAAGTCATCAACATGTCCTTTGATCCTTCTAAAGAATTCTCCAGTCTTTACAAAAGAAAAACACAACTTTTTTTTTCCCAGATTCTCCAAATGAGAAACTTTTCACCCCACACAAATGATTCTGTACCACACAGTGAGCAGGAAGATTAAAGTGAGACGTCTCCCTACCTTTGCCTTGCGAAAATGGTAGACCACCAGCATGCTTATGAAGTCGAGCAGCATACAGAGCGTTTGGAAGGAGATGATAGCGAGCCGCAAATACTTGTCCTCCTGTGCATAGCAGGGAGTATCATCTGTACAGAACGAACATCCTTCCCTGCAGGGCAGGCACGTGTAGACTTCCTCTGACAGGTCACCCCCAGAAAAGCGCTTATCAGCGTCCTTTCCTGAAAGCATCAAATGGGACAAGGAGAGAAGCTTTTAATTGTACGGTATAGGTATAGGCAATTCATCATAGAGAAGCAAAACAGATCTCTGCTTACTCCCTTTCTTCGCCTCTTCTCTTTCATTAAGTTACAGGAGAGTTATCCAGGGCTGCTTTTGCCTTTTCACCTCTTAGAAAATGCAAACCAAATCAGCCATGGGGGAAAGTGAGCTTATTAAATGCCAGCTGTTTTCCCATTGTAGTGAAAAGAGGCTAAAATTGCACAGGTAATTCTTTAAAGGTGACTTGTGAATGGGTGAAAAATTACATCATTTGGGAAGAAGAAAGGGATTTTACACAGACACATGGAGAGCAAACCTCATTACCTGCTTAATGTTCACAGTACAGGCTCTCATCTGATTTCATATTGTTCCTAAATCTCATAATCAAGTTTCCTAGCGAATGAATTAGTTTCAAATTAGATAGAACCCTTCTTAAGCAATATTTGGTCACCATACTGCTGTATGATTACACTATTCTGTGCTCAAAGAACAGCTAATGCATTTATATTAAATATAATCTTCCATTGTCCTCACAAGCATGCCCAGGAATGCTAGAAATCCTATTGGCAAGCTAATATTTTGCCCATGTAAATCCATAAAAAAACCTTGCTCATCAAACCGAACCCCCCACCAGGTTTATCAAAATGCTAATTCATGCTAATTTCCTCTTTTTCACATGACTGCAAAATTTCTCCAATATCTTTGATCAAAATTATCTTCCACTGGCAATGAAGGTAATAAATCTCGTACTGCTTAGTCTTAATTCAAGAGACAGTGCATTACAGTGACTTTACACACACATGTTGGCTTCTAAAACACTCTTTGGGTCTGTACCTTGAAATGTTTGAAACAGAAGGTTATCTGTAAGGGTAACTATGTCTTCCTTTCTTGAAGGCATGTCTCAACGTGTATAGGCACACATCCGACAGACAATGCCTGGGAAAGGAAGAAACAGGCCATATATCCAGGTCTGTTTATTCAGTGGGCCCTGATGTAAGAGTGCTCCTTTCCTGCCTCCCGTGGGGTACAGAAAATAGGAGTGGGGAATTGTCTTTGAGGTTTTACTCTAGAGATATTAGAAATCTGAATATAGCAGAGTGTTGTTGACTAATGACAGTAGCCAGATTTGCTTAGATAATGCAGAAATTAAAGGAGATTTTTGTGATAAAGCAGAAATTAGAAGAGATTGTTGTGTCCCTTTCACCTAGACCCAAGCTGTAGGAGGTAGGAATGGAAATATTGAGAAATACTGGGCATCTCAAGAAGATGCAGAGGCTCTGAGGAAGCTGTCTGCTATTTTTTCAACTATTTTTTTCAACAGGATGAACTAGGGCCAGCCTTAATCTTATCTAACAATCATTTTCAGTCGTGCAGGACGGGCATTTCTTTTCACTTTGCAACATCCCATCTTTATCTGCTCGCTATAAACCATCTCTTCTATGTCTACCTTTACTTCTCTGTTTTCTAAACTACAGATAGAGCAGTGGAACACGATTGTCCTTGTGACAGAGCAAGAAGTGCTAGCCATGTACCTCCTATCGCCACACCCAAATTCAGAGTGTACTCCTGACAGTTTTCTATTTCATTCTTTCTACATTTACATTTATGGAAACCTACATTTCAACTGTCCGACTGTTCCTTTAGCATTTCCATCAGAAGCATTTCCTTTAATTAGCCCATCTTCTAATTATATCTCATTTTATCTCTTTAAATCTGACATTTCTGAGCTATTCTTTAATGCTTTTTGTTACGTTAACTAAATAAATTGAAGTATTTTGAGAATAACAACTTAAACAGTGAAAAAATACAATTGAAAAATTAAAGATAAGAGTTTAAGTCAAAAGTATTAAATGACTACAGCTTAATAATTTTACTGCTCATAAGTTTGAAATTCTTACTTTTTTCTACAATGTTTAGCCTTGAAAACTGTTGAAAACAGATTATAATCCACTCTATCACATATTCTCTTATCTGAGTCATGCATGAAGTTGCTTCTTGTTTACGCGAGCCCGAAGCTCTAGGGGTAACAGCTGATAAACAGTTGCAGGTTACAGTAAATATCCCAAGGCTGCGATTTCATGACACTGCAGCTAACTTGTGCCTAAATACGATGTACGCTGTAATGTACAGCTGTATACAAAGAACGATCAAAATAAGTATCATATAAAAGAGATATCATTTGGATTTTTCACAATGTGATTGGAAGATTTTTACAGTCCTCATCTTTTCCCTATAGCAAACAGTAACGATCATTAAAACGATCATATATAACAACCATATAATGACATCTAGGAAATGTTCTTGGGAAACAGCCAGTCGTTGCATTTACTGCTAACACGCAGCTTGTTTAGGAAGGGAGTTCAAGTCTATCCACATGGGTGCCCTGACGAGCACCCTGCGACGCTGCAACCCATAGCAGGGCTGAACACGCTGCCTTGCATGGCTGCCCACTGCCCCCTTACTGAAGTCAGTACATCCAAAGCACAGGTAGTCCTGTGCCTGAACCGACCTCTTGGAGCACTGCCATGCCACAGCTTCATCGCTCCATGCCGTTTTTCTATTTCAACATTTATTCTATTTCAGAATAAATACAGTTTCACCAGACAAAAAAAGTTTCACCAGACAAAAAAACCCACATTTTTTTCTGTCCGGACTGAAAAGCCAGTCCTGCTTCATGTTAGTCTGAAGTAGTTTTAGCATTGATATATATGAGACAGAATCAAACACTGCAATCCTGACTCTGTGCTGTAGAGGTTAGACTGAAGGTCAGGGTGAGGAAGGTACACAGAACAAGATAGAAAAGGCAGCAGAAATGATAATATGAAAGGAGAAAATAGCACATAGACTTGATGGAAGGGAAGAATATGGGCACAAAATGATATGAAGGGTAATTATGAAAATACTGGAGTGCTAGAAAAAGAAAACAAGAAGTTTAAAAGAGACCATGTCCTGTCCTCTCTACTGTTTTTTCCCCTATTTTTTCTCCCTCAAATCCCAGCCTTCCTTTTCTTTCTGACCAAACTTTCCAAGGAAATTTCACGAGGGGAGCTCTTCTTTCCCTTGGGACCGTCTGCACTGTGCTGGACTACAGGCATTTCGGCAGCTTCCACATTATCTGGCCCGCAAAGTAAGTAGGGTAGTGCAGGGTGTGCTAGTAGGGTAGTGCTACGTGCTACGGCAGAAATTACCACCATCCCAAACAAAACCACTCCTTTCTCCTGCCAAAACCCAGCCAAGAAACACTGAGGAGCATGCTGAGCCCTGAGCTGATTCTGTGGGGCAGAAAAGTGTTTTGGTAGAGGGTGTTACAAAATGCTAAAAATGCATATATTCACTAATTTATCTCTCGTACCTATACTTAGAATGCTGAAAGACAACCACCTAAAGGCAAGCCATTAGATGAAAGTGCTTGTTCCTGTATTCAAACACTCACAGAGTAATGTAACTTTCATATCTGAAATAAATATTTTTAAATCAGTTTCTGTTCTTAAAAGATACCTTGGAAAATGGCAGTTGCTCCATGCCCCACTTATGCCCAAGGTCTTCACCAACCGAAGTGGCAACAAAAGGTTTTACACATTTGGGCACTGCTGGTTCTTAAGAATAAAACCAGCTTTTGGAAGGGAACTTCTCTCTCATCTGACCTCCTTATGAGTAACAAAACAGACTAAACTTCAGCCCCAAATGCTCCTGTTTACAGTTCTAAAATCTTCAGCAGGGGCCAGCATCTGGGCAGCCCCAGCAATGGGGTATTTTCTCACTGCCACCTTTCCGATCCAGAGCAAAACATTCAGCTGCACCTAGTGCAAAGTCCTTCCCCAGACAAAACTCGCTCACTTCAGGCCCGCTGTGTAACTGTAGTTTAACTTTGCCATGGTGCTCAGTCCCAAGATCATTTAGATCATTTAGATATGATCTCATTTCAAGATACAACATACTCACCCAGATGTTGAATCAGAGAAGTACAGAACTGCTTAAAATTTTTCATACCTACCTATCTACCTACTACTCATGTACATCCTGAGACCTCCAAATCTTTTCTATTTTCTTCCTCGGGGGATATTTAATAAATCTGTAACACTTCTACCCAGTTTCATCTCTCTTATCATCCAACTTCACCAGCCTATCCCACCAGAGATCTTCAGGTCAGACAGCTTCTGTCAAAACTGCTCTCAGGATTCATGTCTAGAAATTTTTTTATTAGCATCACACTGAATCTCAAAGCACTTACTGCAGCCATTTTAACCTTGTTATCGTCCACCTTTCCTTTTTTTCAGAATACAGTGGTGACAGGGCTGAGATGAACCTCAGCTTCCATCACTTCTTCCCATACTTCACAGTCCTTTCCAGTCTCACACTAGCTGTCTCTCTGCACAGTGTTTGAAATGATCTACAGACTTGGGCACACTCAGTTGCATCTAGATTAATTAAAGCGGTTCCTTTTCAATGACTTTTTTCCAAGCTCATGTTTATGACAGCTAATTCCCAGGAATGAAAGGTCAGAGCAAAGTGATCCCATGTCATTTAATTACATCCTCTTAAGCATAGCGTAGGCAAAATACTTTTGTGAGTCAAATTTTACTCACATTAGTCATTTAGAGGTCTCGTAGCCAATCAAAATTAGCCATATAGGCCACTCCATCTATAACAAGCAAAGCAATAAGGTTATTTGCCTGGAGAGCCACTTCTTCCATTCTAGGACAAACACCTGAATAGGTAGGATTGCCCTCCAGCAGAGCCATACTCTCTCCACCAAACATAAAGGATGCCTAGATGACTAACACATGTCAAACACCTACATTTTGGACACCAAGCATGACATAAAATGAACTCCATCCCTAATGATGCATGTTTTTACTGTCTCTAGCTACATTATTTTTGTAGGTTTTGTGGACTTGATATGATAAAAATCTAAGAACAATTTTCTTATTCTCATTCAAGGAGTTAAATTCTGCCTCTATCATAACCCACTGAACTCCAGGAGAACCAAAGATCAGCCTGGCTCTATTAAAAGATTCATACAGAGCCCAGAGAAAAAACCCACTCCCACTAGGCTGCATTGCAAAGACCCTCTTCTGCACGAAAAAGGAAGAGAAACAAACATTCACCAGATAAAGTCTGGAACAAAGACACTGTGCTATTTGTATTACATATAATTACAGGAAATTTCACGTACACTGGGTCAGGACTGACATGTTTGGCTGATCTACTTCTAAAAAGTACCAACCCATAACATGTATCAAGCAAACTAATATCTTGAACACACGACTGAAAAAAGAAGAGTGGGGAGAGAGGGTAGGATTCTAAAGCTTTATTAATAACAAGATACCTACCCACCTTTCACTACGGTTCCTGCTACCTCTATGTAAAAAAAGAGAGGTTATGAGCAACTAATACAGCAAGGAACCCTGAAAGCTCTATTTACAGCCCTTGAGTTCACACTGAATAATATATTAACCCAATTATCAGGTACACAGTAACACGGTGCATGTTTTCACAACCATCATGTCATATAATCCTGCATGTTACCAGTCTAAAACACTTAAGTAAGTATTTTCATATCCAATTAAGCAGGATGAGTTTCTTCTCCAGTTTTCATCTGTTTCTTTTCAAATTTTGTAACTTGTGTGAAACTGAGAAAAAAAGGGAAAAACCTAACCCAAACACATAAGGCATTACAGCAGAGGTTCAACATACAGTTGTTAAGTCTGTCCCGTCTTCTCTTTATGGTGTCCTTTTCATCTTGCATTTAGGTAAAAATTCCTTATATCTAAGCATTTGGGATTTTAGAAGTTGCAGGGCAGGGTAATAAAAAACGTAGTTTCTATATTTAAGTCACTAACAAGGAAAAATGTATTGAAAATCTCAAGTATGTCTACACAATAAGCTTGGCACCACTTTATCCACCCCAACACAACCTGAGGCATCTGTGATGATCTGGAGGTTCACAGAGGTGCAGGTGAGTGCTCAGTATTACTAGAGCTGTACCTATTCTGCAACAGGAACAGCCATATCCCCTCCAGGCAGAAGATAACGCCCCCGGTTCTGGAGCAAGGCAGATGAAAGCTTCTCACTGCCGTTCCCCTGGGTATCCCCCAGGATCTGCTCCATCAGCAGGGCAGCGAGGACGCAAACCTGGGCTGAACGATAGTATTGAGGTGCTGCCAAGAGCAACCTCTGCCCCGGGCCAGAGCACAGCACCCTGTGACACCTTCAAGCAGCTCCTTTACACCTGCCACCACAGGATGAGTTGTGCTAGTGCAGCTGTAACAATTCTGGCACAAAATCTGAGCAGAGACTGCTTGGGGTATATGGTGAAAGTAACAGACAGATGTAGGAAGCAGTTTGTACATGGGCTTCCTGGCTGTGTATCATTTTAGCTCTGTTGACCTTCCTGTGGGCGGGCAGGATGACATTTGACAACTTGTTTTTTGGGATCGTGCAGGCTCTGTGTCATCCGCACCATAGAGCCAAGATAACTATCTGCAGACCTGACCCCTCTCTTACATCACAGACAAGAATAAGAGCCCAGATACTCCCGTGGTTCCTCTTTTGCAAATGAAGCAAAATTAAAATAATGAAAACAGAAACAAAACCTGAGGCTGGAGCATTCCAGTTTGCCCTAACAAAAGAGAAAAGGAGTGAACTTATTTCTTTGCTACTTGTGCTTGATCATAGATGCCAGAAATCTGTATTTCCCTATAGCAAGACTTGTTTTCATATTTTAAAATTTATTTATAAATCAAATATGCTTAAAGAGGGTGTGTTTTAAAAGATCCTCATGAGTATCACAGATGACAAACCAAAGATCTGGAACTCCTTAAGTGATTATATAATCTCAGAGTTACAAACCACTGGGATTTTACTGTGTAACCCTGGCTAGGATAAAAAGGAACCCTGCATTATTAATGCTTCCTCTGTTTTTTTTTTTTTTTTTAATGCAAGCAAAGGCACTTACTCTGAAAGCTGTTCACTGAAAAGATATTGGGATGATAGAATCCAGCCTTGCAAATACATTTGTAGGCTCCAAGCACAAATCCGAGGCCTTTAATTGGCATGCACTGCAAGAAAGGGAAAAAAAGAAAAGTAATATAGATAATCATATGTCTTTATATTCAGATTTTCAAGTAAAAGGAAAACATTACAGGATACTGGATACTATGAACAGACTTCTAAGAATAAACATGTACCCACTGCAGTGTAGCAATATTTTCTCATTGAGTTTTCTCATGGACATTTACCACTTACTTCTATCCTTTTTTGTAGTTCTTCACCAGAAAACTGCAGTGACAGATATCATCAAGCCTAGCCCACTGATACAGTGACCAAAAGGCAAATTTGGCGTTTGTCGCCGTGGAGTGTCAAACCACACACCTCCTTCCCCTGTTTCCAGGCTATATTGACACTGCATCTTCAGCACAGTCCTCAACCTGAGGTCAGATTCCAAATCCTAACTCCAATCTGGAAAACAGGGAAAAATCCGGAGCAGCACAGTGCTGAGAAGACCACGGGTCTCCACAGGAAGGCTACAAGGCTCCCAGGGGCAGCAGGAATGTATGATATCCAGCCCACCATAACCTGGGGTAGATTCACACCAAAATAAAGCCAACAGTTTGTAGAAAAAAAAGCGAGCTGTGGTCTGACATGTGACATAGGTCAAGCAGAGCAAACAGATGAGAACTGGGAGTTCACATGCTTCTTCCAGGTTCCTCTGTTCCTTTGTCAAGAAAGTAATACGCCAAACAAGTTTTGTTTTAATCCAGGTTTACCTCCACTTAATTTCACTATCAGGACCACCAAGGAAAATTTATTGTAGCAACAGACCATCTACTGTGAGACCACTCCTCCACAGCAAATACACTCTGACCAGCACAGAGAGGAAGGAGTGTAAACGACTCTGCCATGTAAAGATGGAAACCCCGCGAAATGGTTTTTTTGACAGGATTGCTAATTTCACTCTACCAGATCAAAGTTTGCTACAGGATCAGGCACTTTCCCATCAGTTCTTTTCTCTATGAACAACTGAACAATATCACTAAAATATTCTCTGTCCTCTCATTTCCTCAAGTTTCACTTGCTTATGACTGATTTCAAAAGATGTTTAAAATTCTGTCTGCAACTGGGAACAAGATGGAGAGGACAGTGCTTAGTAAAAGATTAGAGTTTCCAAAATCAAATACAAACCAAGACAGGGCAGTGTGCAGGGGCCCTTAGGAAAAAACCCAAACTTTTAAAATCAAATTTCAGCTTTGTTACATAATTCTGTATGATGCGGGAAAAGCCACATCTTCGCCTCAGTTCCCCAGACAGCATGTTCTTTTCTCTTCTCTTCTGCCTTGATGGGCAGAGTCGTGTATGTGCATGTGTGTGCAGTGCCAAGCACAGCACCCCAGCAAGGGCCTTCGGGTGCTGTTGGAAACAACTAATCAGCAGGAAACTGGCACGTGAAGACACACTGTGAAAATTCACCCAGCTCATGCACAAACATGAAAGTAGGAAAAAGGAAAGAGAAAACACAAACCATATTCCTTTTCACTCTCACCATTGAGATGTGACTGTTGGCAAGCTGGTGGACAGGAGAAATACAAATGGTATGAGTGTGTTTGTGAGTCCAAAGACAAGAAAACCTCTTTAATAAAGCCCAAAAAGGCAGTTAAAGAAGGAAAAAGAATTGATAGATTTTGAAATCTGCAGCACCTTTTAGTCCTCAGGCTTCAGGAAATCCATTTCAGGGAGAATTCTGTTCTAGCTTCCCTCTTTATTACAGTAAATTATACTTTGCTATAGATAATGCATTTTCTGCATTCTGAAGCTGAGGAAATAAATGAAATAGCTTCTGCTGAAGTCTGCACACACTGCGGCACCCCAGCACCAGGTCCATAATCCATTCTCAGTGCACAGACTCCTCATATAAAAATCTGTCACAGGCGATCTGCTTCGCATCGAAATAAATGCTTTGCTGATGATCCTGTCACACACGCTTTCCTCCATATCATACCAAATAAAAGTTTATAAGCTTTTATTTTATTGTTGCTGACTAGTCTAGATTTTGAAAATAAATATTTCAAAGGCTTAGTGTTTTTCCATGGTCTGGAATATTATTCTTTTTACCAATCTTTGCTGGTAATAAGATACAACTTAAGAGCTACAGGTCAAATTCTATTTCCCAACAGTCAAGAGGAATTGTGTAGGTCCCAAACCCAAATCCAAATCATGCGAAATTTCACCCTCAAGCTACCAAGCCCGGCCCTGCTGTTTCCCTGCAGATCGCAGGGGGATTTCAGTCTTCCCCAAAATGTCTTCCCCGGACCAAAGGCAAGCTCTACCATTATGGGACATTGAATTTTGTTTAATATAACTAGGAAGCAGGCAGCATTTCACACACATTTTGAACTACTCACCTCTGCTAAGTTAGATTTGATCCACACAGAACTTAGCACTGAAAAAAAGCAGATGTGTGAAAAATATCCACCTCCACTTAAGTGAAAAAGAGAAGCATGAACCTGACCTGGTTTCAGATTTCCACTGTGGAAGTAAAGCTGTACGAATAAAACCATCCTATCTCTGGCTGCTTTTTAAATTCAACCAGCAGCCATCACCTTAAAAAAAAATTATGATTTAACTCATACCTTAGGTTAGACCAGGAGCTCCATTTATCCCTGTATCCCATCTATTACACGGCCACAGCAAGTAGCTAGGAAAATGGTCAAAAATGAAGAATGGCTGAGAGGGAGCCCTTCCCGAGCAAACCCTTTAGGCCATCACACTCCTAACTAGAATTAACTTGAACTTCCAGGCACTAGCACTGACTGCCTGCTTGGTTACAATCCAGATCAAGCTTATGATAACCTCTGCTAAGGAGGGTTTACTAGTCATCTGTACAACAAACAGTATATGTATTCAGCTGCCGGTCCCCCACTTTGCAAGCTTTTCTCCAGCTTTGCAGCATTTGTATACTTCCATGACTCCTAAGTTTAATACAGTAGACTTCAAATCATGAGTCCAAAAGAGTATCCAATGACTATTTTTCTATATATTGCTTACAAATAAATGGACCCTTAATCAACACAGTCCCATCATCTAAATCAACCAAAAGAGGTCATAGTCAAACTTTGCTGCTGCTTCTTATAAAGGACAAAGTTGGAAAAATCTAACTAGAAGTCGAATACCCGATAGAAAAGTAACCCTTAAAGTAACTGTATGCAATTACTTTGCAAGCCTGAGACAAATATTCTGGCATAAAAGAGGCAAAGGTAAAAAGAAACTAAGAGTAAACAGAAAGTATGTGGCACTATGTCCTACACGAAATTCTGAAGCTTATATAAGCCACCAAATGAATTTGCCCAGTCGCATTCTGGACCAGTGGTTAAAAACAGTAATTTCCAAAATACATACATAAAAATAGACTAAAATGGAGCCAACTTTGACTCTGGTATTTCAAGTATTTCAAAGTACAAGAGAAGCTTTCAAAATTTGTATTTCCACATGCATGCAGTGATGAGGATGTTTTTCTATTATGAAGTTGACTGCTTGTACAAAGCATAAAATGAGAATTAAGACTGGTTAGAAAAATCTCAATTGAAATAGCACAAATAACCCCTCATTTCTTTGCTTTGGCTGGAAGCAGCAATTATGGAATTTCTAGAAAAGTACTATATATGTAAGAGCCATTTTTGCATGGTTCATGCAAGCAGCTAGAGCAGGATGCCATCCGCAGAGACCCGAGAGCTCCGTTCTAATCTTGTTTACCATGTTGTCAAGCACACTCAGGCATAAAAATAAATGAAAGGAGATAAAAGTCAGAGAGTTGAGGTCTAGCTGCTGAAGTCAGTGACAGTTTTGTCACTGACAAGGTTTTACGCATTATATTTTCTCACTTCTTTTATCCTCCAAGAGGAAGGTTTAATTTTGAAACGTGTTTCCAGCCTCCACAGAAGTCAATAGTAACCACGTCCGTGCAGCCCTTGTGCACACGCCAGGAGTCAGCAGCCAGGCTCCCGACAGCAAGGGATTCAGCCTGCTAGCAGGGCTGTTTACAAGCTTTTTCTCTTCAAATACATTATTTTGTTGCAAGAGAAAATGAAGGACTGGCCACTCCATAACGTACAGACCACAGTTACCTGGTAGGCCTCTAGAGCTTTTCTCTTTGTACTGAGTGCTAATGTTTTCGGATTCAGATTTTAAAAGGTGTTTCCCAAGAGCAGCGTGCTTGTAACCGTAATGAACTGTCTAAATCCTCAGTCAGACACATATACCAACAGTCCTGTTCTTATTCAGCCTACAGTAAAGGTAGGAGTAAGGAAATACCTGCCCCAGGTGCCTAAGGGATAGCTTGAGGCTTCGCGAAACGTTCCACGCTGCTTCTTAATACAACTCTAACTACATGAGTTCGTAGGGTGAGGTTAAATACCAACGGTGAGGTGCCTCAGCTTGTCCACAGGAATAATCACAACCTACCTGTGAGTGTGAAAAAGGTCTGAGGTTTTATTAATTGACAGTCGCACTACACACAAACCATGTTTAATGGGGTACTTTGGTTACCATTGACAAGCCAAGAGCAGAAAAGTTAATGACAAATCAGCTACGTTAGCAGGAAGACACTCCATAAATGCAAGAGACAGCAGAGTCTTTAATTAATCCCTCTTACAACATGAAGCAGCCCAGTGACCCAGTAGTTTGTTGGAAGAATCTCAGCCCTAAGAGACTCTCCTTGGTTCTCATCTTCATTACTCTCAAGATGCCAATGCTATCATCGTATTGTCAGACAAATCTTCACAAGAATTCACAGACGTTCACAAATGTGGACAAAAATTCAAGTACTAGTGGAAAAAAACCCTATTTTGCTAAGGAATGGAAGAGACAAGAGGAGAACTACACATACCCATCATGGCACTTGTTTAGCAGACAAGGAGAGGGAAAGGACAAAAAAAAAGTAGAGTTTAGCAATGTTTAAATGCAGGTTGTTTCAAGGAGGGGCTAAGCAGCAGAAAGCTCCTCATTGGGTATCATCATGCATAAGGAGAACCCAACTTCTCCTTAGGATCCATATTTTTTTCCCAGTTCAGACGCTTTATAGGACGATGGAAGCACAACAATTACAGCAGTGGTAGCTAGGACACTCAAAGAAGCTCTGCAGGACAACATATGAGATGGATTTTTCATTAGTGCTGAAAATATCCAGGGGAAGGTACAATCACATTATTTCTTGAAAAGTGAAAACAAGCCCTTCATGAGAAAGGGCAGAACTGTCTTTCATACCCCAAATATAATTTCGGGACATGTCAAAATTTGCTTCCAATTAATGCGCTAAACAACAAAAATACAATTTCTCCTACCCTATAAAACTGCATAGCAATTACACAGGAACCTGTTAACAGACACCAAGGGGACAGATAATTTTACAGCTATTATATAATGCAGCATGATTAATTTGAAGGCACTTTCCCAGAACCAGATACCATTGGCTGCAAAGACAAATGAAGACATTTTTACTTTTAACACAGACTTAACTATATTAAGAGCTAATTCCATTCCTTACAATCTTACCTGAATTAGAGAAAATTTTCTTAATCCTAAAGCCCCTCCTAACTTTTTTTTCCATTTACAAGATAAATGCTTTTTCTGCTTTACAAAGCAGTCTTGCAGAAGTCAGCAGAATTACTTGAACTAGTGCCAGAAAACCTATGCCTGATCCAAAAGGTATCAGGAACACAGCAAACAATGCAGAGGTCCTTTACCTCTACATCCTCAGGTACAATCCTTGGACCTCTGGTACTCACACCGACTTCTCTATTCACCTGTGACTGGGCAGCAAACATTGCAAATGTTTGTGTGCCAGATGGGCCACGCAATCCCACAGGCGAGGAAGAACACCTACCAAAAAGTGAAAATTGTGAGGCACCTTTGGTGGGGGAGAAGTTGCAGCTACCATTGTATCTAGTGTAGTTGTTTCTACTTCTGATCCCCATGAATGATGAAGTTCTGAGTCCTGGAGTGCTCACTCTCACCTATTCATGTTTCCCTAAATGATTAATAGACTACTCGGCTATTGAAAGACTGCAATATCTATGGTCTATAATTGCTGCAGTCCAGTAAGGTCTTAAAAAATGCAAAACACCTCAGTTCTGATGTTAACTTTTTTAAATCACATTTTCACAGTCGGGCTACATCTGTCAATAAATGCAATTATCAGCACCTCTGTTGCTACTGCAACAATAAAAATGATTTTCATTATGAAATCCATTTAATAACATTAATGAAAATATTTATTTACCATATTAAGAAAAGCCATTAACATTTTCTTTTAAAGGCTAATCGGAAACACTAAAATAGTCATTCCAGGCCAGCATCTCAGCAAGGAAATTGTGTAGCTTTTGTAGCTTTGTGTAGCAAAGAAAACTCATTCCGAACAGAAAAGAGAGACTAAGTGCACCGGAGTGGCCCAGGCCATCTCACCGAACGGCAGAGCTGACTGTCTTGCAGACTGCCCAGCTCTTCTGAGAGAGCCTGACTCCTAAACTCCCACAGCAGGGAGAACTTGCAGGCCTGGGCATTAGGAAAGGAAAATATTTTCATGAGCTAGCAAATAGCTGCTATAATTAATTAGTATGCTAGATGCATAATCCAAAAAGAGGAATAAAATATTGAAAAATGGTGTGGAGTATTTTTAGAAATTTTGTTTAAAAACTATTGTTTAACATCGATGTGGCTAAACAGACACTTTCGAGCTAGCTGCTATCTCTCTGTCACTCCTACAGCACTTCATAGCAACCATTAATGTAATTATTTCTTGACTCGAAATATTACATTTAGGTTGATTTCAAGCATCATTTTAAGCATCACACCATGATCAGGAGACGCTCCGGATTCTTGTTCTCAGAAAAGAAAAACCCCAAGGACTCTCGGCACTTGACAGCACCGGGCTCCACGGTGCCACCTCACAGCTTGACGCAGTGCGTTCACTCACCGCAGGGCACAGGTCCCGCAGAGCAGCCGCGTGGGCCGTGGGACGGAGGGTCTCCACCAGCACAGGAATACAGACACTATGAACCACATTCACACAGCTCTTGCAGCCTTTTCTCTACTGTTAGTCAAGGTGAATTGCTCTAAATAATGCGCTCAGGCAAAAAATGCATTTGGGCAGCTATACTTATAGTCATGCTTGTGGGTAGTAAATCAGAAACAGAAGGTTATAACTAAAACAAATAAGAAAAAGGCATACACTTAAAATACAAATACCTCTCTAGTTGCTTACTGTCTTTCATCCAGGGGGCCAAAGAGAGAGATCCTCCAAGAAGGTACACCACGAAATCCTACTTTTTGCTCTCGGTACCAGCTTTCTGTCTCCTATACTGTCAGCTCTGAAGACCAGTTCAGAATAGTAACCACTCAATAGGTAAATCCTGAATTTCGGGTTGAAGGCTAGTCTTTAGGCTGGTCATCTAACTCCCTATGTAGAGCCACCATATTTCAGGTATTCCAGGCAGCCACTTCTTCTGCTTCCCTTTTTTTCAAACCAAGTTTCTTACTTTTTATCCAAATCCACTGCAGCCTTGATGACCCATAACTAAGGCCTCCATTGCCTTTCGGAAGTGGAGGGTTTATCTGTGAATGTAAATTCCCTGGAAGGCTCTCTATAAATGACTGCCTGTGATAATGACGGTTCTCTCCCTGCAGCTCCCATTTTTTCCTCAGGTTTGCACTTAATCTGACAACGCTCTTCTTGACCCAAGTGATCAAAAGCCATTTCTCCTCTGTACTGAGACTGCTGTTTCCTCCCCAAGCCAAACTCCTGCCTTACGCAAGCTACTGATACTCTTGTATTAACATCACAGAAAACACTATTATAAAGATGTTCTGTGAAGCTCTGGTCTACCAACAGGTTTTAAACAGACTGGTAATGTGTGAGGCTCTTGACCTATCAACAGGTTTTAAACAGACCTATAAGACGAGTTCTTTAGTCCACAGACTGGGGAATAATTACTGCATCTAGCAATCTATATGAGATAAATATTCTCATATTTATATGAGAATAAATACTCCCTTGTCTTGTCTCCAATAGTGATCTCCAGCGTTACAGAGTCCTGCCGCAGGCATGGAAATTTTAAGTGGGTTTCAAGGCCCTATGTCAGCTGGACTGCCCTTCACAGGCATGGCTCCCAGCTCCGTGCTGGGCACTACGCTGGAGTAACGGCAGGGAGCACCCTGGAGCAGCCTGGCCTCACAAGCATGCCAGGGTGATCAGAAAGCTTGGTAGCAAAGCTACGTCCTTCAACTGTGAGCGCTCCAAGCAGCACTGCTTTCCTCCTGCACAAATCCTAAATAAAACTAGCCTTTGCCATGGATGCATAATAACAGTTAATTAATCCTCCAAGACACACAAGAGATTGCAAAGTGAAGGGCAGCTTCCAAATACAGCTGAGAGGAGGAAATGCCCTTTTAGGTGTAATTTGCTGAGCACTCTCCTTTTCTCCCTGTTCAGCAAGGCAGTTTCTGAGCCAAGGTCTCAAACTGACAAGACTTTTAACCGATTCAAAAATGAGTTCCCTGCTGCACTGACCCCACTGACCCTCCCCTGCTAACTGTGGTGGCAGATGGCAACACCATGGAGATAGGAGAAAGATGAAGAGTGTCACAGCTTGCAGCAGGAAGCCAAAGCAATGGATCAAACAATCTCTAGAACCAGAAACATTGCAACTTGTAATTCCTTTTTTACTCCTGGCAGAGTAACTACTGAGAACATTATCTGAAAAGCATACGACTGCAGATTTGGAAGCCAATTTTCTTGGGATCATTAAGAACATCAGAAAATTCAGCAAGTTTATTTGCACGGTAATTATTTCTTTCTCAAGTACTTGCAAGTTTATAGTGGCAGAAGGGGAACATTAAAACATATGAACCAAAATGGTCCCCAGGCAGTAAGAGGGTACATGTCACCCATACATTACGGGTATACATCTATTAATGAACTTCCACGAGAACAGGAACTCATAAATAACAAGTAACACAGTATATCCACTGAAGAGAAAGCAAGCTAGAGTTTGTTTCTATTATTCAGCAGTTGTCAGAAGCTGGTTCCCAAAGCATGATGGATTGGATCTTTCCCGACATCGCTAAAATCAAAAAGGAAATTGTTTTCTATTATTAATCATAGGAGTTTATCTCATGTTCTCAGAGCACACAGAAATAGTGAAACAGCATCTGGTAACAGTACATTACAGAAGTATGAACTTCAGTGCACAGTAAGACATTTGGAAGAGTTTTCCTCCAGCTCATGAAAATGTCAGATATACTCCTCATCTGACACAGCAAACCTACTTTATGGGAAGCCAACATAGAAAGAGCACCAAGGCCTCCAGCCTTTATGTGACAAACGCATGCACATTCAAGAGCCCCAACCATACTCGACACCATCTTACTTCTCACCTCCCACTTGACAATCCCTTGAAGAGGCTTCAGCTATCAGTTCTACCAAACAGCAAATACCCTGAAAATGGTGAAGGTAAAGACAGGACAAATGAAGGTAGAATCAGGTTCTATTCCAAAATTGACAACTTGTAGCTATTACAAAGGTAACAAAAAAATACGTGGACTAAGAGAGAAAATGTTTGGTCAATAACTTTATCAACATGAAGTTAAAGAGATCAGATTTTGTTTTCTTTCCACAAATAAATAATGAGCACATGTTTTCCTGGGTAACAGCTCCATGAGCCCCACCACATTGCAGAGCATCCTGCCTCGCACAATCGCCACCCCGTTACCTCTCATGCTCTCACGTTCACTGCCCCGTCCCTCCGACCTTGTGTGCTGTTGCAAAGCATCACACGTCACAGAGGAAATCGGGCTTGTGACTCACCTCCCTAGGAAAGCCTCTCAAAATGGCCCTGGAAACAAGGACCGTATGTTCTCCTCACTCCAGCAGACGAGTTTGGTTCACAACCCTGGTTAAGCAAGAGGCAGGCGCAGGCAGCGGCCTCAGCAGGCCTGTGTGCCGCAGCCAACCCCACAGGACAAACACCTCACCCTGAAGATAGACCTTATTAAAGGGTTTTCATAGAGTAACTGAACTTATGACAAGCCAGCCAAGCTTGCAGACTGAGCGTTCATCAAGTTTTTTTGAGTTCAGAGCAAACTCTCTTTAGTACTATCACTGCTACAGAGTTTCCGGGAAGGTTTTGGATTTCACACGCAAAATTTTCTGGAGATGGTTATCCTGTTATATGATTGGGCTCAGTACTTTAGAATTATAAAAAAGCCACTATGACAGAAGCTTAAGCTGAAATCTTGCCCTCATTCACACCAATCTTCAAAGAGGTTAGCTTCAGAAAACACAGGGAAAAGCCTGAAACCCAAAGCAATGTTTTGAAACTCCCTAACCACCAGAAACGTCAGGTGAAGAAAAACTCTTTATGAATCATACGGAAACCCTGTCAACTCAAAGCGCCCACCAGGTTCTAGGCCAGGTTCGGAGGTTCTTGATCACGTCTAAAATGCCCAAAAGTCCAAAGGCATCAGCATGGTCACTTCAGGGCAAATACTTCAGCAGACTGTCAGTATGACTTACCTACTAAACTCCTTACCTAGGTTTTTTACCAGGAAAATATCTCTCTGCTTACCCAACAGGCCTTGTATCTGTTTATCTTGCAAATGATAATGTATTCTATTCTTTTTTTCTTTTTTTCGGATGTCCTTTTTTGATCCCAATTCCACATTCTCAAACCATCTCAGGATTAGACATCTTATAGAGCTTCCTCAACGAGGAATGTTTTGGGGAACCAATATAAATACCTGTGCATTTAGTCAGTATCTCACTTACACAGAAAAACAGCCAAAAAAAGGAACAGAAAAGATCCTTGCCCTAACAGGTAATAATTGATCCTTATTGTGTACATACTATTATAGTAATACCATGAGAGGTGAGAAGGTTCCCTGACAAACGAAATTGCATTTACATTTTGCTATAACTCTTTACTATCCCTATTAGCTCATTAGAGACCAGCATGGTGTTTATAACTGCCCTGACCTGTACAGAATAAAACCTGTTAATATTGGCAGTGACGTTGGTACTGGCAGTGCAAGCTAGAGATACAGAAGTTAATTATGTTCAAACTGAAGTAAATTTGGGAAATGTATTTCAATGCACTCAGCATTTGGCTACCTTTCAAGGTAGAATCTCCTGTAAATGCCCAACTTCATTTCCCCAATGAACTTTTACAGGCTTTTGTTTCAGCAATTAGCAGTTTTGTCAAGGAAAAGTTCCCTGGGTAGGGACCAAATGTAAAGAAGTGAGCTGGCAATTCTATATCTCCATCTAAAGAACCCATCCTTCCATCAGCAGCTAAGTGAATTCAAGTGTCAATTCATTCACCTTCAGCTTTTATCCCTCAGAAAGTAGAAAGATGTGCATTAATATACTGGACTGAAAACGCTTTTTATCGCTATAATTTCCACAACTACAAGACAAATCACTAGCAGAGAATGCTGCTATCAATGGCACTGTTTAGCACTTTACAAAATTTACTCAGCTATTCACAGAAACTGTGAGTATCCTGAAAACTGCCTCCCTCCCTAAGGACACATACAGGCTTCTCAGATATTTTGAAGCTAATAACTCCTACACGGCTCCCAAATACATCCATGGTCAGTGGAAAAAATGAGACATCTAATCTTGTACAAATTCCCTAATAATTAACATAAATATGAAGGTTAATTAAAAAGAAGAAAAATTAATTGTATAAATTTATATAAATGCAAATAACATCAAGGGAATATTTAAAGTATTTATGAAAATGTACCAATGTATAAAGTTATATAAAGGCATATAAAGCTATATAATATTTAAGTATATAATAAATAACTTAGACTTGCACCTTAAAACCACCTGTTTAGACCTACATTAAAAACAGAATATAAAGACTAGCGTGGATATTTGCTAAAATCAATATTACATAGTCATAAATAAATAGTAATAATGTCTCTTTTTTTTTTTCACTACAAGGCTACTTTAATTCCTAAAAAAAACAGAAGCTATCAGATCTGTTCTAATATACATATTAGTATATATTACTTCCATATCAGATCTAAATATACATAGTACAATTTTTCAAAATTCCAGTACAGTCTTTCAATTTTTCCACACGCCATGCACAGTGTGAAAGCATTATTAGAGTTCAGAAGAATCCCAAATTCCTGGCCAATTTCTAAAGTACTGGGTTTTTTTCACTTTAATAATAGAAAAAAAACCCACTCATGAAATAATATTCTGAAATTTCATGTTAATTTTGCTGACATCTCTATGCCATAATGTACTATACTTGCTTTGCAACATAGTGGGTTCACAGCTTAATATATATATATATTCTACATAATTTATTATCTTTAGGTTTTAAGTTGAAATTAACAAATTTCAAATTTGCTTTTCTAATCCACAGCTGTTTAATTAGTTGCTTGCTTAATGAGTCCCATAATGGATTGTCTCTTACTGTTATTCTGATCAGGATTTGGATTAAAGTATGGTGTAGGAATGAGAGATTTCTTGCTGAGATGATACAATATAAACCTGAATCAAGGAAAACTCCAGAATACAAAAATACAGAGTGGTTCATCAAAAAGGACAATTCTTCTGGAAATGATGAGGGAATTAGGATTATTTTCTGAGTTACAAAAACATACTCAGAGCTCCATAAACAAAAGACATATACGGTCTTGAATTTTATTGTAATGGACACTTGAAATACACAAGGAGAAGCATCCGATACTGCTGTGTTGAGTAATCTTGCCTTGGGGTGCTGACCAGTCGCCAGGTTTTACCACAGAAATTGTTGGAGTTTGGTGTTAATGGTAGGTGAGCTATACTTGGAGGTAGTAAAACGGACTGTAGGATGTTTGAGGAAGAAGAGGAGCTACATGACTGTATGATGTTGACAGGATTGGAATTACTTTTGCTAAACATCCAATTCAACATATTTAATGCCATGGAGATTGTGTACACAGCCTGAACACCACTGGCCAGGCAGATAAAGATATGATCTTTCCAAGAAAAATGAATATTCTTTGGAATACGCATTGGGAACATCATTTGAGATGTGGCTGTATCATTTCCATCATGGAGAAAAGCTGAGTCAGAACGTAACAGACTGATTCACATCTTTATTAGACAACCAAATAGCTATGACATTGCAGAGGCCCCTCTTACGAAAAGGCAGCTTCACTGGCAGAACTTCTGACATCCCAGAGATACTTTTCCACTTTCAGTAATATTAGCCAGGATTTTTTTTTTTTTTTGCATTGTAGTATTTCTTCTGTGAGCTTTGAGGATTTCACTATTTCAATAGTAACCAAATCTCCACCAAGTCAACATTCTCTCCTGCCGTCACACAGACCAACCACACTTGTCCATGTCCTGTTTGATATTTGATGTTTCCTGCCCTTGGAGTTGGCAATGACAGTGTCTTTTCTTTTCTTGTTTAGCACAAGTCGTTTGCTTCCAGCCCCTTCGCAGGAAGCATCAGCCACCTTGGCTCCCCAACGCTGACAACAGGCAGCCCCACAGCACTTCTTGCAGAGATTTCCTGAAAGGTTCCCTATGCAGCTTGGAAAGCTCCCAATTAAGGCTCTCTTTTCTCTACCTTGCTTCATATATTTCTTTATTCCAGCTTTCCTTCAAGTCTAAGACACATTTTTTAATTTATATAAAAACTAGCAGAAAGTTGTGACATGTTTTCAGGCCCTTATTTCAGCATTCACATTCATCACATATTCCTAATTAACTGAATGCGTCAGCAGTTCCTTGGAACTGGAAATCAGTAGAATATTATTCCCATTAAGACCATGCAGGTTTCAATCAGGATGTTCATTATGAAATTCTGTCCTTTAAAATAACTTTGCAGAATTACATTAAACTTATTGTCCAAACAAATTACCTCTTTTAATTAAGATATGAACTTCAGGTTTATTTTCTCATCATTTTCTCTCAGAGACATAGGCTATAAAGCTAAAACTGAATTTCCTTCTCTGCATGCAGGGTTCTGTCATTTTTCTCTATATTGGTTTGCCTCTTACTCTGAAGCAGTCCCACTGATTTTCACAATGGCTCTGTTGAGTAAGGAACATCTCAGATGAACAAGACAATCAAAATACAGCCCTAAAATAAGAAGCATAATAAAGCTGTTATCCTGATATCTGTGGGGATGTCAAGCATTCCTCAGCTTTTTTGAAGAATCATTTATACAAACATTTAAGCCCTCAAAGCCAACACATTTACAAATCATTTAGACATAATCGTCTTGTCACTTACATACAGCTCAACAAACATGTCATTGGGGAAACCCTACAATGTAATTAGCATTGGGTTGAATGACAACTGAAGAAAAAACATTAGCATCATTTCCTAACTGAAAGGCTATATCTACCATGTTTCAACACTCACTTCACCAGGAAGATTGATTTTTTCACATTATGGAACCTTCAACTTAATTTCACTATTTTAATATTGGCTTGGCCTTAAGGTTTTCTGATTAGTCGTGCAGTCAAAATTTTATTCTCAAGAATGTAAGAGATTAGGACAAGTTGCCTGATTACATAATAAAAAGATCTAGGGAAGTGAGAGAGAAAACTACTGATTTTTTTTATGGAGGCCAATTTTCTAGGTAAATTTAGGAAAGAAACAGGGAGTGTCATTTGAAATCCATTCAAACTTATTTTTCTAAAAAAAAAAAAAAAAAAAAAGCATTTGTTTTTCTGATTTTTCTTGACCTCCAAGGGTCTTATTTTAGAGACTATATTGTAAAATTCCATACAGCAAATGTGCACACAGCAGCAAAAATCTTGCAAGCATGTTTACCTGTGTTACAGTATATTTCTCTCCATTAATAGCAAAATAACAGCAAAGATGTAAGAGAGGACACCTGCTCGTGCATCATTTCAAAACACATACACACCTCCTCTCCAAGCAGCACAACAGACTTAAGCTCCTCATCACAGGAAGGGTTCACCAGCACATCTGAATTCTATAAAGTGCTATTAGTACCTGATTAAATATTAATTACAGGATTGTAGTTGTACAGCATCTGACTGGGGAAAGACCATTAGTGAATCACAGCTTTTCTGCCAAAAATTGCCAAGCACAGCAAAATGTTACTTTCTGCCCTATTTCCAACTACGTCCTTGGAGTACTGTGTGCAGTTCTGGGCTCCCCAGTGCAGGAGGGACGTGGAGCTGCTGGAGAGAGTCCAACACAGGGCTAAAAAGATGCTGCCCTATGAGCAAAGGCTGAGAGAGCTGGGCCTGTCTGGGCCTGTTCAGCCTGGAGAAGAGAGGGCTGAGAGGGGACCTGACCAGTGTGTATAAGTGCCTCAAGAGAGGGAGTGAGGAGGACGGGGCCGGCCTCTTCTCGGTGGTGGCCAGGGATAGGACTAGAGGAAACAGCCACAGATTGAGGCACCAAAAGCTCCACAGGAACTTGAGAAAGAATTTCTTAACGGTGAGGGTGACAGAGCACTGGAACAGGCTGCCCAGAGAGGTGGTGGAGTCTCCTGCTCTGTAGATCTTCAAAACCCTCCTGGACACCACCCTGTGCCACATGCTCTAGGCGACCCTGCGTGTGCAGGGGGGTTGGACTAGATGACCTCTACAGGTCCCTTCCAACCTTACACATTCTATGATTCTATGATTAACAGATTAATTCAGCGGTCTGAAAGCACCAGCCACGCACGATGGGGAAGGCTGTGATCAAGTGTCCTCCTTTCTTCTACACAGACAGAAAAGCTGCCCATGGAGCATGCCTGGGAGATGGGGGCAGGATTCACAGCAGCAGACGCTAGATCTACATTTTCAGGCTCACACGAAGCAAAGCCACTCGGTAGAGTCAAAGTCACGGTCTGCACGGACGGGTCCTCTCCTCCGCTGCCGGCAGCTCTGCACAGCCTGTCCTCCCGCCACCCGCTGACCGGCCCGGCCCCGGCGCCTACGGAAGGGCTGTCTCCAGTCAGCCGTGCGTGTGCTGTCAGGCTGCGCTCCGTCAAGCAGAGCGGACGGAGCACACGCGGCCTTCACGGTCTCGCACAACCGCAGCCTGCCCGGGGCCTCTCCTGGCACAGCCAGAGCTCCCCGGCGCAGCAGTGAACCAGCCTACGATGACCAGCCTCAAAACCACTGTCTTGGCTCAGGAGAACAAAGCTTTTCTACCGCTGCTGAACTTCTCACTGGACTTCAATTTGCATTTTCAACATACACACATCACTGAGGGCTTATTTTGTCATTTTGGCACACAATCTCCTTCACATTCCTGTAAAGTTCAGTGATTCTCTCAAAATATCACTGCTTTTTCTCTTAGGAAACTTTGGCTGTTTGATCCTACAAGCACTTGAATTTTACCAACTGAAGAGAGTAGACTTGGTGCCTCAGCTGTAAAATCAGAGATAATTCATATTTTGCTAATTTACAGAAACCATATAAGGACTGAAAGCTCAGGCACTACCACAGAAAAGTCTGAACAAATATTTTCCAAAGACTATTTTCAAAAGGTATTGCTTGGGACATCTTTAAATTCTTAAGTATCATCATTCAGTGCAGTGAACAATGTTAGTGAGGAGAGGAAGCACTCAGGCTCCATATGATTAAAACATGGGCTCAGTAACAACTGCAGAAATGGCAGTCACACCAAAAGTCAGGAATACCTACACCCAGCATAGAGGCATCACAGGTTCAGGATCTTCCTTTCTGTAGAATGATCTGAACTTCCATTTCGCATAGCCCCAGGCAGCTCAAACACTCAAAAATATTCTGTGAGGGTTATTTCAATCTCTGCTGGAACAGCATCACTAGCACAGATGCTGATCTCTGAGCATTTTATCTCAAGTCTCCGAATGTTTCTCAGATGAACCTTTTAACTTCCAGGCTACTGATCCATTCACACTTTCTCTGCTTCCATGACTCAGGGCAATATTTTTTTAAGTGATTTACTAAGCGACAGAGGCAAGGTCACAGTGGTAGAATCAGCTATAAAATTGCTTCCTGTTTTCTCACACTAGAACACTAAACTTAATTTTTTTTTCACCAGAATTTCTGTGTTCAAGGTGCCCTCCAGATTTTTGCATGTTTCCTCAGAGCACTGAAATACTTCATGATACTCATGAGAGTGCTGGACGGCAGAGATGCATGACCCCAGCCCAAGGAACTTACAGCCTCACGAAGCAGGCGAGGGCAAGGTGTCTGTACACTCCATACGCTCCAGGTATGTAGGGCAACGATACTGAATTCTCACCCATGCTCTTCTAGGGCCTTCTCACTTAGCGCTGTCTTCTCTCCCTGTCTTCTAGAGTCTTGGCTTTCTTGACATCCCTTCACGGCCCTGATCTCAGTTTCCAGGAATCTCCCTACCATTCACTTGCATCTCTCTTTTTTTTTTTCTTTCCATCACTGTCTTGCCCTTCATCTAGTCTCTCCCTTCGTTCTTTCTTTTATGTTCCTTTGTCAGATCTCTTGAAGATGACTATGAAATGAAGCCTATCCTCTCTTTGGATTAATGAATGGAGGACAATTACAGCTCCATTCTTCTTTCCAGTCACACAGGACACACACTTAATGCTTAGGAATTAGTAAGTCCTCAAGCAGGTTTATGCGAACTCCTGCATTTTTTTTCTTCAGAGAAATCTATAAAATGAAAAAGGACACTATTATTCAGAAGCATCTTTGCACTGGTTGGAGAAGCTGGGCATCCTCAGTTATGACGAACTAGCTCCCTAGAGGCCAGGACTTATCCTGTCTGGTTCCCAAGAAGCTTTCTCTCAAATGACTCAAAGTACCACATTTTCAGTACTTTTTGTGACTTAGAGCGGTTGCTAATGGAAAACTAGTAACATCTGAGGTGGTTAGGAATGCGGCAGGCAAATCAGCAGAGTACCAGCACATCAGCAACTCCCAAGGGCTCTGTGCAAAGCATTTCTCCCACCTGGTACCCCTGACAAAAAAGAAGGGTAAATAAGATCACATGTGGAAATATAGAACTACATTTAGTGACAGAATTTGAGAACGTTTTTCCACTTCACCCATTCTTCCTTTAATATATACAAAATTGTTCCATGTGATCTGACTTCCCCAACCCCTCTTGGAATTCCTGAGCAACCAGACAGCCACAGCTTGTAACTGCTGTTTTAATTCCAAGGGAGCTTTACCAGATTTCTCCTTTCAAAGTTTTGTCGAAGTGGGATTAAGCTGTTAAGAAACGAATGCAAAGGAACCCCGTGTAGACAGGGAGCAGTCAGGCGTTCTGCAGCTACTCTCATCCTGGGAGAGTACGGGCCTTTCTTTGCAGATAGACTTGATCCTAGCTTACACTTGTAATTATTTGGTGCTGCTCATTGTCACAGAAATGAAAGGATTTACATTTTTTTAAATAACTGTTGTAGAATAATAGGAGAAGTTTTAATGAATTTTAAAACACGTGTTACCACAACAATTAAAAGGTTCAGCCTGCACTATCTAGAAGAACTGTATAGAACAGGGGGGTAAACTAGTGTTGCCCCTCCTTTCCTTTATTAATACATTTTTACCTTCTGCATACTTATGTAATTAGCTATGCACTTTTTAAAATTTTAAAATGAAGAGCTGCAAGCACCATATATAATGTTATATTCTAAAACTGTGCAATTCTCAGGAGCCACAGCGAAGCTTTTCATTAGGTATTTGCCTCTGTATCACTGGTCTTCTTGCTTTTTGTATATTTTTTCCACTTTCAGTCAAAGTGTTTAAAAACAAGGCTGACTAGGAAAGTCCAACAATTAATTCCAACAGTGAAGGCAACAACAAAAACACACTGTAATAGATTTAAAATAGGCCAGTGTTTCAATGTTGCTGCCTTCCACAGTCCGTAGACATAAGCCCTAACTCATCCTTTGAAATCAGGATGAGGCTGCTGATGCAGGCAGCTCTGGTTCCACCTGGGAGGTAACGAGGTGAAGTCACTGCATAGGACAGTAAAAAGCAGAGCCAGCCGAGAAGGCACCGTTTAATTCAGTGGCTCCCCAGAGAGGCGCGTCAACAGCAGGGGCACAGCTGACAAGTGAGACGCTGCTCTGTACAACACTTCATTACCCATTATGGGCCTTCGGAATAGCAAATAGTTAAAAGGTCACAGGGGAATAGAACCATATCAAAGGAATCCGTACAAATACCCTCTGTGGTTAGTAGACCAAAATTCAGCAAGTTGGCGGGTTGGCACAGGGCTTTGTTGCTTGAATTTTGTTAGAAATGAGTCTTCTCAAAAATGTCTGCCCAGACTGTACACTGCTTTATCGTATACACAGCATAGAAAGACCTTGCTCTTAGTCTTCATATAGTCTTCATGCTATATAAAGGGTGGGTAACAAAAGACAGCAGGACTTAATATTTTTACAATATCTCCTTGCTACTCTGTTTGCTTTTGTCACTCTCTAAAAAAAAATCTTCTATAAGCAGTCAAACGTTTTCATAACAGATTTTTGTCATGTTATGAACTCCACTATTTAAGGAGAACACACTCCTTGTATGGTTGGGATATTTAAAATGTCTTTTGCACGTGAGACTGACTCCGTCCAGAGTCCATCCACCTGCCTCTTGGTTAGCTACAAGCACTGCTCACCACACAGGTTCTTCCCTTCAGAGCCCTCTGAGGCACTCATGCACTACCACAAGTTCTTGCTCTGTTCAAAGAAGCACCTAGGTAAGGATAATGGCATCACCCTAACTAATTATTGATGGATAATCAGCTAGGCTATTTTCAGCAAAAACTAGTTTTCTGAGTAAAATATACCCAGCGGCCCCGCCAGGGTATCCTCCCCTCCTGAAAATGGCATTAACCGTTGCCATACACATGGCTCTTCCGGTTTCTTCAACTACCCATTCCCAACCGGCGATGGTGCTTGTCTGCAGGCTAGGAGAACCTGCCCAAAGACCCAACGCTTTTACGAAGCTGCCGAAATCCTAAATCACTTCCACGAGCTGCACTGCCCTATCCACAGCCAGCAAATCCAGTAGCATTTAATCCCTCAAGTGCCACATTTGTAGCCTTGTAGCAAGCAGTGCAGCCTGAATCCCCACCATCTAACTGTGCAAATCCCAGGAAATTTCCTCATGGCTGGGCAGTGCTGCCCCTTGCTGAGGCAATCATTGATGAGATTGTACTTGGTCTTGAAAAGAAGCTGTTGCAACTTCACTGACACGAACAGGAGAACGGAACAGAGAAAACTGTTTACGAAAAAACCAGCTTTCTCACCCTGCTATCATGGTGGATTCCATTCAAGAGATTCTAATTTACTATACTTAAAAGCAAGCACTTAACAAGTAACCTAGATCCTCTTCCTGCATATCGGAAAGTTGTCTTTGCTGTCTCCCCTTTGTTGCCTCCTAAGTTCTTGAACAAAGGTTTGAACAGATTTCTAGGCAAAATGGAAGCCAGAGTCTAGCATATGGCAATATCCATTTCTTTTCTCCTCCTAGTAAGTCTCCAGGGCTTTAATCAAATAATTATTTGATGTCTTCTCTATAAAGGAGTTTCACTGTCAGAACAGAAATAGCCAGAGAGCAGTAAAATGCTGAAGTTGAAATGTCAATTCACTAATGCCATTTCTTTTTATTAAAAAAAGAAAGAATCAGGCTCCAGGTGAGTAAATGACCACTGCTGTTTTTTGTCGTTACTGCTGCTGACAGACCAAAATGTCTTTGATCTGTGCAGAGCGATTCTTCTCAGGGAAGATGTGGGTACATATTTGCTGATGTGCTTAACCTGCTGTTTGAATTTCAGATTTGCATTTCAGTGCAGTGGGAAATTCTAATAACACTCTAATAAGATTTTTAATTAGCAGATATATATTTACACTTTCAGGGAGTTTTCTTTTGTCTAAGAAATAGGTGATTTTTCTTTTCATTTCTCAATGGCTGTGGACTGAGAGCATATTATGCTGGTATTTCTCTCAAAGTGACTTCTCTTAAAAGGATTTAAATTTTATATTCCATTTGCATTCGGAACTGTTCAGTTCAAAACCTCTCTTATCTAGAAACTAATGATGTGTTTATATTAGGATCACTGTACTGCTTTCATAAATAAGAAATCAGGCTACCTTTAACTATCTAGCATCAGAAATGATTGCCATCTTAAATACGCATCATCTTTTTAATTCATAAGAATGGCTCTGAAAGTTTAAAAAGAATTGAATATGTATTTTGGTTTTTTTTCATTATATTTTTTGCCTGATACAGTGGAATGATTAGATGTTTCGGCGAAATTTTCTTTATCTATTGCTTTTCTCCAATATATAGTCAAGCAGTTTAAGAAGAGAGATAATGGTGAAAAGAATAAAAACTGAATTCAGAAATGAGAATACAGTAGACCTAGCTCAGGCTCTAGATGTCTATAATATAAATAAAGGTACAGAACATAGCACATCACAGGCGTATTCCAAGAAAACCAAAAGATAATGCTGGAATTTGAATATTAAATTGTGTAGAAAAGCTAAAGTAAAGCAATTAGCAGTCACCAAAATATTTTGTGTGTGTCTGAAAAAAGCGTACCTGAGAAAGCAATTCCTAACTGTAAAGAAATCTGTCATGATAGCAGAGCAATCTGACACCTCAGTATGTATCAACACGAAGACGCCACTCTCTACAAAAGGCAGTGGAATTCTGAAGAAATCTAAGCAGCCTCCAAGCTGCTTGGGGGTTAGCAGATCATTCATGGTAGGTTTCAGATTTGGTTGAACTATATCTGCTGCTCTGCACTTACTCCTCCCTCTTTCATCACTTTTTTATATCCCTAAGCTACAATTACTTGAGATAGGGTAGTTTCCTATTCGTCTTTTTTTTTTTTCCTTTCCTTCATCAAAATTAAATGCATATTCATATATTATCACAATTTTTTCCAAGATCATATGAGAATAATCTTAATCTGCTGAAGAGTATTTCTGTCAGAATCCATTAATCATTTCCTTTAGAATATGTTATCTCATTCCATTATTCAACATAAATAATGCAATCCTGTATTGTCCTCACTGCCCCATAATGATACCAGTTCAGTACTTTGTGGCAGCAACACAGGGACTGCCATCCAGCAAAAGATTTCCAAGGCTGCTCCTGTGCAAAGGCCGCACTGAGAGATCCAGGTCTGCCCACTGCTCTGGACATCAGAACAGTATTGGGAGAAGGCCATGGAAGGACAAGTGTGGTCTCTATGTCCACACTTTTAGACTAAGGAAAATAAATTCTCATTCGTTAAATCTTTCTTCATACTTTACTCAGAGCAGACACGAACCTATGGCTTGCATGCAATATATACTTATTAGATACGTTTTATTTCAAAAGACCATAGTGAACAAATGAACTAGCAGTTCAAGATCTGGACAGATCTGCTGCAGCAAGGATCTAGGGTATGTTTCCAGCCCTGGCCCAGTACTGAACCCAGTACTGCCCCAGGAGCCCACTCTGTCATGAGCCCTTCCTGTAGGGCAGGTCAACACCATTTCTCCTGATAAAGCTGCAGAGAGCAAGCAGCAGCATGAGGCAGCTTCATTCCCGTCTCAATTTCTCCTTTCTCCTCTGACCCTTCAGGCAGAGCTCAGGGAGCTGACACCACGCAGCAGGAAGGGGTCTCAGGAACGCTGCCCCACGACGGTGACGCTCCCTCTTGGTTGTGCTCCAGTCCCGGGGAGCACCACGCACCTCCCAGGTGCAAACCTGGTGCAGTCTCTGGACTGTCCTTTGGGGGCAATGCCATTATCTGGATTTCTGAATGGTTCCTTTCTCTACCATTTCACCAAGCCATGTACTATAAAATGACACACAGGCTTGCCTCTGAATTCATTTGACTGATTGCTGTTTTACAGATGACATTCAGCTTTATCCCAGCACCATTTCCAACTAAATCACTTGACCTTCTCTACATTTATTGCTGAATCAGCAGTAGACTTGCTGGGATGACGACTCTGACATTTGAAGGCTCACAGTCACGGTCAGAGACTGCTCCACGACACCCTACAAGCTCCCTGGACACCATGAGGCCTCCTAACACCTCACTTCCAGCAGAGTCACCCTCTGAAATTATATGCCTTCCCCTCACCCCAAAACAAGATTTTTCGGTCCTCTTTTATCCCACACTAACTCCTGTGCCTATGCTAACAAATAGAAGTCAAATACTGGAAAAAAATGTGAATATGTGCAAACTCTGCACTCAACATATGTAGTTCAAGTTTTTCTTTCTCTAGCAGCTCATCAAGAGATTTTCCCAGATTCTCCAGTTTTTCCCGCCCATGTCCAGGTCTGGGTCATTTACATGCCTGGCATTCAATGCCAATTATCAATTTTAATATCTCCCAATAATTTCCAAAGGCCCTTTCCCTCACTAACATGCCTCTCCCCAAGCAGCGCAAAGCAGAAACTACAGCGACACAATGAACTCCGCAGCTGTGGGCCTGTGCTCAGCGCAGGGACAGCGCGGGCAGGGCCGGTGGCTGCACCCACTGGCACACACCAACCGGAGTCCCACAGGGGCAGCGCTCCAGGGCTTCCCGCTGCCCTCACAGGTCTCCCACGGCGGCCATTCCCTGCCAGCCAAGGGCTTCCGAGAGTCGCAGGGAAAAACTGCCAGCCTGGGAAAACCCCGCTCGCTGCAGCCTCCTCGCGAGAGGGCTCCCAGAGCTGCAGCAACACACTTTACAAACAAACCTATCAAAAGGATGACATTTCCACACGGCTGTCACAAGACCTACTGAAAAACAAAGCAAGCCTGCACCTCCACTTTTTATTTTACTATTTTGTTCTCTTCAGGGGCTGTCACATCAGGAATCGCACCGCTGTTATCAGAGAAACGTCAGTATTTCTTTCTTTCTGCTGTCATTACCTAGTTATAGATTACTGACGATTAAAAGAAGAATAATATTAGCACGGTGAATAGCCTTGCCTCATAACTTGGCTGTATACTCCCTACTCTAAATCTTCATTTGGTTGTAAAGTTTTCACCACCTCAAGCCCAACTATTGGTCTTTAATCAAAAGAATATATCCACTTCTCAAAAAAAGGGTGCTTTGGGTCTGTTAAAAATTGCCACTTTCTTTAACTGTCTAATTTTTCTAGCTCCTTTCACCCCATAGTCCGAAATTCGTATTTCTGAGACCTTTAAAACACTATTTTACCTGAAAGCAGAAGCAAGGAATTTCAGAATGGCGCAACAGAAACCAGTATGGCCCAGTGTCACATCAAATAGCCTACAACGATACGATCGGAGGCTGCTGTCCCCATTTCATAATCACTGCAGCCAGGCCTGCACCAGCAACGAACACGGCCGCTGGCTGGCCATGGCCGCTGCCTGTGTAACCCTTGCTTCACTTACTGCACCAGGTGAGCAGCACACCGAGAATGAAACAGAGCATTGGAGGACTGACAAGGAGATTTCCTGATTCAGATAAGCAGGCACTTTCCCAAAGAAGGATATGTGAAGTCAGCGTGGCAGCCTGAAGGAGCTCCCTGCCTATTCTTCAAGCTCACAGGAGCTCAGGCTGTCTCTGAGCTGATCCAGGACCATGGAGCTTCACAGTGTGAAGCCCGAGCTGATACATTGTGTACCCAAACTCATGCTGTTCAGTAGCATGGAGAAAGCGTGAGCTCAATGCAGCAAAATAGTTACTCAGGAAGAGAAGGAAGAGTTGGTTTTTTGTTTTGTTTTATAATGAAGTCTGTTTGTGTGAACATTCATCGGGAGAGTTCATGCCCTGTCTGAAGGGCTGTTGCAAGGACAGCGAGCTGCTCAGGTTGGCTCCTGAAAAAGGAGCAAACAAGAACACCATTCAGCTGTCCTCTCAGGACAAGAAGGAAAAAACACAGTTTTCCAAGAGGCGTAAATCTGCTCAATCTTCTGCTTGATAAATTTTGGTTTAATCATGATCAACAGAAGCATAGAGCCAGGGACCAGAAGAAAGAAACAAGCGTCCATCAGATGACGCTGGAATAGTATGTTTTTGTTGCCAGGGAAGGGAGCAGCTGAAGCCTCCAGGAACCACACGTGGTACAACCAGCTGCCTGCATGGTGTGCCCCAGGGACGAGGAGAAGAAGGTGCCATAGAAACAAAGCCCAGGAGTACCCAATGGAAACTAACTCCAGCGAGAGCTGCCATAACAGCACCAGCTTCTGTACAAACAGTCCTCCAGGGTGGCCTCGCACGAAATGGAAAACGCAGAGGCTGGAGATCAGAGGCTGGAGGCACCCAGGCTCCCGAGCAGGGCGGGCTGCAAGCTCACAAAGCTGTGGCTTGTTCTCCTGAACCCACCTTGCAGCTCCCACAGCAGGAGGGAGGCCCACAGCCCGCACTGGTACCTGGGCCCAAGCCGCTCCGCATGCGGCACACACATCTTGCAAGGAGGTAACTCCTGTCACCAGCTCCCTCGGCTGCCAACAGAGAATAGCTGCTTCACCACTTATATATGAATACATGTTTATGCAACAACATTATTAGAAATAGCTCTGAATAACCCACCGAGCAAAAGGTGCACTATACACTTAGTTTTACTTACATAGCACAGCATCTAAACTAGTGTTCCCAGCAGTGCTCTAGAGTTGAACTAATCTGTAAATATTCTATTCAAAACATTAAAAGGATGCAGACTGTGCTGTTTTATTTTTAAACAGGCAACAACTGCATTTTATTTTAGCAAACATTCCTCTTCATTCTCATTAACTGGAAAAGCTGTTTTCACAGTGGCTGATGAAAGCGGGATAAAGGATACCATGCCTCATGATTCCAAAGAAATTCCCAGCATTCACAAGCCTTTGAAGATAACAAAATAGGATCCAGTCAAACAGGCAACATTTTGTATAACTTAGCTAAAAATCCAGGAACAAGGTCTGGGGCTTAATATGGCCTGAATGACTCCAACCATAACCTCACTTAGAATCGAGCTCCAAACAAAGAGTTTGATGATCACACTGAGGCAACAAGCAGTAAGTGTCCTCAGACACCTCGAGTTTTCATTTTCCTTCTTTTTCTTATGATCCCTGACCCCTGCTCGGCAGTGATCACAGGCTTCCGCTCTTCTTTTATCTAAAAAATCCTTGAGAAGGTTGCAGGAGGTGAATACTGTGGCCATAGCCTACTTTTGTGTGACAGTTCTCCGAAATACTTATCAAATATACATGCCTGAAGCTCCTGGGTGGCACTTACTGTTGTGCCAGTTTAAGCACATTTAAAGGAACGCTGCCAACTGGTCTGAGGCTTTGCGTGTTGTTTGACTCCAATTCAGCTTGTTGTGTTTGAAGGCCAGGGATGTTAACTTAGCCTAGTAATTGCAGAAATGCAAGCTGCAACAATTACTTTAAGCTTGAGTTCAAAATAATTAGAATTCCTTCAAATTATCTTTTACAAAGTTATAAAGCACCCCCCCCAAACAACACTATGCTAATATCAGAGTATAGGAAAAGGAAGCCCTCCAGTATAGTTGTATTGCTGTGCTCAATTCCGCAAGCTCTACATTATTCAAAATAAAGGAACTTTTAAAACATATTTTAAATGTTTTCTCTATTTTTGCAAAAAACATCCACAAACAAAGATTTTTACCTATTCCAACGTTGTTCTATTCTATAAAGATAAGCTCTAACGTAAAGATAAGGCCACAGGAAAGTGCAAGCATCCTGATCAAGTTTCAGAATTTTTCAGTTCCAGTGCAACATCCTCCAGTGAAGGTAACTCCAGCCTCCAGTATCTATTATCTCAATACATGCAGGACACTTAGAAACACATGTGAAAAATGACAGGTGGATTTTAGCTTTAACATTTCTTCTATCAACTAGAAGGGATTGGACTCAACTTGCTTTTTCCATGGAAAGAAGTTAGAAAGGCACATGCACTTGTCTGTAATGAAAGGTGGTTCAGCAGCACGGAAGCAAACCTCTTTACCACCTTAGGTAACTTGTCAGAAGTCACACGATGCCTCAATAGCATCTCCCAACGCAGTGCATTCTGGATCCCATCTTCCAGACTTGCAGCTTATGAGGGTAGAAGCAGAGCTCCACTGCCTAAGATTGTCAACTTTGCAAGTGTTTGCCTTGCCGCATGTTAGGCTCTTCTGGTCCACGAAAGCATACACACGCTACTCCTGGTTTTCTGTAAAGGTGCCATTTCCCTACTTTGAAAAGCAAAATGAGGGAGAGACA
Source organism: Eudromia elegans (assembly GCA_003342815.1). NCBI lineage: Eukaryota > Metazoa > Chordata > Aves > Tinamiformes > Tinamidae > Eudromia > Eudromia elegans. Next base: position 351,089 of record PTEX01000135.1, read on the forward strand.
CAGATAGGGAGCTTGCCCAGGTCCCTGGGGTACCTTCTAGGAATACCTATCTCCTGTGCAATGACCACAGCAAAAACAACCTTGCTGTTACCACTTCTCTTTGGGTCTTCAGAAGAACACAGAGATTAAGCTCACAAAAGTGTAAATACTTAATCTTGCAGTTTGCATATTATATGATTACTGTCTAGCCTCTTAGGTTTTTGCTACAGCTGCTAATTTCCTTCCTAATTATTATACAAGAACATTTTAAAACATAACTATCAGAGAGGAGGGAAAGGTTTCCTCTCAGACTTCTGTCATTTCAGCCCAAGACTTTTCTCTGTCCCACGTTTAACAAGAAAGGAGTCTCCCTTTAACATTCACCTCTCATCTGACACTCATGGAACCTGGCAGTCAAATGAATGACATCTCCTAGTGGCACCAGAATAATTTATACATTATCATAACCATCTTCCACCTTCCTCTGTCCCCCGAAAGGGGAAAGCAGACTAACCATCACTTTCTTAAAGCTTTTTCTTCTCTTCTATTACAGCTCTCTGTTGTCTACTTAAAACTGTGTGGTTCAGAACATTTTCTCAGCGTACAGCAGATAACACACTGATAGATAGTAGGATAGTCTTAATGCCAGAAAATTTGGAGTGACTCATCTTCATGAAAGCAAGCCATCTGAGTCACTGCCATGATGACTAAGAGGAAGCCTGAGGAGAAGGCACCTTTCTGGAAGGAAGAATTGAAACTGCCCTAGTTTTCCAAATATACAACTTAGAGAGGAGCTTCCCATAGAGGTAATTTTTTTGAGTGAGGAAAGGAGAATTAAAACATCAAAAAGAGAAGGGCTAATGCATATATTAATAGTACAAATGAAAACCACCAGTTATATTGTGATATTTTCATTATTAGACCTCCTAATTAATAAATACTATCATTATTCTCTTGTTCTAGTAAATTAAGTTTTGCTAGGCTTTTTGTTAAACTGCTTGATTGCTTGTTTCCGTTGACCATTTAATAACAATTTCAACCACATAATCATCAAGTGACCACAGGGAAAATAAAATGTAGAAGATCCACAGCTCATTAAAGCTGTCAGCAGAAATGGATACATATGACACATTGGATAACACACTCAAATGTTTCTAGAGGTAAACATGGACTGACACTTATTCATCAAGCTTCACTTGGATAGTAACAAAAATATCAGCCTGTATCCTCTGAAACAAACAGTGCAAACTTGCTAGTGTCCTTATCAAAAGTTATAATATAATCTTTTATATATAAGGTACACATATATATATGTACATACAATACATGTTACACTGTAAGTTTGTTTACTGTGCAGAGCTATAAATTAGCAAGCTCTCAAATAAGACTACAGAAGTCATATAAATTTCCATCTCAGGCCCAAATGTGGTCCACACTACAGGAACTCCAAGACAAAACAATCTTCATCTACGTAAGTTATAATACTTTCATTTCAATATCTTACACAGAGCTATGGAAGGAAGAAAATTAATTCAATGGAGAAAGTCAGCAGAGACAGGTGGCAATCTGATCTATTCCCCACAAATTACACAGTCAGCTAACTTACCTAGCTGGCACTGACGTTGGTGTCTCGAAACAGCACCTCATGCCCACACCAGCGTGGTGGGCTTTGGGCTGCTGGGCAGTTGTGCTGAGGTTGAGGGCACCCCAAACCACACCTCACAGCTGCTCACATGTCATCCTGTGGCCTGGTGGATCAATCAATTCACTCATTTAGGCTCTTTGTCTTCTTTGCCTTTTATTTTGTTTATCCTTTCCATTTGTCCCTAGATGACTTTCTAGGTAGTGTCTTCTGTGATCTCACCTTCAAAATTTTAATTTTTTTTCCACATAGCATGGAAAAGGTTTTGTTCGTTTCTTCCTGCTGCCGATGGGATCCACACTACTGTGCAGTAAAGTGTCTTCTGAACACTTTCTGAGTTAGAATCATTTTCTTCTTCAAGTTTCAGCCCTTGTTGCCATACTGGCTTTACAAGTCTGATTTTTCTGCCTTCAAATTCACTGTCCATCCTGTGGCTTTTCTGGCCACATCTTTTGAGTACCAGTGTCACACAGATTAGACTAATCAATGGCTGTCACTAAATACCTTCTCTTCAACCTATTTTTCACTACCCTAAAATTCTTTAACTTTCAAGTTACAAAAGGCACCTTCCAACATGAGTTATTCTATGATTCTATTAAACACAGAGTTACAATGGCTTTGATAAAGAGCAGTAGCTTGTTAGCACCACCATAACTGAACAATTTTCAGATTCTGTATCACCATTACAGGACAAACCTTTCACACTAGACTCGGTGTTCAGACACTTCATAAGGACAGGAAGTACCTGAGTACGTAAAACAGAGAGCTCCACAGATGTCTCTCCAAGGGACATCACAGACCCATCTGCTCTAAATGATTTTGAGTATTTAACCTATGGCCTTTGACAGATACCACTGCTGGGTCTATCTGCAGCTGCTGAAGATATTCCTGCACGTGTTCACCCTGGCTCTACCACATCTGAGTCATTCCAGCCCCCAGTCAGGTCTTACCATAAAGGTGGGTTTGCATTAAAATCTGGGAGTGCAAAGGGGTGCAGGTGAGGGATCTGCACTTGATTCCTTCCTTGGGTTCTGTGCAGAGGTCTCGGCCAAGCCCTGTCCGCAGGAACAAGCAGACAGCTGGCAGCAGCAACTGGGGGCTTCAACCCACCACATATCATCTTACCTGCACATCTTCTAGAGCCTGAAACATCCCTTCATTTAAACTCCGATAATTGCCTGTCTTCCTATAGACTCAGGCAGTGCAACACTTTCCTCCCACTATCTCTTTTTATTATTACCTTGCAGATATTTATAGATTTTGGCAACATTTTCCACAGCGGCCAGTTCCTGTATGTACTCTCATTCCAGGCTGTCTCCACTTCATTCACCTGTAAAAGTCTGATTACCTAAGGCACTAAACAGCAGCTCGTCCCAAAATCGGGTCATGCCGAGGAGTCTCAAACCACCAGGCACTTCTCACAATCCAAACACTCAATCCAGCTCCCTGGCCGGGCCTTTCCAGGGCTGTCAGGCTGGATCTGCAGGGTGTGTGAATCAGCAGAATTCCAACTGCCTATAGGAACGTCAGTATCATCTTCCTCCAGGTTTTCTGCTTCAGCTGTTACAGACATTTTGCCCTTCAGTTTTCCATTTTCCCTGTTTTCCCTCACCTTTCAGAAACACACAGGAGGTCGTGCCCATGAGCACTTATCTTGAAGCAGCAAATAAAGGCAGCTCAGAAGAAAAAACATAAAAGCACCAAACAAGCCAAAGCGACCTGCTGATCTGTGTGCACACCAGGGGTTATACAGATCTGCTGCTCCTTCTGACGTGCTCCCTGCCCAGTATTCTGCAGTTTGCTTTCAGTAAGAGAAGCAATTGATCACAGATTCATGAATTCCTTTGACATAACTTTGTTTATTTTTATAAAATTCATGTTTCCCTGCACACAGGGGGAATTGAACAGCAGGAGGTAGTGGGAGTGTTTGTGCTGCAGAGTGCAGTGCAGCGTGGAGATACCAGCTTTGAACAAGCTGGCTTGTGCACTGGGAGACCATCCTGCCGCAGCAGCACAGAGCACTGATTTAGACTAGCACATGGGTACAGCTTTGCAAGTTAACTCCTTAACAGTTCTATTTTTTTTTCTCTTTGCTCCCTGGCGCTCTCGAGTGGAGTGTTAAAAAGTCAAGGAAAATGTTAAAGGAGCACAAGGGAGCTGGCTGCAACCAGGCTGCTCCGAAGAGCCTAGGATCTCTTTTCAGACAGGCTGCAGCATGGAGCAGAGCACCAGGGGCTCCGGCACAGCCAGGCAGGCACATACACACAGAGTTCCCTGCCAGGCTGGAAGAGAAAAACACAGGCATTTCCCATGTCAGAAGGATTTTTCCCTCCATCTGGTACCCTGGTACTTACAGGTCTCCAGTAACTGCAGGCTGTGCTGCTACTATTTTCCTAATACATGCAGAAGTCAACACCAGGAATCATTTACATGAGAAATAAAGAAATATCACAGTATAAAGCTGTGTGTGGGCACAGCACAGTGCTTAAAACACAGACAAGTACATTCATATTCCTAAGGTATTCACAGGTACAAACAAGGGAACTTCAGGGGCTTTAAGAGCTAAAACACAGACAAGCCGAGGCCTGCCCACCTTCTTGGTTCCATGCAGCCTCGAGATCCATGCATGGATCTGCTCTCTGCTCAGCTCTGGCCTTTCTCTCCTGGAAAGGACCATTCACAAATGCGGAGCGCACAGTGCGGACGCTCCCATCGCCTGCAACACCCCTCAGCTTCACAGGCGACTTCCGCACACAGCAGATACGCCACAGCGGAGAGTGCTGCACAGCAGCGCTCAGCAGCTCCTCTGGGAACTCACAGCCAAAGGCCAACGTCACTGTGGAGACCTACGAGAGACTCTAGACATAGCCCAAATCAGAAGATGTAACAACAGTGTGTCAAATGATGTCAGCGGATGTCAGATAAGAAGGTATTCCTACAATTTGACATTTAAATTACTTCAGAATTTCAATCCACAGAAACTATATGTTTTAATTATAAAGTTATTTATAGTCTTGATAAGAGGATAAAACTAAGTCCCTCCTGTCTATCTCTGGTTGCTGACCAAATAGCTGTTAAAGATCCCCCTGCAGTCATGGACTGGACAATCCTACTTACTTTCCCAAAAGAATTGTGCCATCAAAACCAATTTCACATGTGCTGGCTATGTGCTTGCCATCAGGTTTGAATAAAAATAAATATTGTTAGGGATAACTGCCTACATGTTAACATACTATAGTAGTGTAATGTTACCTTGAAAATAAACTAAAATGGATTAATTTTCACTGTTTAAAAGCGTAGCTCAAAATACAACAGCTAATATGAAAGCTTTGTTCTATCTAACTTAATTGTTCTGATCTAATACAAATTGGGAATCATACTTATAAAACTGTTTACCACAAGAATAGAAGATGTAGAAGTGGATTATACTGTGCTTTTTGTTGTATATGCAACTAGCTGAAACATAATCCAAAGTTATTTGGGAAAAGAAGCAGCATAATCAAATTTACCCCTAAACATCCGACAAAGATGTATGGTCGCTCCTGAAATAGAAAGACCCATGGAAACTCAGAAATTATCTCTGGAAAATCACTTGCATAGCTTATGAATTCTGACAGAGTAGCTGAGTGCACAAAATATCATGCCACCATGTTGCAGGCTGCAATTACAGTGTGGCATTCACTTGTGACTATATTTTTACATACATATTGAAGAGGTGAGAGAGACGGATGACATTAGGAAAACTAAATCTTCCCTCCACTAAAAATATTCACTATTTTAAGTACTTTTTGTTCTTGAGTTTAGTGTCCAAAAAGTCTAGCTGCCTATGCCTAAAAGACACTGGAACATAATTGGAGAGAAAGAAACCTGTGAGACTCGTAAGGCAGAGACGAGCCTTGCAATCCCAAGCCTTGCTAAGCCTCTGTGAATCAAGGAGATCAACACCTACCATGCACCTCTTCCACAACCCCCAGCTCAAAATGTAGACTGGTTGCGCAGTCTGGAATTCCCACTTACGCTGCAGAAACTAATGCTTTCCTCTCCAAGAGTCTTGCTGTAGAGCTTCAAGAAATACGCTTGCACAACAAGCAGAAATGTAAGAACACTTGGGCAGGGCTGCTCAAACAAACGTTAGGGACAGCTGCTCTGAAACCTAAACCAATCTTTGTAGTTTTGTATGAGTAATATGCTAAAAATGGATCATAAGTGGCCAAGCTCTGTTCTCAATCAAACTCAAACAACTTCAGTGATTTCAACACTACTACTCTAATTATCTTGGCTGATATGCATCGCTTCTGCCGACTCGCAAAAAAGCTGGAATATTCACTGTAGTACAGGATGAGGGACTTGGGTACTTTCTGCAGTGGAAATTCTTTTCTTTCATTGTCTCCTCATTGGTAATTTCATTTCCTGGTAGTCTTTTGCTATAATTTAGTCATTTCATTTCACTTTGCACCTTTTTCATCAAGATGAAACTTACAGTTTGAAAAAAGTGCACAAGGAAAAAGGCACAAATGGAGAAAGGTTGGCAGTGGGATACATTTAATCCACTCAACTCACATCTCTGTTCAATCAAATGTAAGAGCATGTGTTAGCCACATCCATGAATAACAACGTGGAAGAGAAATCCTAAAGCGAGTGGGGAATTTGTCATTGATTTGTCATTTTGAATTTGTCAATTCAAAACTGTAGGTTTCTCCCAAAGATCTACCTGAATTCAGCTACTATTAATCAGTCTTGACAGCTTTTACTTGCATACTAGAAAGATAAATTTCCTCCTCAGCAGGAACTAGTGAGTGGCATTTTGTTCTTTGCATTATGCAGGTGATCAAACTAGTTATTCCTATCTGCTCTGTGGGGCCTTGAAACCAAATCATGTCTGAGCGCAAAGTATCCAGTTTGCTGTGGTCTGGACCTGCCAAACAGAGACTTGACTTTGCAGACCAGTATCCCTCCAAAAGCATTTCAAGTGAAGTGGTAGAGTCCATCAGACTATCAGATCCTGATTGACTCCAAGCGTAAATACTCTTGGATACGAACATTTTTCTTGGCTTTGGCTTAATCCCTGTCCACAGTTAGGAAAAATTCCATGTATGCACAAGCCCTAGCACTGATGTGATACGAGTTTCAGATTGTATAAAAAAAGAAAACCAGTATTTTATTTCAGCAGTATGAATACATCAATTCCTAACACCATTAACTTGCAGCAATTTTGAGACAGAGGAATACTAAATGATTTTGTAATCTCTACTGTATGCTTTGTATGGCTTTGAATAATTCAAACGATAAAAACTACACTTGTGTAAGATTCAAATTTCCACAGCTCCCCATAAAAAAACATTCCAGTCTGAGGAAGTTAGCATTTCATAGACCATCCCCAACAGGAACCTCCCTCACGCTAATGGAGCACTGCAGTTCTCAATTATCAAATGGTATAAAGCATTTTATTCTATTCCTGGCAGTGGTACAATATCAAACACTAAAATCACATAATTTCACTTTTAGAGCATTTTTACTTTCCTTCCCCCTCATTTCAATTTGATGTGATATTAACAGCCAATAATTCAAGAGTAGATAGAAATAGAAATCATATACTTGTGCTACCCAAACATAGCACAGAAACCATTTCAAAGGCTATGAAGCATTAACCTTCTGTATTAACATAAAAAAATGCTATACACTGGATTCTTATGTCACATCTGAAACAGGGGAGGAGGAAGAGTCAGAAGAGATATTACAGGATCTTATCTCACTATTCACAATGAATAAATATTTTGGCAAGAGCACAAATAATACAATGTACCTTGTTGGTATGCTTTATTACCAATCACCTCTTTCAGTAGCATCACAATAAAACACCCAGTAATAAACTGCAATGTACTCTTTGTCTCATTATTTTTCATAATGCAGTAACAAGTGCAAGGAAAAAAAAAGTATTTTTAAGGCTACATTTAGCTAGAGGAAGCAATCAGGGACCATCCTCCACTGGTCTGTCAGCCATTCAAGAGGCAGGAAAAAGGGAGGAACACATGAGACTACCTGATGCTGAGCTAGAGGCAACTGAATGGCTGAAAGTCAAATTAAGTAAATTTTTTCTGCCTTCTGTTTGTCTGAAGGGTTCTCAAAATTCACACATACAAATAAAAAAGAATTATTAAAACTCACAGAAACAATATAGAAGTTTCAGTAAATATCTAGTGATACCAGTGGTTCTGCTGTATAAAATTAGAAATCTCTAGAGATTCTGTACCTACACAGAGAGAAAAAAAATAAAGGAAAAGAAAGCATCCAGGTAACTAGCTTGACTTAGTAGTTTCACTCTGTTCCAACTATCAGTCTAAAATGATTGTCTGAATTGTGTAGTATTACAATCCAGCCCAAGTTATTGTGAGAAACAATGTTCAAGTCTTCTCTCAAACACAGGGCCTATCGAACACTACAGCAGGACTCGCAACACTGTGCAGGGCAGCAAGCGCTGGGCATCAGTTACATAGTACTGCAAGGATCCCAGGAAGCCTAACAACTTCTCCTTCATTTTCATCAAAAGACTCCAACTGAAAATGACTATGAGATATTGCCAGCTGAGAATATGGTATTGGGTGGTGGGATTTGGGGCTGTGTTATTCAACACTCAGCAAGGTCTCAGACACTTTAATATTGTATACATAAATAATCTATATTGTGGAGATTTGATTTGGTTAATATATAAGCCACAGCAAGTGGCAGATTTCATGTAAACTAGTGCAAGTCGTTAAGGCAAATGCAGTCTCCATACTGGGGATAATGAAGAGCTACCCTGCCACTAAGAAAAGCTTTAGCATCTCTGGGGTTTGGGGGAGATATAATCCTGAGACGGCCTCACACAACTGCACCTCAGTCTACACCAAAGCTGCATCTTCAGTGCAAAATACAAGTCTTAACACACCGAGCCTACAGAGCGTAGGGCAGAAACCCTCAAATCACCACAAGCTGCTAGGTGTGTGCAAGCAGCCAGATCCAACTGACTGTAGTGCAGATGTCAAGAGGCGACACTGCTTTGCACTGAAAAGTTTGCTAGTCGCACAGACCTACACACGAGTTCAACCCTTACTGACGACACTACCTGTACCTAGCAAGCAGAATCGACACAACAAAGACCAGGACCTGCTGATTAAACTTACTTTGCTCAGTGTGTCGTTTTAACTGAAAAGAGTTGTACACTAGAATAATTTTAAGTGGCTATAGAGCTACATATTTTAGATGTATTCAAAATGTGAAGATGTTACGGAGACAGATTTTGCACCTCTGCACGGATAAGCATGTAGTAGATGAATATCTTAGTGAGGAAAATCACCAGATTCATAATATGAAGTACGAGGTAAAAGACAAACTATAACTCAAGTCACTGGACACTTAAACAGAACTCACATGGGCCATGGGCTGCTTGAGGTACTGAACGTGAGAGTGATGACTCTGGGACTGACCTCAGGTTGTGGCTAAAGGGTTGTGGGATTCTAGAGGCTGGAAGGGGAAGAGCCAGCTCACACACCAGGACAACGCTGCACTGTACAGAGCTACTGCTCAGCTCCAGATCCAGCTCATCTGCACTTGTTCAGTGCTGTACACAAGCCAACAAGCCCCTCTGACAGCAAGAGTTATTAGCTCAGGATAACCAGAATGGGTTGATTTGTTCTTAAAAAGCATACAGTTAATAAAAATGCAAAGAGAAAAAAGGAAACTGTTGATCATCTTGCTTCTTCATCCTGTAAAAACAATGGTGTTGTACGAAAGGCCTGGTATCCTGTGGCACAAGCCCAGAGCAAGTTATGTTACATGAAGAGCTGGTGCGTCAGGGAGGCGTTAGAAAAAAATCTCATACTCGAGGTACAATACAGTTTGTCTGCAAGGGAAGTGAAAAAGCTATCGGCACAATCAGGAGATAATCAAAAGTCATGATAGAGCAGACCTGCTTTGCTAATAATGTAGCGCACACACACACACACACACAAAAATCCAACTATATTCAACAACTACCTAAAAATTCCTAATCTGTCCTTGAATTTTTCTAGGAATGGTAAATAGTGCAGATTGTCAATTTTTACACAGATATTCATAATTATTGAGTTTCTAGAAATCACTAGGTAGGTGTGGTGGTTCAAAAAGAAGCTTGCAGGAGGATTTCTTGACAAAAAAAATACATAGGACTGGCACTCAATATTGTAAAGTGATTGGTGCAAAGGGCAATTTTAAGAAGCTAAGCAAAAAAACATAAGCAAGTATTGAAAGAGAAGTTCACTGATGCTCCTAACCCTTCATACTCTCCTAAAAACTAGAAATCTGAGGTTGCCTGTTCCAAGAAACCACTCCCACTTTCCCACCATAGAGAAACTGGTTCTCCTCTTCTACTAACATCCTTTGAAGACAGTTCTTAAGAGCACAGCAACAGTCATATTAAACCAAACGAAAGGTCCAACTAGCCTAAAGTCCAATTTATTAATGTGACTAATAGCAAGATTAAGAAAGCATGTAAAAACTGAAATAATAAACAATAGCTCTCCAGGGCACGCTCCCAGCTCAGGGGTAAGAGGTAATGCCAATAGATTTGATACTTCCCTTTTGATTTTACTGCTATTAACGTGCCCAAATATTCGAACATATTTAAACTCTCAGCTTCCATAGTGCTCTCTATTAAGGGATTTCAGCACTCAGCTATTTAGTCTATGAAGAAATTCTTTCTTTCCTTTGCTATCTTCTTTCCCCAAATGACATTGTTAGGGAAAGAGAAAATCTCTCAGATATTCACTCACAACTTGGAAATAGAGCAGCAGCCAGACCTTGATCCCCTTGTATACAGTCAAGAACCAGTGCTGCTCTCCTCGTAGCCTGAAAAAGCAGAGCTTTATTCCCCGTGGGCAGAATCGTCCCCCAAAGGCTACAGGAGGAGATTAAGGCTGTTGTTGGAGCTGCAGTCAGGAGGAGAAGCCGCAGGGCTCGACCTTGCCCGGCTCCCAGGAGGATGGGGAGGTAAATCTGCAGGTGCACAGGCAGTGCAGCCGCCGAGGCACCTGCACATGCTCTGCAGCTCAGCCTACCTGGGAGGGGTGGGATGCAACACACGCTACGTGTATCAAAATAATTATATACATTCAAAGTACATTCAGAGTCTATTTATATGCAGTCTTTTAACAAGATTATTACATAATCAAGAAATCTCTTGAGTGAAGCAGAAATGCACAGCGTATATCCACAGAAAACTCCTTACACATGCATATCACATATGAACCTGGCAGGCAAATTGATTAGATAGGCCAGGATCAATAAGCATAGACCGAAGAAAGTTACTTAATGTAGAGTTCGGAAAAAAAGCCAAAGCAATGAAGAAGCCATAAAATAACAGAAAAAAAAAAAAAATTAGAGCTTTTGAATCTCCATAGGCTACCAGCAAATAACACACAATCCTGGCACAGAGAGGGTAGACAACAGGTTTACCAGTAACCACTGTGACTCCACAGCAAAGGGAACACCTCTGTCACAGAGCTTGGAAAAGATGCAGTCTCATCTGAAAAAGCTGGTAACAGACTCAGGATGAGGTGTCAGCGATCACACCCATACCAGCAAGGAGGGGATTTGGGCTCAGGACTTCTTGCACACTCACACAGCTGCCCTTTTTGCACTTCTGCATAGTAGTGCCTAGCATCTGGAAAGACCACGGTGCTAAGCTTTATGCAAAGCAAGACCAAGACAGACAATTCACATGAAGGGATTTGTTTGAAGCCTGTGTTATTCAATCACTTGTGCTAAAAGAATACACAAAATCCCTAATGGATATTTAGTCCCTATTGCGCTGAACTATAAAAACAAACTCATTCTGCTGCACATCGTGTTTCAAGTGGAACTTTGCCTTGTTCTGTTTTATTATGTGGGGATATGGGTAGACATCCTTTCCTCTTAAACATGGCTTGAATAACTGCTTCTCCAAAATAAAATGCAAGACTTCATCACCTACATTTACAATATAGAAGGCTATAGAGGTACATTATCCAGGTTTACATTATGCATTGTTCTACTTATGCATTCAAAAATGTATCTTTTCACATCCACTACTTTCAAGACATCCTTCTGTCAAAATCAGCCATATTCCCAAGCTGATTCTCAGCACTGCAGGCAATTAATGAAAAATGAGGCTGTTTTCACCCTTGCAGATGAAAAGACACAGATACATTTACTATAGGATCCAAGATCTATTCCTTTCTTTTATGCACCATATCATATAGCTCTTCATTTACTGAGAGCATCAAATTAGGTATTTCATCAACATGAAATGCAATTTATTTCAAAGCTTAAATAAGAAATAATAATATCCAGGCACTCATAACTAGGACAGCTTCAATTTTTCATTCTTGATTTTTTTCCATTTAATTTAGTTCTGATTTACTAAGTGTTTTTAGTACTTCTTTAGTACTTGATTGAATTTTGGAATGATGCTCACTGACAAATTGTACATTCTCCTTTTTAAGCATTATACAGTGTGTTCTGCTTGTGTTTACAACACTAGATACAATTCTGCTTGTGTGTTCCAAATATTGATCTCAGCAGCTTCTTCTTAAGCTCATAATATTAGTATCTAAAAATTTATGTAAAAAATACACTACAAAATTTCTAACCTTTATAATGCAAGGGTTCTTAAAGAGAAAAAAAGAGATATACTTAGCACTGTATGTGATCCAGTGCAGTAGACAGTGAGAGCCAAAGGAGACATAAGAGCCAAGCAGCCACCACCACTTCAGCTGATCCAGACTACAAACACTGCTCCAGGCAATGCTTAAGAGGCGGCAAAGACTAAGATATTAGTCTCAGTTCCTATGTAAGCTCTTAGTCATCTAAAGTTATTGAAGGATGTTTACTTCTATCTAGAATTAGAAACAAAATATAGCTCAGATTATGTTGTAGGAAATAAAATGAACCATGACATACCTTATTTAATTCCATCCCCTCCAAAAATAAACAAACAAAAGCTTTCACAGAAATGGGCCTTGCTTCTCTACACTAGCATCCTTATAGACTAGTCTTTAAAATTTCACAGAATACAGTATATAGATGTATACCCTGAATAATAATACCAACATCAAGAAATCTACTGCTAATGGCAGCCAAAACTATAGGGTTCTTGGCTTCCAGAAACACTGGTCAATCTTGACAGATGTCACGTGTGACAGAAGGTCATCACAGAAGAACACAGGAATACAGTACCCAATATCTTCCTAGGTGAAATATGCAAGCCTACCCAAGAAAGGAGTAGGGTCGCACTGGCCTCGCTGTCTCTGATGTCTGCCATCTGCTCTTGGTGAAGAAAGGAGCAAATGCTTCCCACAGGACCTTCCACCGCCAGCTTCCTCATGCCAAAACCTTAATACTGCCCAGGTGAAAAAGAAACTGAGGGCAAGTATACACAAAGGCGAAAAACCGAACGGAGTAAGATGCTGCAGCTTCAGAAAGAGATGCTCCAGCATTTCTCACAATACAACTAGGGGCTGGACTTCCAAAAAACAAGTGAAAGGAAGTACTTCTGCATAATATGTAGCTGAACTGGGGAACTTTTGCCAGAAGATTATCATGGATTGTATCAAAACATGCATGGATTCAAAAGCAAACAGACATAACATCGGAGTACAGGTCTAGCAAGGACCAACATGAAGGTCCTCAGTTTGCCTCAGGAAGACAGTGATCACCAGGAACAGTGAAGTCTGCTCACTCTTTCCCTCTGCACACAGCACCTTCTCCTGGCCACTGCTGGAGAAAGGGCGTAAGTCATTCTAATATAAATTCCACCATATTTATGATAGGCTCATTTCACATAATCAATTTTACTCTTAGATAGCTACCAAAAGCTACAGTATGATTATAGACAAAAGAACTTTTCAACGCTAATGTGATAGGACACAATCATTTATTACAGAGCACCAAACTCTGTGCAACACAACTACAGTGGTAGGAGCAGAAAGCTGAGACAATTTACCCCAGCCAAACTAGTACCAAATTCTAATCAGTTAGGATTTGAATGCCCGCTGTCATGTAAAAATCAGTTATGAATCACAAGTAATCTTCACGCTTTTGTTCTGTTTCAAGATAGAAGGATATTAATTCTAAGAAGACTTCTCCAGAAGAGTTGAAGCAAAATTTCACAGGGCTAGAGCGCTTAAAGCACTTTTTGTTCTTCAGAATTCTTTCTTCTGTTCCATCAATGACAGGCAGAGTAGATATGTTTTGTTTTCTTGAAGCTTTGAAATTTGTCTATCAAAAATCTATTACCACAGCAGCAGCCATTCCTACCAGAAACCATTACCCATCAGGAAACAACTGTTCAGACACTGGCGAGAAGTGTAAAAATTAGAAATGTGCTAAGACAAGAAGAGGCTAAAAATAAAAATATCAGCAAACAAATTTCCCAGACATAACTGAAATACATTAATAGGAAACACATCTGTTCCCCACAAAATGTGATGCTTGTTCTGTACGGACAACTGTCACTATTAACCTGGGGAAAATGTGCTTTACTGGGAGAACTTGTTCATGAAGAAAAAGAAGGAATTCTACAGACAGAAACTCTTCACCATAATGAAGGCAAAGCTGATCTGATCACTGTCCAAAAAAACCCATAGTTAAAGAGATCTTTAGGTTTAGGAGATGATAATAATAGTGTATATATATAATACATATGATTTAATGCATGATATTTATAATGAAAAGGAAGCTAGAGAGATTCAAATATGGAATAAGATATATATAATGACAAAAGAATCAAGGGCCAGATAGATTCATCATTTGAAAGTGTTAAAGCAAGAGGAGATCTTCCTCCCTACTGCCAATATAAGTGCAGAAGTTTTTAGGAAAAACACTATAACCTGTGCCATATCTACTTTGATTTCTTTACTCAGGAAATTAATGCACAGAATTGTGTCCCAAGAGATGCTGCAAACAAATTCTAGGGTACTTTGAGTAATAACGTAAAGCTGGAAGGCTGCTTGTTAAAGTGTTTGCTGCAGCCCATGCATCTGCCTCTGCATGACTTTTATTTCTGTCAGTTAGGAGTTCAGCTGGTGCCTTTGCTTTTTGTTTGGTTTACCTTTAGATACTTATAATCTTGGCAGTCTATAAAGAAAGGGAGAGCACTGGGAAAGAGAGCAGCTGCAGTCTATTGCTGTGATAATACACTGAACACAATCATGAAGACTTTCCTGAAAGAATGAGGAAAATCTAAAATAAAAGCAGCTACAGACCAATTAAAATGAACTGTTCCTCATGCAAAGAAGAACGACATAGTCCCTCTGCTTTTTTGCATTTGAGTTTAAAGGATGGCTCTGCTTTTACTGTTCACAGCAAATAAGGCTAGCTAGGACCAAGGAGACAGCTAGAATTAAGAAGTAATGAATTTAGTAACATTATTCATTAAATAAATAAATGATTTAAGATGCGAAAAAAAAGGGCATGCATTAAAATCTGTATTTTTTGTAATCTTATGAAGCCTTAGTAAAAAATGTGTCTTTATCCAGTGGCAAGCCCATTGACCTTAATCAGAACAAGCTGTGAAGCCAGAGAGTAATAGCTTTTATCTGTGTTAATCACTCAGTAAACATCCCACTTTCACTTTTGAGCAAGGATTCTCTCAGAATCGGCTAACACCAGACCTTGCAAAAAAATTGCCCAGGCTCCAATGTTTCTGTATTTTAATTAATTTGTGAAGGCTAACGGACAAAAAAAAGCTTGAAAATAGCTTGTAATAATTTCTTATGGAATAAAAATGGATGCTCTAAAATATGTCTTATACTTGGTGGCAAAGAAATCAAGATTGCCAAACTCCGTGGCTCTTGCACTGAATGGCACCTTTGCTCAAATGTTATCTCCCTCTACCCAATACTCTGGTTTGCCTCCTGTCCACTGAGGTGTAACCCAAGTACAAAAGGGTAACAAATGTCTTAAGAGAATGGAAGAGGAATGGTCCTTTATTTTGTTAAATTTATATATCATATCCATATCTCTAGATATGATCTCTAGAGACCATATCTCTAACTACAGAATTATCAATAAAAACAGTATATCATTTTATCCTTTTTTTAATGGCTTAAAATACTAAGAAAAGAAAGAATTTCCACATTTCTCCCTAACGCCGACAGAGAGCTACACAATGTGACCATCCTACCAACAGGAAAATTCCAGTATTTCACTCTGGTCTATTAAAACTAAGAACCAGCTCTACTGCTGTAGCAATACTGACAAGTTAAAATGTGAATTTTACTCAGTAGGGAAATTACCGCTTTCACAAGAAAACTGAGAATAAAGAGACTCTCGGTAGATAACAAATAAGGTCCACAGGACTCAGCCCATCTGTCTGATTTCCCTAAGCTCTATCATCATCTGCCTTCGCCAAGAATCACAACCTATGCCCATACTGCTTTCTTCACCTAGGAATCTCACCCAGCTCTCTAGATAACAAATAAGTGTTCTCAGCATTCTTGTACACACTTATTAATCTTCAGATAAAAATATCTTGCTCTGTGTTTGCCAGGCCAGAGAAGTTCCTAGTGTTCAAATACTTGCACAAATGCTGACACATCATTTTGATTGCCACAGGCAAGATGATAGCATCCTTTGCAACTTCTCCTCTGTGTTTTTCTCTTCCCATAGCTCATATTTTCAAGGCATCACTTAGGGGATATGGTGTTCTGTTACTATCCTGTCACTGTTACTCTCAGTTAATGTGCCTTCAATGCAGAAAGGAAACCTCTACTTTTATTCTACCCAACTAATTTACAAGTGTGTAGATGAGTGTAATCTGTCCCAAACTTTCTATTATCTGTCTTGACCACTGCTGCTACCTGGGCTAGGTAGTCAATAGTCATCTTACGAATCAGCTTCTCTTACCTTTATCCTTGATTTCAGTGCAGAAATAAGGAAGGTAAGGTAGCATTTCAGATTTAAACAAGTTCTTCTGTCCTGATCGTGAAGTTTTTCTGATTTAGCACCTTGAACTAACGCGAGATCAGATTCAAGGTCAACTGTTGTCTAAAAGTGAAAGACATTTTGACTTCAGATATCCCAATTTAGTATTTGTTTTAATATGGGACGTGGAGCTTCTAGAGAGGGTTCACGGTTGAGCAACAAAGATGATTAAGGGCCTGGAGCATCTACTATATGAGGATAGACTAAATGAGCTGGGCCTGTTTAGCATGGAGAATAGAAGCCTGAGAGGGGATCTGATCAATATGTGTAAGTACCTGAGAAGTAAATGTAGGGAGGAGGGGGCCAAACTCTTCTTAGTGATGGCCAGTGGTAGGACAATGGGTAATGGGTGCAAGTTGAAACACAGGCAGTTCCATCTCCATGTGAGGAAGAGCTTCTTTCCTGTGAGGGTGAGGGAGCCCTGGAACAGGCTGCCCAGAGAGGCTGTGGAGTCTCCTGCTCTAGAGGTCTTCCAAACCCACCTGGATGCCACCCTGTGCCCCATGGTTTGGGTGTCCCCGCTGAAGTAGGGCAGTTGGACTAGGTGATCTCTAGAGGTCCCTTCCAACCTCAACCATTCTATGATTCTATGATATATAGACAAATTCAGCCAGACTGCCTGTCCAAAATATCTTCACTGCTTCCTTAGACAAAAGAACACTTGCATGCTCCACACCTATCAGTCACAGGAGAACTGAATTTCCAGTCTCCAAGACTGAGCTCTGCTTCCAAAAACAGCTTGTGTATTTACAGTCATGCTTTTTGACCTACTTTTCTTCTTTTCCAAAGGGAGTACATAACCTAAAAAATTCAGAATTTAATTATAGTAGTGTTTCATAAGTAAAGATTCCATTTCAGTAGAGTCAACTGTATTAAAGCGAACTCTGTAACCCTTTTCACAGAATGCCTATTAGTTTGTTTATCTTTTACTATTGGCATAGCTACTTACTGATTAATATAGATATATTGTAGATAGAGTGCCTCCAAATATTTTGGAAAAGCAAGGTCAAATTAATATTGAAAAGTGAAGTATTAAAACATGTAACTCAGTGCTTAAATACTGATTTAAATACTGCATTTAATACTCATTGTTAGACAAAATATAGAATTGTGCAATTTTTCCTAAGTTCAGTCTTACTATACTCCTGGGAGGGAAAAAAAAATGGTATCTTCTTACCCAGGCATTTTGTTCTCCCAATTTTTGCTGCTACACACATATAACTTTGTGTGTAGCAAAATACTTTCAAATACCTTGAAAACCAAACTTAGTTTAAACTGGATGAAAAAACTTGGTCCTTACTTCTGAATTCAGTTATTAGCATCTATATGACCAAATACAGTCAGGTTTAAGTGGTACAAATGCAAATCCAAGTTTGTCTAAAGTAGCAATAATTGCATAAAAGGAAACAAAACCTAGATTAATTTTGATATACTGAATTTGTATAGCTGCAAGTTAAAGAGAAAACACTTGGAAAAACATTGAGTATAAATTGAGTTGCAAACATGAAACAGAAAAATGAAGGAAAGCAACAATACAGAAAGAAAACCGAGCTATTTTTTGGGGACTTCTGGGAAAGCTCAATACCTCACACATGACAGTTACTACAGCAATGCCTCAGGTCAAAACCAGTCAAAAT
This sequence comes from Eudromia elegans, assembly GCA_003342815.1. Lineage (NCBI taxonomy): Eukaryota > Metazoa > Chordata > Aves > Tinamiformes > Tinamidae > Eudromia > Eudromia elegans. The sequence continues at coordinate 369,323 of PTEX01000135.1, forward strand.
TATAAGGCTCAATTATGATCTGACAGTTCAACTCCAAAACAGTTCCTTGGAATCTATGTAATCACATTCAAGAAAATACTGTGTGCACAAAAAAACCCCTAACCCTTTATTAACCTTTCAATATTAACCTTTAATAACCTTTAAGCATTATATTTCTTCCTACGATGTCAAAAGTGACATTTAAAACAAGGAGGAAGGCTGCTCCTTACCCTACACTATTTCAACAGGTTCTTCCTTAAAATAGCTAGTCCTTAAATAACAAGGCTTTCTCTTCCCATTCAGGTACACGTTTATATAAAAGTTCAACAGTTCTCAAAACTGATGTGTGGGTTCCCAATTTTAGAACTAGCTTCAGTCTTTTCACTTTGAGTAAAACAGATATTGACGTCAGGCAAATTCAGGATATTCTAACCAAAATTCAGCTTTTCTGGTCAATTATTTTTCCATTTCAAGTATTGTAAGAATAATTCATTTTTTCAGAAAAAAATAGTGATCTTCACAATACTTACGTGCTCCAGCCCCATATGGTGACTTAACTTTTTTTAACGAATTTAACACTCTGCATTTTTCTTACAAGTCTGTATTGGCAAAAATACTGCTTAAAAAAAGCTTATCTGAGTACAAGATCAGGTGCTTTTTTCTTCATTAAATGCAAGAAAATCATAATCAAAATATATGAACTTAGAAGTGACAAAGATGAATAACGTATCCTTTACATGTTTGCATAATGGAATTACTTCATCTACTCTGACTTCTCAGGCAGAGCAAAAGTATAACATAATGGTTCTCTCACCCTCTTCCAGAAAGTCCTCAGCAACTCTTGTCCTCCAAAAGGCCAGAAGACATGGTAAAAAAGCAGAGTGCTTCAGGATGGTGTGGGGACACCAGCTCCCACCCACTACACCCACAGTGCTGACTAGACCACTTGCCTTGCAAACCTACCACCACATCCTTAGCAGATCTTAGTGGAGAAGCTCAAGGACTCCTGGAGAGAATAGCAAGAAAATGTCCATCCGTGCTCAGATGCCAAGAAAAGAGAATTTGCACGGGGGAGCGAAGAATACAGTTATTTCAGAGTTTTTTGCTTGTTTTAATGGATTTAGGGCCCTTGTACCAACCCATACTCTTGTCCACTTTTAACAGAGTTGTTTCTCCTCATCTTAGAAATCTCTGAAACCTGCTGAAGACTTCCAAAGACTATTTTAAGATTATTATTACAATGACTATTTTGTGAATTGAAAGGTTGAGCTGTGCAGCAGCTGGAATACTTCAGACTGCATCTGTACACATAGAAAATACCATATTTCCCTCTCAAGAAAAAAAGTGAAAAATAATAATCACAGCAGAATCACTCAGACAGCTTAGTACAACTCAATGGCATGCAGAGACTAAGTCTAACCTTCCTTTCCCTGACTGTCTCTCACAGTTTTTGAACATTCACAGGGCAAAGTTCTCCAGTTACAAGTTCTTGAAGCTCCTGAGATTAGATCTCTGCAAATACTTCTTCACTTCAGTGACAGAGCCCTGGAACAGGCTGCCCAGAGAGGCTGTAGAGTCTCCTGCTCTGGAGATCTCCCAACCCCTCTGGATGCCACTCTGTGCTCTGAGTGTCCCTGCTGGAGCAGGGCAGTTGGACTAGATGATCTCTAGCCATGCAGAAATCTATGAGGAATATAGGGACATTTCTGAGTACAGAATGCCTCTTTTCAGTAAGAGGAATGTCCTCAAACTGCAACCAGTTTTTCTACTCATACTCATTCAGTTCGGCATCATTTTCTTGATGGCATTCCTTACATATTATTTGTTGTAAGGATGCTTTCTTTTTTAAAGAAAGCTACAAAAACCATCCTCTATTATTAACCAGCAATTGGTAAGAAATATTTTTTTCAATATTATCTAATTCAAGGTGCTTTTAAGAGGAAAAAAAAAAAATCTGTTCCTGCACTAAGAATAGCTTTGTGCATCCTCTCAGACTTAAATCCTTGCTGCTAACATCTTCAGCTCTGAGATTTACAAATGACTCAGCAGTATGAACTTTTATAGCAAAATGTCTGTGAGTTAAACAAATCATAATATTCAACCATTGTAGGGTTTTTTTTCCCCTCATTTCATCAAAAAAGATGCAGAGAAGTTAACAGATGCCAGATTTCTGTAGTTCTTTAAGGAGTGCTTAAAGATGCAGGGCCATGGCCTGGAGAGCACTGCCTGGCCTGCTCAAGCTGGCTTTGGCAGGATCGTCTCACTCTGAGATGTATTTAAGGTGTATTGGAAAGCCCTGAGCTCAGATGTGGATCAAACAACATCACTGGGGCACACAGAAGGTGCTCATTACCATCTTTGACAGGAACAGCTTCAGCCTCTTGCTCTGCTGTCTGAGGAATCCTTGTCTCCTGTGATGGTAGGAATGCACCGTCTCTCACGCATTCCCTTCACTGAGCAGAGGATGCTGATATACCAAGGAAGTCTAAATCTAAAGTCCAGTCTATAAGTTCCAAGGTGCAAGTTCTAGCCATTTTCTAGGTAGTGCCATGCTAAATAAAAATGGTTCACTTATCTTCAATACAAGCAATTAAACGAGCAGCTGCATTCCTCTCAGTGTTTACGGATTTGATAGTTAATAAAACATCTGTTTCATCATTTGATTTGTTCAGTTAATATCCTCACTATGCCCTCCCTAATAATTACATTCTCAGGTGAGAGACTCCTCTTATTTATCTTTCATTACACTTATCTGTGCTTTTGCTGAGAACCCAAAAGCACTATTGTTTTTTATCAGCTAAAATATTGTTGCACCTGAATTTTCAAGTTCCAAGGGGAAAAGAATAACTAAGAAAGGATCTTCTCATGATCTGAGCTGTTTCACACAGCCACAACCCATGGAAAGGTATATGGCGATATCACAGCAGCATGAGGTTTCTCTTTGAGAATTCACTTACAAGTAGTGGCAATTAAGGCATAAACACTTTAATCACTTCCAACACAGCCAAATACAAACTAAGTTTTAAATCTCTGTCTTACAGAACATCTAGGTTAATATAACACAACTTTAATGCACAGCACTTGACCAAGTAGTTCAACAAATTTTCTTTAGTCATTATAAGTATTTTCAGTACAATGATACAAAAAGCAGTTTATTTCCAAGCTCCTACCAGCAACCATGACTCTAATATCCAGCATAAGGAACATGCAGTCCAAAATTACCCACTTGGTTCTAGTTCCACCCCATTACTCTTAATGGCTCTCTGTGTATTCCCCTAAGCAACTGCTTTGTTCCTGATAATCGGATCCATGGCAAAATGGAAAAAAAAAATACCATTGGGGAAAAAAAAGAAAAAAAAAAAAAGAAAAATGTTGACCCTTTTCCACTAAGTGGCAGGATTTTTCATATCAGTCTATCCTCTTTCCTCAGCTTAAATTGAGTCTATTTGCTTGCAGACTCGTCAAGATTGATTTACTTTTGCTTTTAGCAGCATTTACTTACGTGACAAACACATCTGCAGCCCTTATACCTGCAATGTAGAACCTGGCCCACATTTTCCCAATACAAGTGGGCTTTTTGGAAAGATATCCTAGCACTTGCCTTCACAAGAACTAGAGCAACTCTCACATTCAGCACCCGGTTACAGAACCCACCTTCATTGTGTGCTCTCATGCAGCGACACAGGGGCCCCTACTATGAGAATCAGGTTAGGGGCTGCCTCCAAACCAGGACTACCTGATTTGAAACATCAGTTTATAGTGTTTTGACAGGGACAACACAAAGCACTAAAATCCTTCATGAGGAAGAGCAACAAATAACAAAGATATTGTCTTGAAAAAAGCACTGAACAATGCACATTTTGGAATCTATATTTTAAATATCTTTAGACATTTTGATAAATGATAACCTCTCATGCCTCAAACATATATATTGCCTTTCAGTTAGAGTACAGTGTCTTGAGCTGAAGTTCAGAAAATCAGAGTTAGCAGTGGTCTGCGGAAGGTTCTACTTTAGACACATAGGGGGAAAGTAGAAAAGGTAGAGTTAAAGCCTAGCATCAGCTGATCTGAAACTGGACTCTTCTCTTACAGGTGTCTGGCCAATGTGTTTTGAGAAGAATCTGCAACGAGCTTAAGTCGCCTGCCTCAAACAAACAATTTGTTTTTTGTTGTTGTTTTGTTTTTTTTTTTAATCTTCTGCATAGTAAGTGTTTAAGACTGTCATTATGAGATTTTCTTATCTCTCTCAGCTCATGCATCCATACCTTTCCCTCTCTCAAAAATCAAACTGGCAGTCCCATGCAAGTAACCAAAGTCTTTTTGCTTAGTTTTCTTTTTTTTCTTCCTTTCTCACACACAGTCTCCAGGCAGAAAAAAGTCTGAGCAGTCCAGGGCTCCCCTATACAAGCTCTGCACATTGTATTTCACTCTCACAGGGCTACAAAGCATTGCTTAATATCTCACCACAAACTGCAGCGTAACAAATAAAGACAAGAGAGATGCTGGAACCAAAATGTAGCAGGGCTATTTTGGCAAGCACAAAGATGTCAGAGGAACCCCTTTCCCTGATTCTTACTGTGAATTAAGACTCCTAACTGTCTACCAAGTTAACAAGCCAAAGCAAGAAGCATAAAAAAAAAAAAGTTTCTTCTACACATACCTCTATTTTCATTCTGCTGTGTTAAAATGATTTCACATATGTGAGCAGACCTGGTTCAAAACAGACACAAGCTGATGATTTGGTGAGAAAGATGCTGCCATTCCTGCACATCCTCCTTGCAGGGTCGAGACTTTAAAGCTGAGGCCACTTGTCTGAGCTCAGCCTCTGGACTGCACTGTGCAGGGCATGGGAGTAAGGAGTAATTTTAAAGCAACCACATTAAGTCCTATCTTAAAGAAATCTATTATGGCATTTTAAAGTTTCAAAGAAGAACTTCTTTTTAATGTGTATTAAAACTCCTGTTCCCTTTACAGAAATAAGCAGCTGAGAGAAAAAAGAAATGGGCTCTGAAATGTTTAGCCTTCTCATGGGTTTAGCCTTAATAAAACTGTGCTGAGTTAGTGCTGAATTGTCTGTGTTCTGGAAGGCTCTCCATCAGTGATACGGCACAAGGAAGTACCATTTACTCCACAGAAGAAACCCACAGCAGCTGAACCAGCAGCAAGACCCAAGGAACACAGGACAAAATGATTCACCCTGTGTGAATCCGGAGCACAGCCACGGAGCTGCACTTGCTGAGCGTGCTCCTTGTCCTGCTGTTACACTGAACAAGGAAATCAATAACATCCAAGAAGGTGAGAAAGGAGGCACGAGCTCAGGAGGCTGAGCTGATTACCCTTTCTTGCAAGGGAACAACATATTCCATTTGCTCTCCTTCTCCCTCCAGCATTTAAAATGCCTCATTACAGAGGATGCTCCAAAACACCTGAATACACTGAGGGAATGATGCAGTGCAGGGCCCCTCTCTGGAGCCCTGTGCAACAGCTCAGCTGCTCACACTGCAGCTTCTGGTCATCAGGATTAAACCAGCATTTAAAACATACAAATGAGAACTGCCTGCATGCTCCAGAGTGCAACAGTAATTCCTAACATAAAGCTATTAAGAAATCATACAGCTATGAAACATCTAAATGGATAAACATCTTGATACTTGCACAACAAAACTTGGGACTTAAGGCAAAAAATAAGAAAAAAAAGAATACTGTTCAACAGTATTTATATCTTCTGAGAAAGCCAAGTGGAGTGAAATAAGAAGAGCAGAGATGGAGACAGATGTCCCCATGAGATGTTTGCCATAGATGAGAAAGACACTATTTCACTGTAAACAGAGCTAGTGTTAACAGTGTTATTCTTGTCATATTACATAACCCTACTAAGGTATCTATTCAACAGTTGTTCAGAATATGTTCTTTTCAAGCCTTCCTCCTCTTCCCCCACTCTTTAATCTTTGGAACGCTTATACTTGCAATCCTAGTTTAAGGGAGCCTTCTTCTACAGCCATCGAATCCCACTGACTCACTCGGAGTTTCCCCACACATCTTAGTCATTCATGTAACATTTCATATTTAAAAATATGCATATATACACTTAAACACAGGATTAACTAGAAAACTAGGAAAAATTCTGTGAGAATTTAAGATTTCTAAATCAATGCATCTCATTTATTCCAAGTATTCAAATATTTCAACCACCTAACAGCGTGATAACAAAGATACACAACTATCAATTAGAAAGATTCTCTAAAATTGGCTGCTCTACAGAACAATAATAAAGATATAAAATGTCTCCTAGAATGACAAGACCAAGGAAGAAAATATTTCAAGCTTATACTCATAACAAGAAGAAGAAACTAATAGAATGGTTAGATGGATTTGGTTATTAAAAAATAAAAAGGTGTTCTCTGACAATGAGTGGAACTCAGTAAGCAAATTGTATTTCACATGAGTAAGGATATTCACCAATAGTTATGGTGAATCTAAGGACTAAATATTACTGCAGACAAATTCTAATCCTTCTTCCTAAGGAGGAAACAGTGCAGTAAACAAATACAAAATTCTCATGTGCCTCTACAGTAGCGTCTGCTTTTCCTCATTATTTTTTCTGAGCAACAGAAGAGTCAAAGATGTCAAATACCTTATTTATCCTCCAAACTTCTCATGAATAGCACAGTACATAGAAGTGTTTTGTCTTTAACTCCTTCCTCACTGATAGAATAAAAGTAAAATCCTCGCAAGAGGCAAATAAGCAACGCAGTAATAAAATGAACCTCAGTAACAAATTAGAAACTAGTCAAAGCATTATTTTTAATACTCATTAATACCCATTAAAATATAAAATAATAATACATTAGGTATAAATAATACATTCAAAAACAAATATTCAAAATCAAATGCTCTGAATTTCCATGCTAGGAGTGGTGCTTAACTTTTCATGCTCTAAAACAAGACAGGCTTACAAGTGATGAAGAAGCACAAAGAAGAGAGACTGCATAGATTAGCAGACTGAGAAATTGCTGGAAGACCGGCCACAGATCAATGAATGGATGACAGAAGAATCCTCAGTCTACAGTATGGGCAAACGCAAACTAGAAGAAAAAACTCTTACCAGCAGTCACCAACAAAACTGAGAGCATTTGAATACCTAGTGCTATGAAATTCTCCTGCAAAAAATAAAACTAAATGGGTTTGCGTCCATTGAAGCTGTTACCTTGGCTCAGTATATTGCTTGTATATGACGACTCAGTAGTTAATCTCTCTAGTTCTTCATCTAGGGATCTTTAATATGTTTTCAATCTAATTTTAATTTGTTAGAGAGGAAAAAAATGCAATGAACTTTCTCCTCAAGGCTAAATTAAACTTCTCTTATGTGGGTATCGTGAAGCATAAAGGCAGGAGAAACAGTTGCTCCATTAAAAAAAAAGAAAAAGCTTTTTTTTTTTTTTTTAAAAGACAGGCAACAAGTTTTTTCCAGTGGTTTGCCAGAGCACTATAAATGCACACTGTTTACCAAGGCCATGTTTTTTCAGTAAGAAATGATCCACTGTGAAACACTTGCACGCGCAGAGCTTTTGTACCGTCCCTGCCGCCCGGTGGCTGAGCGAGCCACCCGCTGAGCAGGCAGCTCAGGAAGGGGTCAGCAGAGCTCGCGAGGTCGGTGCCCTTCGCAGCAAGGGAAGGGCTGCGAGGCTGTGCTGAGGTGGGAGGGGGCTGACTGGAGGAGTTACCTTTGATCTGGACACTATCACAAATCAAGACCACTAGGAAAACTGAGCCAACTTCTTAGATTTTTGCATGGCTCTTGAGAGCTGGAAGTAAGCCCTAGCTTAGACAGAGGTTTCAAGAGACATCACAACACTTTCTCTTCCTGCAGACTTTAAAAGTGTGGGGCAGCCGCACACTGTGATGTACCCAGGGGTCCCCATCTGGGGATGATGCAGGCTGGTCCCTGGCTGGAGCACTCCAGGCTCCCATTCAGTTTGTGTCACAAAGAAGCTCACTTTGAGTCTGCAGGTCTGTCCGTTCAGTTTGCTATACCTCAGCATCCCAGTAGTACAATGAGGTTGACAGTATTTATATTATCTCACCAATTATGGCAGTACTTACGGATCTTGCAAGATAAACATATCATATCCCACACAAGAGCCAAGGTACTTCAATATTGAAATGTCATATATGTATATCCCATAGTTATGCTTAATGCTACATTTTGCCAACAGTGTATGGTCCTCTGAACACAACAGCATCTACCGATAGCCTTGAATAAACCTGTGCCCTGGTTATGCTCAGATCAGACAGAACTGCTGCTACTACTGAGGTAGCTCTCAGACAGCCGCCCAAGGGCCACAGACCAGCCCACCTAGAGGCTGGAGGCTCTGGGCTGGAAGGGCTGGTGTGGCTACCAGTAGACCCTACTCTCCCAACTCTTGCCCCAGCAGCTTTGAGAAGAAAATATCTCAGCCTCCCCAAGGAAGAGGGAAGGCCTCCACATTCCACTTTCATCCTTCCATGACTTCCGCTTCACTCCCACACTTACATTTTGCCCCTTTCCCCAAAGCTAACTTAGCTTCCCAAAGGTAATGGGCAGACTTATTTCACCACTATCAACAGCTGTGGCACAAGCAAAAACTTGTAAAGAGTAAAATGCAGAAAGAACAGGAATGCCCCCTGCCTCATCTGCCCTGTCTGCCTCTGTTTTGGTATCTCACTTGCACTGGTGGCTTGGGAGATGGGGTACATGAGCTTTCCTCCAAGGTTCAAAGGAACCTTTTTCTCTATGTGTCTAAAACAACAGAACTCAAGTCTATAACTTGAAAAATCTATCCCATGTTTTTCCCCCACTGTGAACTTCAAACATTCAGCTGTAAGGGAGAAAACTTCTCACAGAGAGCAGTAAGAAAGCAAAAGAGGTTGAAAGCAAAGACTAGAGGATCCTAACTGCGAGTTAGTGGTGCCTCCCCAGAACGAACACATGAAGACGGCCTTTGAGAATTTACTCATTAGTCACTGGACTGTCCTTTCACTCATGTGAAATAAGAACACCTGGTCTGGACCTTTCTGAAGGCACGTCTAGGTTCTGCAAATTGAACAAGGGTGACTTCTATTTTACTTTCAAAAACACTGCATCTCATCCTGCAAGGACTACATCACCAGTTAAGCTAATCAGCATCAGCTTATTTTATGATGCTGTCTCCAGCAGAGAAAGCTGCAGCAACAGATCTGAAAAAAGCAGTAACTGATGCAGTGCCATGATTGCCTATCAACTGCAGAAGGAAACAAATACAGTCATGTTATTTTAGTTTTTTTCTCATTCATCCAATCACTCCTTGCTTTCTACTTCTTAACTCTGGGGAAAGGAGAAGAGCAGCAAATAAAACTGACCTAGATGAACACTCAATACCCAGGTTAACACTGCTACCTAAGATGAAAGCAATCATGGCAAGGACTCTCTTCTTTTCAGGAAAGTATTAAGACGCCAAGCTTAACCCCTGCAACACAGAGGCAGTTAAGATTTTTTTCTAAAATAGCAAAGATAGCTGTAGCTTAGCAACCTGGCTCTTCTTTGAGCAGAAAGTTGATTTTCATAGCACCTTGTTTATCACTGAAAGCTCTGACAAGCCTCCACCTCACTTTATGTAACCGTCTGGGGGAGTGCCAGATTAGATTTGGGATCCTGTCAGAGAGGGACTTTTCCCATGAACACGAATGATGCAAAGTTATTTTTAAAATAGCATCTGAAATGCTCTTTGTGTCTATTGAATGCTCTTCAAATACTCAGTGTGAGCAGCCATCAGTCTGACAGGACAGATCTATCCGCCTGCCCTCCATTCCAGGAAGTACTAGCTGTATATCCAAGTACTAACGAGAGATGCTCCCCTAACTCCAAGACCATTTACTTAGCCCAGGATTTGATACAGTATTTGGTAACTATATTAATTTGACCTGGTTACTGCTATGAGGAAGTATATCCTACTTTGAGTGTTTCTCTTATCATATCTTGGATGAAATTCATAGCTTCAAGGATGATGATTACTTTCAAATTAAAAGTTAAATTTATTCTGCAAACTCATCTCAGTATGAAATCACATCATCATCATATCACTGCCTTTTTTTTCCTCCAACAAATTTTCTCATTTTGAATACATTTTTTCCCTAGTCAATACAGCAGAAAATACCCCTATTCAGTAATAACTCCCTTCAGTCTTTCTACCTTTCCAGGTTTTGGTTGCCCGCAGCATTAGGTACAATAAAATGCAATAGTTCAAGATACTCTGGTCAGTTAAACAACCACCGTTCATTTCTTTTCCTTCATCAATTGGCTGTTTGTGCCAACTAAATACGCACACAGCAGGTATAGGTATTTTTGTACATACACAGACATACGCACATTATACACAGACAGAAATGCAGCTTTTCTGTTTACTCTGCCTCTCTCATTCCTTCTAGATATTTTTGCACTCTGTCATTTATGGAATACTCCTGAAGCCCAAAGGGACATCAGCTGAGCCTGCCTCGCCTTACAAGCTGTTGGCAGCCTCATTAGGGACAGGGAACAGGCTGAAATCTGCTGCAGTTTGCACAGGCTGCTGCTGGGAAGAGCTTGATGGGCTGCGCTCAGACACCCTACGCTCCTCCCAGCCTCGATTTTATTGCTGGTGTCTCAACAAGGATTCTCAAGTCATTACTAGAAGTGCCAGCAGCTGCTGCCAGCATGTACAGAAAGTGTAATCCAGTATGCTAGAAGAAAAATCTTAAGGGATTCAAATCTGCAGGTTTTCTTTCCCCTCACAATGAGTCTTTCCTGTACAAAGAAAATTTCAGACTTGTTATTAGGTAGCCATATTTATTTTCAGAATTATCTGCCTCATTTTCCTCTCTGCCCTATTTGTTTTAATTCTTTCTAATCCTGCAGATACTACCCGCCCTGCCCATGATAGCCTCCCCAAATTCCCCTGCCCACATATTTTGCTCCCTGCTTGAGTGCCAGGGTAGGGGACAATAGAGAATACAGCTCTCCATGCTCCACCCTGAGCCACCTGCACTTCCAGGGCTTAGGAGAAGAGCACCTATGCACAGCCCCAAACAGGCAGGGCCCTTCGCCTGGTGCCAGCCCTGGAAGGAGGGTTGCCCCAGCATGCTCCCCAGGACTCACCAAGCCTGGGTGCACCACAGCAGGGCACTACAGGGAAGCTGTGGCCTGGTGGCACAGCCTATAGTGACCACATGATGGGCAAGTGCAGACAAGTGATCACGTGTGCAGAGTGAGAGCAGTCGCAGACGGTACCGTGCGCCTGTCGCTGCTGGACCAGAGGAAGACTAATGGGGCTGGAGCAGTCACTGTACCACACTGCACCTCGGATTTAACCCTACAGCTCTAATGTGCATCTGGGTTTTTCAGTTCTGTTATACTTCTGGCTTTGCTTTCAGCTTTATTATAGCCTCTTACTCCCAAAAAGTTCTCATACTTGTGAAATGATGCTCTCTCGGGTTCAGCACAACTAACCCAGGAATCTGAAAGAATGCTGGACACAATCCCTTGGAGTGTTTCATCTCCTTCCTTTCTGGTTGCTACAGAACAAGGAAAGAAGAAAAAAAAATGAAAAAATACAGCTCAAAGACTTTGACCACAGCTGCAGTTTGGCTTCACTGCATGATGCCTCCTGTGGCTTTCTGCCTAATCCAATCAGGCAGTTTCCGGTCATCCTACAGTCAGAGGACATTCTTGCTCTCAGTTCATCCAGGCTGTTGTGATACCAGGGATATATAAGCCCTAGGCACAAACTAGAATGAATCAGGAGGAAACACGACATTAAACAAGTAATTTAGGCAGTCAACTTAAAAATGAGGTTACAGTCTCTGTACCCCAAAATTGCTTGTGTTGAGTGCAAAATATATAAAGCAAGATAAATCATAGGTGGAAGTTATAGGAAGAACAAGATGTCTAAACACTTTGTGTATCTGCACCATAATATTCTTTAACTACCTAATCATACACTATTTTTCTTTCAAGCATGGATTAGCATTTTTTTCTCATTATACAATATTAGCATCTCCTCGTGACTCCATACTAGCAGCACAGGAATGCAGTACATTAGCAGAAAAAGAGAAACTTGTTGAAAAGTCAAATGCTGGTCCCATCCATTCCTTCCTCCTTGTTGTCTGGCCTCAGCACATACCCACCACTTGTTTCCTCTGTCCCAAGATGTTTTCTTTCACTATAATGCACCTCAACTCATTTTTATCCAAATGATAAATACTTCAGGATTTCTCCTAAAGTAAAATTTGTCTGTGAACTGCACAGTAGATTTTAGCCACTGTAAAAAAAGATTGAAATACAATGCAAAATATAGTATGAAATAATGCAGAAAGCAATTTATAAACTTGGAATTAGTTTTTTCTTCTGTCTGTTCTATAAGTCTGTCCCTTCCCCTTCTCTACGGCACTTACAATTTCTTAGCATTACACATGGTAGAGAACATTTGGATCTCTGATACACTGGACTTTATGCCTCAGATTTAAGGATACTGGTACCTGGGCCTAGCAGCAAGGGTAGTTCAATGACACAGCTCTTAATGCCCAAGTCACCAAGCAAAACTACAAAGAGGAAGGTGGGTCTAACTTATAAACAAAACAGTTACTCCACTGAAAATCAAGAGATCTGCACTCTTGTCCTTGCCCTATTGAAGAGTTTGTAATCTGGGACAAAACATTTCAGCATCAGCAGGTGCTTCTGTAGCTCTTAGATGGTAAAGGAGAGGATGGAGAACACTATTTCATCAGCATTTATAAGGCACACGGAGTGGACAGTAATAATGCACAACTATGTAATTTACCTTTGTTCTACAAAGTAGACTCCTATGAAACTAAGTGTGAAACACAGCACATGGGAGCGCTATCTGTAAAGACAGAGCAGAGGTCCCCATCAGGCTGAACTCTCCTGCAGTGGTGAGCACAGAGGTTGCTCCTCCACAGTCTCCAGCAATCTCCCACCCTTCCACTAATGTTACCATGCAAGGCACCCAGCTTCTCTCCTCCTCAGACATAGTTTGGAAAAGTACGCCTGACAAGTTTCATTCTAGGAAAAGTCCATATTACCTATATATCCTTCTTACAGCCATCAGACACATGGTGACTTTGCACTTTAAGTGCCATGGAGAAGGAAGCAGGGATGGCAGATGGTTACTCTGCACACAGACTGGAAAGCCATTAATAAGGCAGTGTTCACTTCCTAGCCCATGTTAGTAAGTGCTTAAGCTGTGGACATTAACTCATCTCAGATACACAGCATCATTCATTGAACAATTTCTGTTCCAACAGTTACACATTCACATTTAAGCAGATCTAATGGAGAGATTCAGTTTGATATCAAGGAACTCACATCTAAACACTTACATCTAGGTGTAACTAGATGTCCAAATGCCTAATTACACAATGAAGGCCTAGGTAGTAAAATCAAGTAAAGCCTGCTGGAGCACCCAAGGAAATTCATACTTCTGGTGTCAATGAAGAACTTCCACTATGGAACATACATTTTAATTCCTTGTTGCATCACAGGAACTCATTTATGAGCTACAGTATCACAGTAGGCTAACGAAAACAAAAAACAAACAGCTTTCCAATATGAAAAATAGAACATCTTTCATTGTATTAACAAACATAATACATCCTGTTCTCTACAGTATCACCAACCAGTTCTGGCACTGTAGTGACACATCAAGTAGGACTCAAAGTATAAAGTATTGTGTAAAAGCAGCATGGTGAGGACTCTCTACAGCAGTCTGTTACCTCTCAAGGACAAGGAAAACACGCTACGGAATGGACAGACAAAAAAAGACACAAGACAGTATAAATACATCTTGTAAATAAGAGTTCTGTAAAGATTACTTAATTTGGCACAAGGAGCTTTACAACACACATACAACTCCCAATATGAAAAACTGATCTACAGCATATGTTTTAAGTATAAGAGATGTTAATCACTGCCTCAACAGATAAGCAACACCCATGACCTTCTGGATGGAGGACACTCAGGATTTTGAGAGCCCAGGGCTGTTTGGAAGCTTCTTCTATCAGCAGCACCAGGTCTCTGTGCCTGGCACGGGCTCCAGCCCAGCATTAGCAGCCCACATCAGGCACCTCCCAGTCACCTGTTTGACACACAGGAAAGGCTAAAACACAGACAGAAGATTTCCCAGCTTCCCCATTGAAATATATACAAAGACTGTGGAATTAAAATATTTTTTGCTAGTCCTGCAGCTATTAAAGTCTTCTTCAGCATCCACTTTCCTAAATGACATTCCACTTGCCTCATGTGCAATAATCAAGTGGAAAACAGATTTTATTAAGTGTCATACGCACAAGGAAAGCCCCTTTTCATATTCAGAGTGAATTCGCTTGAGAAATAAAAACTAGCTTTTAGTCTTGCAAAAGTGAAGAGAGGAGAGTGATGAAAGGCTCTTTAGCAGCAATTTCTGGAGGAAGGGCGAAAAGCAGAGTGAGTCCCAGTTTGTTTGACACCGATATGATCTTCCTAAGATGTTACAGACGTGGTGCATGTTTTGGAGTCTATTACAGCAAATAGTGGCCATAATTTTGTCTTTGAACGTGACACAAGGCAAGTCTGGTCCCACCCAGTAGGGTTGCCCCAAGAGTTAGAGAAGTCCACTACTTCATTATATTCATTTTACTTCTGTCTGGATTTTTCTTATTCTTGTCATAAGATTCTTCTTTTTCTTTTCTTCTTGGCTGCAGGAAGAGGTGCAACTTAGCACCCCAACCTTCTGGTGACATTTCAGCTTGTGCATTTGTGCAAGGAACACTTGCAAAATACTACAATATAAAGTTCAGGATAACAAGAATACATTAGAGGCAGTGCTCACCAGATATCACAGAACACAGTATGTTCTTTGTGGAAGAAACATGTGATACAGAAAAAATTCTCCTCGAATTAGAATGCAAAGTTAATAATGAACCAATAAAGCAATAAAACCTCATTTCTATCTAAAGAAATACTTAAATTTAGGGGGTTTATTTAATAAATAAAATGCTTGATTTTACCTCTAGGAAAAAAATTCAAGTGAAAAAAGGTTTTAAAACAACTTAAATTTTTTCTTGCTCAAAAAAAATGGATTAAAACCAACTCTTCTCTAAATTCAGATTTACCTTTGATAAATGATTCTACTATGAAAAAACAGAAAAAAGTCTCCTGTCATATATATTTATATATAGCTGTCAACTTCTATTTTTTAACTCAGTATATATTAGTAAAGCTTTTTGAAAGAACATAAGCGCATAAGGTATAAGATTCACAGAAAACAAATTAGCGTCTTGAAAAACAGTATTATACTTAATAAAAAAAGAAAATCACTGAATGCATTTTGGTTTTAAAGTTTCATTGAATATATATATAACTGGCCAGGCCGAGTAATCTATGAGACAGTAACAGATGGAGCCAGATAGAGACCTTCGGAAGATAGAGGAAGCAGGAAGGAGGGGAACAGAAACATTTAGCCAGCTCTGTCAACACATTGGCATTTCTACTAAATAAAAAGGAATTACGGCATCCAGTTCTCTATGATATTCGATGTAAGTTAGGCTTCAGAAAGCCTATGTTTCTTTCTGAATAAATACAAGTAGCATTTCAACTACTTTTGTTGCATTTCACAAGTCTATGCAGTCAAAAGCGTTGGACTCTCCTTACAAGACTATTTTATTTCTAAGTGTAAAATAGTGGTTTCTGTTTGACTTGCAAGCAGAACTTCATAAATCATTTCACGGATATCTTCGTCCCTCCAGCTAATTTCTGCACAATAAGCTAGATTCTGTTTTATTTAATGCCGATATTCCTTAAACAAGGGCATTATTAAAAATCAGGTATATCATTACACTCTGCACAGAAGGATCTCTTCAGTCGATAAATCACATTTAAAGACTATAAAACCATGAGAATTTTTACTACACAAGATTATTTAGATCAGAAAGATGGTTCTTTTACTGAAGAGTAGCTCAGTTCCTTCACACACTTACCTCAGAACTGTTGAGATGACATTTGTGAGTTCCTGAAAACCACCCCTCGCTGGAACACTGGTCAATATCCACCTTCTGCAGATTTATGTCAACTTTAACAACACCTCTGAAAAAGAAAAAACAGTCATGGATACAGTGACTACAGAAATAACAGTCCAACTATTTGATGCCTCTAGCCTGTAAAGCAGCATGACGTTTTTCTTCCAACTACAGAATTTGATAAAACAACTGAAAAGAAAAATGAGGAGTTTTGCATTCCTGAAGTCATGATGAGAGATTTGTATTTTAGAACTTACTGAAATATAAGAATCTGTAAATTTAAAAGCACTGAATAAATGTAAGACAGTATGTAAGAATATATTTTATACTCAAACAATTCAATATGTTTCATATTTCATGATAGAACTACAATAAACATGACTAATGACTTACATTTCACACACTGAGATAGGCACCATTGCCAGAGCCCCATGCCTGAAGGGGCAGTGCCAAACATGGTCCACTGCTCCCAGTGAGGTGACTCTCCTGCCCAGCAGCAATGACATCCCACTCTCGCTCAGGGGGTGCTGTTGCTGATACACGTGCCAACAACTGGCACTACCCTCTTCCCCAAGCAAATATCTTATATTTCCATCTTCCCCCAACTCCAGAAAGTGCCTGCCTTGGGGTAGGACCTGCGGATCACTCAAGGGCAGCACCACCTCTCCTCTGCTCCGCAACTCTAGCTCCAGTCCCACACGCTCCTCCTGCACTTTTCCCAAATGAAGGACTGTCTGAACTGCATTAGCTCTACGCCAAGAAAATTTAAGTTCTCACCATGTTGCCTCAGAAATGTTCCTGACTGAAAACCTACCAACTCACTTTTCTTACAAAGAGCTCAGAAATCACCAGAAGAGTTGACATCTTGCAGTTTCATATCTGAACAACAACTTCCGTTTCCTTACTCCCTCTAAAACAATTTAGAGAATTACTTCAAGCATTGACACTTATCTCCCATAGCACCAGACCATGCCCCTGTGACTGTCTTGCTGCTCTCTGTCTAGCAAAATGTCAGTAGAGACCTTTTGGTAGTTAGACCATTACATGAATTCAGTTATAACTGATAAATTGTACCAATTTCATATATCTAAGTGTACCATTCTAAGCCACCAACTTCCTCCACTTTATACTGAAGTTTTCATTTCTACAGTCTGAACTCTCATGACTACAATTATCAATATCCTTCCAAGCAGTGGACTACCTTCCCAGCTCCAAGTTATTAATCTTTGTCTCCACTATGTGCACAAGGACATAAGAACAGTGCAAATTCAATTATGTGTTCTCTACTCTTAATTTGCTAATATAAGACTTAAGAGAGAGAAATTCAGCATAAAGTTCTACTTACTATACCAGACAATCAACCTTCTTATAAAACTGTTTTTACTACTTCTTACAATGCTCTTCTGCAGAACTTATGGAAAATCTGACATTTTTCCAAAACTTGGTCAGATTAAACATAGTAGAGTCCTATTGCTTTCCAGGACGACTTTCTCCAGCCTTAGAATGTGCTAAGAGATTTCCCAGAGAGCTCTCAAGCAGCAAGGACATGGCTGATGTACCTCAAGAACACCTCACTCACCTCAAAGTATGCTGCTCCTTTCAGCTAGAGCACAGTATATATTTATAAAAGAGAAGCACTATTTCTAAAAAGAAGTAGCTGTAGAATTATATATTAAAGGCCATTTGTGAACCAAGTAAGAACAGCAGTAAGGAGGAAGCTTTAAGCTCAGTCATACCTGGCACAGCACGACCAACAGTGCAGTGCAGTGTCTGAAACAGCTTCATCTGAAGATGTCCATCAGACATACTATAGTCATTGGAGAAACACAAGCTCCTCATTTACGTGATCTGAAGAATTCATTAGAAAACTCCGCAGGACACCCAGTGGGAAGTTAAGCAGTACAGACCCTACCTCTATTTCCTTCCTAGGACCTAAATAAAAAGTGGGAAGTGCATGTTTTTCCCCGGACATGTAAAACAGCAGTATATCATCCTAATACTCTGACTTCAGGCATTGGAAGATGTGTGCTTCCAGATTTTTAGAACTAAACTGCTTAAAGTGCACATATTACAACCCTTAAAAACTTTTTGACACAATTCTTTTGTTCAAAAATAGACTTCCACAACCACAGAATATTGAGCTTAGAAGGGAAATCTGGAAGAGACCACCTAGTCCAAACCCCTTGCTCAGCCACAACAGACTGCTCAGGGCTAATCCATTTTTAAGTATCTCAAAGGATGAAGACTCCTAAATCTCTCTGACCATACTATTCTAGAATTCAGTCACCTTCACATAAAAAGAAAGTTTGCTTGTATTTCAAATTCTCCCTATTGCCTTTTGCCTCAGTCCCCAATGAGAAGGGTCTGGCTCCATCTTCTTCCCCCCATGAGGTATTCATACACGTTGATATCTCCTTGAGCCTTCACTACTCCAAGCTCAACAGTCCCAGTTACCTCAGCCTCTCCTCCAACAGTTTTGCTGGCTTCACTTCAGTATGTCCATCTGTCTCATACTCGGCAACCCAGCCTTGGACTCCAGATGTGGACTTAACAGTACTGAGGGAAGGAGCTGGCAACACTCCTCCTACTTCAGCCCCAGAGCATATTTGTCTGTCACCACAAAAGTGCTTTATTATGTCAGGTTCATCTTGTCCACCAGGACCCCCAAGACCTTTTTTGCTAAGTAGCTTTCCATATAGTCATCCTCCAGCATAGGGGACTATTCCTCCCCCTGTGCAGGACTTGGCTTTCTCCCTTTAATGATCTTCTTGAGGCTTTTCTGGTTGCTTCTCCAGCCCATCAGGGCCCCTCCAAAAGGGAGCTCAACTACCTGGTCCATCACACTCTCGTCCTAGTTTTGTATGATCTGCAAATCAGCAGAAGTGCAATCTGTCCGACGACCCAGGTCATTAATGGGAATGCTAAGCAGAACTGGATCCAACACTGAGCCCTGGGGCACACCACTTGCGACTGTTCTCCAGAAGCAGAGCACAGTACTCTAAGTTCAGCCAATTTTCAACCCACCTCACCGTCCATTTATCCTTCATCAACTTGCCAAGCAAGGATGTTATGGGACAGCACCAAAAACCTTTCTGAAGTCAAGATAAACAGCATCCACTATGCTCATCCATTCACCAAGACAGTCGTCTCATCACAGAAGGCTATCAGGTTGATTAAGGATGATTTCCCCTTCACAAATCTGTGTTATCTACTCTCCCCTGCCCTCTGTTTCTCTGTAGGTTTTAGTAATGGTTTCAGAGATCTGTTCCATCACCTTCCTGAGAAACAAGGTAGATCCATGATTTCTTCTCCTTGAGGAGGCATATGATATTTGCTTTCTTTCACTGCTCAGGAATCTTTCTTTCAAACATTATCAAGAGCTGTTTCGCAATGATATCGAGTATTTCCTAACCCGATCCTCCTCCACCACAGGTAAGTCTTCCTTGCTCCAGACTTCCTGTCTGGTCTCAGAGACCTTAGACTCCTGAAGATCAAGCTAACGAGTAAGAAGAGGCAAACCACGCATTCAGTATTCCATCTTTTCCATGTCATTTGTCAGCAGGTCCCCTGCCCCACATTTCCTCTAGTCTCGTGTTGCTGATATACTTGCAGGAGCCTCCACTGTTGCCTTTCACAGCCCTCACAAGCTCTAACTTCAGATGTGCTTTGGCTTCCCTAACCCCTTCCTGGCATTTTGGACAGTGCTTCCATATTGCCACAGGGTCACCTAGCCCTGCTTCCACCCTGCTTCCTTTTGCAGAGGCACTTTCTGTTGAGCCCTGCAGGTCCAATAATTTCATCTGAAAGCATTTTCATCATACTCTATTTTTCAGAAACACTGCAGAAAGTTTAAACTGATTTTTTTTCCTTTCTTATGCTCTTACATTAAAGCTTCTAAGAAAAGAACATTTGTCTTCCACAAAATCCGAAATGAAAACAGTACAGCTCAGAAGTAGACATAAGTAAACTTTAAGTTACAGAGCATTCAAGACTTCAAACTTGCCACTCTGCATCTAGTCTTTTTCATCAGACCTCTGCAATACATATGCATGTTTCATGGCACCAATACTGTTCTGGTTAGTTAAAAGAACATCTGCAACTACTTGAGCATTTATAAAAACTTTTATCTGGAAAGCATTGTAAGTGGCCATGTGGCATTTACAAAAGGCATCATTATGGCACAAACCTTTTACTGCATCCATTTGAGATGTTTTGCCATTTTAACACCATCTCAGACTTGTACTTCATAATTGCACAAAGTACACAGATATATACACGACGATATATTTCTGAAATTCATCTGTGATTAATATACTAACTGGCACAGCCTGGGTAGCCACCCACATTTTTAGTTATTTTCGATTCAGCATTCGGAAAGGGGAACATATGGAAGAACACCTCCTGTTAGTATGTATACCTCTAAATGTTATATTTATTGAACGATCTGGGATTAATTGCAGCTATGCTATCTTTATAGACGATACAAATGTCAGTGCTATGATAGTAAGACTCAACTTGTCAGCATAACACGCTCATCCGCACTGACATTGCTGCCTGGCTGAACTCAAGCCACAGTGGTAAGTTAATAATAATATTACTGGTAATTGTAGACCATCTGGCAAGTTAAGTATATTTTGTTAATCTCCTTACAACTATAAATATTTGTTTTCTGTCACAATTTTACAGTCCTTACACAAAAAAATGCTTAAAGTTTACAATGTTTGCATTTAACATTTCGCGCGTCTACAGAGAAGAAAGAATTACTTGAGTCATGCCTCATGGATAATCGTTGCAGAGTGATGTCATCAAGGATTCTGTCAGGTCAGAAGGTTTGATTTAAGAGGCTTTCATGTCTGTCTTAATTTCCAGTACCACTGTTTGTTGGCATTCTGTTTGCCTTGAAATCTGTGCCAGAAATTGATTTAAGCTTATTTTCCCAGGCTACTAGCTATTTTAATAGTTTCAGTAGTTACAATATTTTATTTTAACAGCATGTTGTAACCTCTGTATCTACAGAAGAATTTCTGCCTGTACCGTTGCATCAAAAAGGAGGAGCATGGACGCTTTCTCCCATCCTTCTTAAGGAAGATCTACACAAAATAGCTTCTCAACACTTAAATGGTGATAAAGACTGTCCTCTATGTTATGGGAAGCTTATTTGCATAGAGGTCATCTCAGGTCAGCTAAACAGGCATTTGAAGCCCATCTCTCACATTTTGGTAATTATTTTTGTATTGGTAAGAATTAAAAGCAAATAAGGAAGAAAAGATATCAAACTATAGATAAAAATCTCTGTAAGAGCATAATCAGTTCTGCCTCTAAGTGATATATATGTGATCTATCAATTACAGAATCAGAGAAGCCTTCCAGAATTTAAAATTAAAGGGGAACATATAAAATAACAGCTCTCTTAACACTGCATAAGATTGGCAAGGGGGGAATCCAAGTTGTAATGACCCATTTGAACTGTTCCAACAAGAGAAGATATTTCATTTGACTGATGTCAGATGAGACTGAATCTCAAGCAAGAAGAGATCCTGCCTGTCTTGACAGAATGCAAGTCTCTTCATTGTGTTGCACTGCAAACTAGAAAAATCACTGGGGGAAGTTTAACCAGACATCTGCAAATGTCACAAGGCAATAGCCCAACCTTAATTAAGGTACAAGGCACAGCTATTGCACGCCAAAGTAGATATTCTTCAAATCAAAATGCATTCTTAAGTTTTCCTCTCCCCCCAGTCCTTTGGGCATCCTCCTCATGAAAAGGAAGGAGATGAGACAAAAAAAACACTCTACAAATGTTACAGATGTAAATCTCTAGAAAAATGCTTATTTTAATCACTAGAGCAAATGTTTTCAGCATAGACACCAATCTGCCATTTTTCAAGGCTGATGTATTCAAGAACATTAATTTTCAAAGGGTATACACTAGCTCAAGCCTGAGATCCCTTCAAAGCATCTCTAGACAGGCACCACAAAAAACTCTTCCTTGTGTCAAATTCCCAAGTTTCTCTGGTAGTCACCCATTTCCACTACTCCCTCAAGACCACAGTTTACCTTTTTGAAAGTGTTATCTTTGCACTGCAGGTGTGGGTGTGTGTCCACATGCACTAACAATGATCTTGCTGTGGTCGCTCAACTTACCATCACTTCTTTACAACAGGACAGAGAAGCCTCTCCAATTCCTTAGCTATAGCACAAGGGTTGCTTTTCAGCATGCATCTTCACTGCAGAACCAGCTGTCAACTAAAGATAAAACCAAATGGAGTGCAAGGAATAGCAGTTGTGGGCACATGAATGAGGATTCACCCACAAAGCAAATCCTCACAGTGTATTTGGAACAAGAATACAAGGGTAGAATACTTAAAGCTGAAATCTGTTGTCTGTACAATTATTTAGAATTTAAATCTGCATTCAGACGCATGGCACACAGTGCTGCTGATGTAGGGATTTACCTGCAATTTATTCAAATAGCTGCAAGGCCAAAAGATATCAAAACATAAAGGAGCTGACAGCAGACACAGTCCTTGCAGAAAAGGACAATGAACTATTTTCACCACCCTGTTATGGAGGCTCCTACCACCCTGCAATTCTTGAGAGCATCCCTGTGGCAAAGTGGTAGTTCTCACAAGCAGGGGTATTACAAGCTGGGCACCACAATTACCCCTGCTGGGATCTGTTTTGTTTAACACATTCACAAGGGACCAAAAATGGGTCACCGAGATACAGTTTGCAGGCAGTAACACCACACTAACAAAATTATGTCTTAGTATAAACCACATTTAAATCTTACTGACAGAGATGTGAGAAGTGTTTACAAACTGGTGCATGTGTATTGAGGTGGGTGAATTTAATCGGTGATCTCCCAACCTGTTTATAATTCAGCAGTTATGAAACCACAAGAACAGTTTTTCTTCAAATAGCTCATATTATGGGACTAAATGTCAAGTTATATTCCAGGGGACAAAAATGTAAATGGATTA
Source organism: Eudromia elegans (assembly GCA_003342815.1). Classification (NCBI taxonomy): domain Eukaryota; kingdom Metazoa; phylum Chordata; class Aves; order Tinamiformes; family Tinamidae; genus Eudromia; species Eudromia elegans. The sequence goes on from PTEX01000135.1 coordinate 392,347, forward strand.
AAGAAATTAAAATCATGAAGACCAGTTTAATCCACAGCAGCTAAACATTCATTCAGATACAAAGTCCAAAACACAAACTTTCCATATTGCTTATTATTTGTACATAGGATACACCTAAATTGGGAGAATTGGCATTTCCACTGTTCTCATTCTCCTCTCGAAGTATGTGCCAGAAACTACTTCTGGGGAGAGAATACAGAGCTAGATAGGACTCTCCTTTGACCTACCAGAGCATCATGTCTGTACTTTCCCTCAGGAACATTTGTCCACTCAGCCAGGTTCATGGGCAGACAACTACAATGTGATAATCTTGAAGGAGATACTATATCCTCACATAGTAAGAACTGTCATCCATTCATTGCTCCAAAAGAGATTTGAGATCACCTGTCCCAGTGTAAGACTTGACCAAGGAAAATGGATGGGGGCAGATGACAAAAGAGCAGAAACAGTCTGAGCCAAAACAATTTTTTTTTTCTTTTATTCCAGCTTGCCACATGCTATATAATTGCTGTTGTAAATGCAGCATGTTCCAGTCCTCTCCTGGCCATATTTATCTTATCTTCAAAGATTCACTTCTGTTGCTCCAGTGGTGAATAAAGCTGAATCATGTTCCTAAAAAAAGTCACTATTTATTGTTCCTTTCTTTTCATCCTTTTCTAGCCTTATCCATGACCTCTGACGAAAAAAAGACGCAGATATCTGAGTGTCTAGAGAACACTTAAAGCACAGTGAGGGGTTCTGTAAACAAGTAGTAAATCATTGGATGCAGACATTTCTTTGTTCTCACCTCTTTTCAGGAATAGAAATTCAAAACTTTCAAAAGCTTACACAAATAAATTATTCCTTTTCATTTCTAAAGCATGTTCTAAATCCACCCACACCTTCCATCCTGTTATACAGATCAGGGCGCAGTAGAGAAGAAAGTGTCAGCATGACCATTTTAAAATACCTTCAGGATTATATAACTAATGTATGAGGTCACATATAAATTAGTGAATCCAGAACTTAGTTGATCCCCTTAAGAAGCTGACAAGTTTTCTTGTCTTGTTTGGGACAGAAAAACAGATTAAAGATAATAGGGAGAGCACAAAGGAAAGGGTTGACACAAGAAATTAAGTCATCGATATAGAAAAAAACTACTAGTTCAATAATGTCTCTCTTCTATTTTAAGTTTCCTTTTTGGTTATTTTACTGAACAATTTAACACCTTTGAAATATTTAACAGAGAAGAAATGAAAAATATTAACTAAGAAAACATTCACTTCCATCACTTGACTTGTCTTCAGCAGCATCTCCCCAACTACGCACCCAAATCGGGCCTAGCACTGGAGTGGTCTAAGTCCTTGTTGATAATTCAGAGTAAATCAGTACATTACTGAAAAACAGCTAGATTGAAGTATGCAACAAAAAAAATAATTTTTGCACCCAGAAATACCTTTATAACTACTGAAAGAGAGCTCAAATGCCAGGAAAGGCAAAAAAGAAAAAAAAAGTTAGGCAATAACTGTAATGCTCCAAAACATACCATTCAAAATGCTTGCTCAATTTTCCTACCGAGTTCTCTTTTTTTTTTTTAATTAAAACAACCACTACTCCATTTCATTCTCCCAACAGTCTTTACAAAAAACTGCAAATAGTGTCCTGGATTGGGTGGGGAAAATCTGCCCTTGCTACAACATTGGGAGGCATGGGCAGGGAGAAAGGAGGAGTCTCCCTATATCCTAACACATTCTGCCCTCTGAGATGAAAGAGCGTGAAAGCAAAGACCACCTCCCAAAAAGCTGGCATATTGCAACATATCATTAAAAAAACAAGGGCAGTATGCAAGGGAACACTCAGAACTGTGAAAGCAACAGTTCATGCAGAGTGTGAGAATAATTAATGTCACTAAATAAGGCTGAAATACTGCACATGAATCCAACTAACCACATTCAAGAAATACGAGACTTGAAGAGCGACCATGGCAACAGGACTGCAGAGAAGGCTGGTTTGTTTAGTCTAGTAAACAAAGGTGGAGAAACGACTGCTGCCTATAAATAGTTCAGGACAACCAACATCAGAAAAGAGTGCTATTTCAGATAAAAGGCAGCTTGGGAACAGGAAAGAATGGATGAGAACCAAATGAATAAATTTAAATAAAAAAAAAGATCAGAAGCAGTTTTGCAATCACAAGACACCTCCTGTGTCCCTAGCTGTTAGTGGAAGAGAAAGCTGGGGGGCAAGGAGGTCGCACTTGGTGACCCTGGAGGTGGGGTGGGATTTTTTTGTTTTTGAGGGGAGGGGGCTTTTTTTTTTTTTTTTTTTTTTTATAATTGTTGTACTGCTAATGTAACAGTCGATAGAGGAGCCTCCACATCGTATCTAAAGCAGCCCTCTTCAAGACACCTCCTGTGTCCCTAGCTGTTAGTGGAAGAGAAAGCTGGGGGGCAAGGAGGTCGCACTTGGTGACCCTGGAGGTGGGGTGGGATTTTTTTGTTTTTGAGGGGAGGGGGCTTTTTTTTTTTTTTTTTTAATTCCTTGTCAGGGTATGGGGGAAGAAGAGAAGGTTTGGGTTGGTTACCTTTTCATTATTGACTGCTCTGCTCCTTTCAGCTGCAATACCTTTCTTCTAGACCAAGAAACACTCATCCTCACTGGTCCACAAGGCTACTGAAGCAAGCAGAGCATCCAGTTGTCCCTCTAAAAGCTAAGCAAGTACTTTTGGAGAATACACAGCTTTTGTCATCATTCCAGTTCCATAGTAGGACTGGAAAAAGCACCACTGTGCTGCAGGATAGGATGCAGTATCACTGTGTAACAGAAATGAGGAAAGAGGCTGCAGAAGCCTAATGATAAATTCTAATGCTTCAGCAGTACCCGTTTCCTAAGGCAGAGGCAGGATGGTACTAAGCTGCAGTGATATGACCCATGAGTTGCAAACTCCACCTACAAATCACAAAGAAATGCTTCGCTTTTGGCTTTCAGTTGCATTTTTAGAAAGTTATTGAGAACAGCTTTTGAGTTATATAACATTTAGAGTTATCGAGATTGTAACAGGTATTGAACAAACCCAGTAGTAATTACTAGTCTTGCCTCCATTAAACGTTTTCCCCCACTACACTACATGACACAGCCGTCTGTTACTGCATCTCAAACTAGATGTAATGGCCTTTCCTTCCAGAACCCAAGAACTCTCTTCCAACAAGACGACCAGCATATGAACTTCTCCTGCCCTAACAGGCCATAAACTTCATGTCAGTGGAGAGGAAAATACAAAACCTGTTAGAGGAACAGGGCATGCTCTAAGTTACTATCCGTGATCTCATGCCAGACTATTAAATGGAAGGAGCACATAAACTGAAGCAGCATTAAAATGTTCCAAACAGATGGTTCAGAGACATTTTGTTGGGAGAATCAACACAGCTTTTTCAAATGGAGACCAGTACATGCCACTTTTTACCATATGGGCCCTAAATAGGAATTTAAAATTTATATCACTTCATCTCACTCAAAGACAGATGGCAAGGGGAAATAAAGCCTAGTCCGAGACACATCTTATAGTGATTAATACTAATGTTCTAATGGCTTTATTTTTTTCATTTTATTTTACATTTTAATATGTGAAACCAGCTCTTCTTGGAGGAACTTACATTAGGCTTAGGCTGTCTAAATGTGCTCCTATTGAGTAAAGAAAATATTTTGCAAATATTTGAGCAAATTGGAACCAAAAATCCCACAAATATTCAAAGAGTTGTATTTGATTTTCAATATTTTTTATGTAGCTGCATTTTTTCCCCAAAAAGCCCACATAACATTTTCCTGGGAGCTTTTATTACATGGTCACTTTTCATGTAACATGTCTCGAACAAGAAGCATAGGAACCATCATTCGGCCTTGCCAGAGTAAGTATATAGGCCACCTCCTTCCTTACAGGAGGGCCTAAAACACACCAACTTACTTCTTAGAAATGCTTATCATAGCTGATTTCACCTCAAGTTTTAAAATAGCAAAAGTATTCTTGTCTCAAGGTACTCCATATTCAAACTGTTTGATGCACCATTTTAAATCTTCATTGTGTTGCATGACAAGAGCTTCTAAAGAAAATAAAGTGTTCTAGACATGCTTAATGTATGCCCATTAAAGCACCTGAATATACGCTGTGGAATCACATGATTCCCACATGGTAAACAGAGGCTGGGAAGACCACATGGTAATGCACCATGTAGCAGGACCAGAGGGCCTGTGCTAGTTGCCTTGTACAGCCAAGGTTGCTCCAAAACTGTTGTCGTACCTTCTGTTTGCTGGACAGAGCCATCACAGCAGAAATCACCCCCAAGACACTTCCTGGATCACAGGATCTTGACAGAGAGCTGAGGTTGAAGCTTTAAGCTCTGTTTCTTAAGACCTGTTCCTGTTTCGACTGAAGTCAAAAAGCTTCTTTGAGTTAAGCTTTAGATGAAGATCAAAGTTCCTGCATTAGCTCGGGGGGGAGAAGAGGGGTAGCCTCTCACCAGCTGCTGGTGCTTGAAGTCAAGTAAACTTACACCCAACAAGAGAATGCCACATGTAGCCACTGCTACCCAGTAGTTTACCACCTGTGGAAAAACCTGCTTCTCAAAGAACTGTGAGAGCTTCTGTACAACCAGGCAATGGTCAGAAAAGTTCTGAAATATAATTTCTAAGGTTTTTTTGTTCTTGAAATCAATTCAAACCCCTCTGACATGAGCTCATCTTACCCTACCAACCCACACAAATGTTAAAACTGTACCATTCTGCAGGGAGACAGAGAACCACTTTCTAATCAACAGATTCAACTGCCTTCATATTTATTTGATCCCACTGGATTTCAGAAGAAGCCAAGAAAATCAATGCCTATGAAAGTGGCTGCCAGGTTACCTAGGCACAGTGAAACTCATTCAGTTTCACTGTGTCCTTGTCCATCAGCACTTAACCCTGCACAGCATGAATTCAAAGGTATTTTCTTGCTCTCTAGAAAATACTGACTATTCCAGAGCAGGGCATTCCCCAAGAATCAGAATTTTCCATTAACCTCCACTACAGAAGTTCCAGGGCACAACAATAAAATCCTGTATGAGGAACAAGTACAACCTGTGGGCTACAAGCCCTTTCTCACTGTCAAAATAACAAGGCATGAGACTGCACCTTTTTAAATTCTCCTCACTATTCCTCACAGCCCAGGGGTTAAATCCTGGGGTAATGGCAAGATATGTAGAGCTGCTCATCTTTTACCAGGCACCAACTGTAAAACAGGACCATAAAGGGGCTGGAGGAAAGGGGTCAATTACTGTAATTACTATAAACAGTGTTTTAAGAAAAAGCTATAGGTTACAGCCTATTTTTTTGTTTAGGCTGTAACCACATGCATATGATAGAACTACAATGAAAAAACACCCATGTGTTTAATTATAAATACACTGACCAGCTTGAGCACCCCTCAGCAGATGTGCTCCGGAGACCAGAAACTGCAGTTTACAGGACAATATTATTGTTTCCCAACGGGCTGAAGTCGTAGCTGGGGTTGTGCCAGTTTAAATTATGCAGCATAGTAAAAAAACAAGGCATCAGCAAACATCTTCCTCTGGCAACCAGAAATAAACTATGGGTGGCAGCAGCTCCTGCTCTCCTCTCCCCACAGCAGCGCATGGGGACCTAACCCACATAGACACCTGCTTCAGCGACAGCAACTGAGGAACACAGTGTTTCACAGGCTAAAAAACCCAATTCTTTCCCTGAGCAACAGCTCCCCAAGACACACCAAGGCAAAAGCCCCAGGGAAGGCCATGCCCCAAGGAGAGCTGTGCATGCACCGGGCATGATGGAGCAGCCAACATAGGAAGGGCTGATCAGGTCGCTGCAGAGACGCAGCTCGACCCTCTGCAGTGCAAACAGTGCCCTACCCCCTTCTGAGCAGGGAGGGGAGGGAAAAGAGCACTGCTCCTACCTGAACTCCGGGAAGAGGTTCGGCCGTAGTCCATAGAAAGCTGCCGAGAGAGTCACCAGCCAGCCGGGTTTGTAATTCCCATTCTCGCACTCGAGGAACGGCGACGACCACCTGATGTGGTTCTTGTCAGCGCTGAAGCTCTCGCGCCTCTTCCAGCCACTCTCCAAAGTTTTGGGGCCCGGGGTCAGGACCTTCCTGTGCAGGTGCGGCCTCCACTTGCGCTTCAGGCCATGGAACCACTCGGTGTCCACGGAGGCGTTGGCCAGGCGGTGCGCCGAGGAGGACAGGTCCTGCAGGAGGATCTGGCTCTCATGCCTGCTGGCCTGCAGGAAGACCTGCGGGGCGGCCGCCAAGGGCTCCGTGCTGAAAGTGATCGCTGCCCTGGAGATGTTGGGGTCCCCCTCCAGGAGGCTCCGGATCAAGGCTTGGTACCACTCCAGGTCCTCCTGAAAGTTCTGCTCCCGCGACTTATTGCTCTGCAGGATCATGTTGAGGAAGTTGGTGGCGTGCGTGAGGGTGTCGAGGGCGCCGTGCAGCGAGGGGTGCGAGGCGAAGCGCGACTTGCCCGCCACACTCGCCAGCTCGTACCTGCCCGAGCAGTTGGCGCGCCGCAGCTCCCGCGAGTCGCCCGTGTAGAGGAAGGAGGCCACGTCGCGGGGCACCTCCTGGGCCAGCCGCTGCGCCAAGATGGAGCCCTCCGCGGCGCGGCCCTTGAGGGGGCCCG